>JAYKKT010000092.1:20410000-20965000 GCA_036023115.1 Brasenia schreberi
ATAACCTCATTATGTATAGGGTCTTTTCTTGTATGACCACTCATCCATCTCAACATCTTCATTTCTGTCACAAACATCTTTTGTACATATTGATAATTAACCGCTCAATACTGAGAACCATAAAACATGGCAGGCCTAATTGCTGCTCTATAATATTTACCTTTTAACTTTAATGGTATCTTCTCATCACAAAGAATACTTGATGCTCCTCTCCATTTTAACCAACCTGCATAAATTCTATACGAAACATCTCCATCAATTCTTCCATCACCTTGAAAAATTGACCCTAAGTATTTAAAACTTTCCTTTTGGGGATGTAATGTGTGCCGATTTTAATTTCTATGTCCTCTGAAGTAACCAAATGATCAAACTTACATTCTATATATTTTATCTTTGTTGTACTAAGTCGGAGGCCTTTACTTTCTAATGTTTCTCTCCATAGTTCCAATTTTCTATCAACTTTTTTCTTAGACTCCTCCACTAATACAATATCATCTACAAATAACATACACTTAGGTACTTCATCTTGAATATATTTTGTTAACTCATCAATCACCATTATAAACAAGTATGGACTTAAAGTTGATCCTTGATGGAACCCAATATTAACTTCAAAGAAGACTGTCATTCCTTCATAAGTCCTCACACATGTTTTTGCACCATCATACATGTCTCTTATAAGGTTAATGTATATCAATGGGATACCTCTTTTTTACAAGGTTCTCCAAAGAACCTCCCTCGGTACCCTATCGTAAGCTTTTTCTAGATTAATAAATATCATGCGAAGGTCTTTCTTTTTTGCTCTAAAATGTTTCGTAAGACGTCTCAAAAGGTGAATCACTTCAATAGTAGATCTACCTGGCATGAATACAAATTGGTTTTCTGTTGTACTTGATACTTGTCTTAACCTACGTTCGATAATTCTTTTTCACAATTTCATAGTGTGACTCATTAACTTGATACCTCGATAATTTGCACAATTCTGAATGTCTCCCTTGTTCTTATATATGGGTATAAGTGTACTCGCTCTCTATTCTTCGGGTATCTTTTGGTTTCTCCATATTTCATTAAATAGTCTTGTGAGCCAAGTGATTTATATTTCTCCTAGTATTTTTCAAACTTTTAAAGGAATATTGTCTGGTCCTACCGATTTACCACCCTTCATATGTTTAAGAGTCTCTTTGACTTCATTCTTTTGAATACATCGGTAGAAATTGTGGTTTATATACTTTTCTGATTTGGCTAACTCTCTTAAGCTAATACTAACATCTTTATTTTCATTAAAAAACTTATAAAAATAGTTTTTCCATCTATTTCTTATATCATTATTTGCCACTAGAATTTTTTTATCCTCGTCTTTGATGCATCTAACATAATTAAGATCTTTAGTTTCCTTATCTCTATCCCTAGCTATTCTAAAAATATCTCTTTGACCCTCTTTTGAGTTGAGTTTTTTTATATAAATCCTCCCAAATTTTAGCTTTTGCTTCACTGACAACCTTTTTCACTTCTTTCTTTGTTTTCTTATAAGCCTCTAAAGTTTCACTAGTTTTCTTATTATAATGTAATTTGTAACTTGCCCTCTTTGTCTTGATTTTATTTTGCACTACTTCACTCCACCACCAAGCTTCTTTTTGTGTCGGTACGCCTCTCTTAGATGCACCTAATACATCTTTTGTCACTTTCCTAATATGTATAGTCATATTATTCCACATATCACAAGGTATACCAACATAATTCCAAACATCTCCTTGAAGGACTTTCTGTTTAAATATATCTTCTTTCTTGCTTTTGAGGTTCCACCATTTAGTTTGAATAGCTCGATACACTCTTTCCTTCTTTGTCTATTTTTTTATTTGTAAATCCATAACTAAAAGTCGATGTTGGATGGTTAAGCTTTCTCCTTGAATTACCTTGCAATCTTTACAATACGCTCTATCTTTTTTTCTACAAATAAAATAATCAATTTGTGTTTATGATAAGCCATTCTTATAAGTAATTAAATGTTCATCTCATTTTTTGAAGATTGTATTAACTATAAAGAGATCAAATGCCATAGCAAAATTTAAAATCTTTGTACCTTCTTCATTTATATCCACAAAACCAAAGTTTTTATGAATACCTTGATTTCCTAATGCCTCTTTATCGACATGTCCATTTAAGTCTCCTCCTAAACAAATCATCTCCCTTTGTGGAATCTTTTGAATCATCTTATCTAACTCTTCCCAAAAAAATTGTCTTTATACTATCTTCTAGTCCTACTTGAGGTGCGTAAGTACAAACTATATTCAAAACTTTTTCTCCTAATACTAATTTTAACATCATGATTCGGTTACCATATCATTGTATGTCTACTAAACTATCATTTAAATCTTTATTTATGATAATACCAACTCTATTTCGAGCCTTTTCCTTACTTGAGTACCATGATTTAAAACTTGTATCCTCTATCTCATTTGCTTTTCTTCCAACCCACTTTATCTCTTGTAAACATAGAATATGAATCTTTCTCCGAATCATAGTATCTACCACCTCCATTAGCTTACCAGATAATGTTATGATATTCTAAGAACCAATACGAATCTTATTATCTAGGACTAGCTTTTTTACCCCCCGCATCCGTCCATATTGAAAATGCGGATACCCTCTCTATAAATTATTTACTACATTCGGGTGGCAATGTAGCGAGTATAAGAAAGTAATTATTGAAAAAGTTAGTATCATAATGAAATCAAAACAAAGTTAAAAAGTACACTAATATAAATAATTATTTTCTTTTTACCTTCATAAGGAATGATGTGTCATGTTGCTTAGCTTGTGGAGGATGAGTCATATGTAATTGACTAATAAAATCTCTCAAGATAAACCGATGCATATGAGGAATGTACTACTCATTGTACTTATGAGGATACATTGTTGAGACGCCAAAGTGCTAAAGCTCAAAATAGTATGAGCATTATACCTCTCAAGTAGCATCAAGTGGCTCATACTATATGTTATATGCATGGGGCTTTATAGGTTTATTTACAAGGAAGAGCCTTATTGGTGCAATTGCGATGTCTTGATGATTGTCGAATTATCAAACTACACGATCTAACATATAGGGTTCTACAATATCTAAACACTGAATGCATGTGTGGTATCTTGATAACTTATATGCATTACAATCCATATACTTTGCAGAACTATATGACTACCAATCAATTTGTATTGCATAAAATGGTTGTGTATAATATGAAATAAAAAATATAGTTGTAGTTTCATAAATTATATGCTCCGCCATTATAAAATTCAATTACTTATGGTACTTAATAAGTTGATCTATAGGATATTGTCTACGATAGATATTTCCCATCTATTGGCTTACTCGTGGTTTCCCATCCAATCATTTTGGTCGCATGCTAACTCTAAAAGCTAAGAAATACTCATAAATTCATATCTATAATTAAAATATATAACTTAATTGTTCAATTAAGAAAAATAATTATATAAAAGATATTATAGCAAACAACAATAATACAAATTCTTACCTAGAGCAAAAAAGTATGTCCACTAAGTTGTTTTGCCTCTATCCGAAATATCTTATCTAGTGGCCTCTAAAAGTATGTTTATGTTGTTGCATCCCAAGCATAATTGTCAACCCTCTAAATATATTGTGCAATAGATACATGATCATTATTGATAGTTTATCTCTAGACATATCATGATATAATATATAACCTAGCTTATACAACAAATACAAAAAGTCTTATTTTCATTACTGATTGTATTTTCAAAAAATTACTTTAGAGTACCTCAAACTTAATGATTCTAAACTTAACCTCTAGTACTACCTCATTAATTCTCATCCTCAACATATCACCTAAAATGTCTTTCTTATTTTTAGCCATCATCTCTCATATTAAGGCAGTAACTTGTCATATCATCCCCTGACAAGTGAAAATTGTTTGTGTCTGATTGTCAATGCTCGACAAAAGTAATCAATAATGTAGTCTATAACTTTATACAACAAACCTTCTTGCCCAATCAACTCACTTCTATGTACAATCTCAACTCAATTATCGAGCTTCACATACATTCTATTCACTAGCCATACTCTACCAACAATATATCTTGTATGGGTTGTTACCACTTTTCATATTGTTTGTATATTTATATTTGCATAATCAATTGAAATAGTGAGTATTGATAATGAACAATTTCACTAAAGTTAAAAATTACTTGTTCCTGTCAGATCTTATAATGAATGTGACCTTTAAAGCTAAGGAGTATCCCAACATATCAATGAATCCCTCATCCTCACTTTCTACAATATTAATATCAGTGTCTAAAGTATTTATATCTTCCTCATAACATGAAGGTCCGGCTTCAACAACATTTATATCTACCAAAATGTCATCGTCTTCTCCTTATTGTCTTTTACGTGACCATCCTCTATATAATATGGGGTATGTCATGTAGATTAAGCGGTGACATTACGCCCTTCTACTCATACCCAATGAGACATATATACATACCAAAAAAGAAAAATCAATTACTCAAATAGGAAATAGCCTGATATGGAAGAGATGCATCCCAACTACATCTCCTACTAAGTGAGAGATGCACTTGAGTCATGCTTCCCACTAATGAAGACTTGTAGCTATGCTGCATCTCTCACGAAAAGAGACACACACATTAGACACATCTTGTATAGGGGATATGTGCCTGTATTGCATCTCAAAGTAGAAATCTAATGGATTTTTGGTGAAAATCAAGCTAAAAAACAAAGAAAACAACAAAAACTAAACAAAACCAATGACACACTTCGAAAAATCACCAAATCCCTCTTCAAATCGGCCTCCTTTTTATTTTTCTCCCTTTTTCTCTTCTTCTTTCTTTCTATTCCTTTTTTGATGGATTTTAATGAGTTTTTTTGCTGCAAATGAATGTATATCAAGTAATAAGTGGTTGGGGTAGGTCGAAGAGCAAAGATTAAACAAAAAAGGGGTGATAAATGGTAGTTCGCATAGAAGGAGAGAGAAGAGGTACAAATCACTTTGGAGGCATTATGGTAATTATCTAACATAAGTGGGGGTATTTTCATAATCGCAAGAAAATTAGAGTGTGCGAACACCAATTTAGGTGTGCGAAAATCAATTCTAATCTTAATGAATGGTTAAATTAAAAAATGCAAAGTGCACCTGTAAACTTTGTACACCTACAAAAAGTTAGAGATTTCAATACGAGTTGATCCAGCTCGGCCTGGCCCTTGCCATGGTAGACTGAGGAAAATATGGGCCAAGCTAAGCCGACTCACATAAAATGTGCCCTTGAAAAGCCACAAACCCACTTAAGGGGCAGGGCTAAACAACCTAACCACAGGACTTGATATGTATATATATACATATCAGGTAAATGGGTTATTTAGTACCCCGAGCCTAGGCTTATTTTGACATCTCTACAAAGTACACATGTACTTTTTTTTACTTTTGAACTTAATCATCTATTTCAAGAGAATTATTGAGATGACAACAACAACTAAGCCTTTTCCCATACTAGACGGGGTCGGCTACATGGATTCTTTGTTTCCACATAGCCCTATCATGTGCCATGTTAGCAATTAACTCAACATAAGCTAGGTCATTCTTTATTGTTTCTTTCTAACACTATTGTGGTCGTCCTTTACCTTTTTTAATACTTTCAAAATTTAGTTTTTCATGCATTCTTATGAATACTTCTTTTGATCTTCTTTCTATATGTCCAAACCATCTTAAATGATATTCACTCATTTTATCCTCTATCGGTATTACTCCCAATTTGTTTCTAGTAACCTCATTATGTGTACAGTCTTTCCTTGTATGACTACTCATCAATCTCAACATCTTCATTTCTGTCACTTACATCTTTTGTACATGTTGATGATTAACTGCCCAACACTCAGAACTATAAAATATGGCAGGTCTAATTGTTGTTTTATAATATTTACCTTTTAACTTTAATGTCATCTTCTTATCACAAAGAATACATGATGCTCCTCTCCATTTTAACCAACCTGTATTAATTCTATGCATAACATCTCCATCAATTTTTTCATCACTCTAAAAAATTGACTCTAGGTATTTAAAACTTTTCTTGTAAGGAATGCAATGTATAACGATCTTAATTTTTATATCCTCTAAAGTAACCAAATGATCAAACTTATTTTCTTTATATTTTATCTTTGTTCTACTAAGTCAAAAACTTTTACTTTCTAATGTTTCTCTCCATAGTTTCAATTTCCTATTACCTTTTTCTTTACACTCATCCACTAACACAATGTCATCTACAAATAACATACACCAAGGTACTTCATTTTGAATATATTTTATTAACTCATCAATGACCAATATAAATAAGTATAGACTTAAGTTGATCCTTGATGTAACCCAATATTAGCTTCAAAGAAGTCTGTCATTCCTTCATGAGTCTTTGCGCATGTTTTTTGAAGGTTCTCCAAAGAACATCCATTGATACTCTATCCTAAGTTTTTTTTAGATCAATAAATATCATGTGAAGGTCCTTCTTTTTTGCTCTAAAGTGTTCCATTGTCTCAAAAGGTGAATTGGTTTAATAATAGATTTACATGGCACAAATCCAAATTGATTCTTTATTGTACTCGATATTTGTCTTAACCTATATTTGATAATTCTTTCACATAATTTTATAGTATGACCGATTAACTTGATATCCCGATAATTTGCACAATTCTGAATGTCTCTCTTGTTCTTGTATATGGGTATAAGTGTACTCGCTCTCCATTCCTCGGGCATATTTTGGTTTCTCCATATTTCATTAAATAGTATTGTGAGCCAAGTGATTCCTGTCCCTCCTAAGATTTTTTAAACTTCTATAAGAATATTGTTTTTCTTACATATTTACTGCCTTTCATATATTTAAGAGCTTCTTTGACTTCATTCTTTTTAATACGTCAGTAGAAATTGTGGTTTATATACTTTTTTGATTTGGCTAACTCTCCTAAGATAATATTAACATCTTTATTTTCATTAAAAACCTATCAAAATAATTTTTCTATCATCATTTGCCACTAGAATTTTCTCATACTCATCTTTGATGCATCTAACAAAATTAAGATACTTACTTTTCTTATCTCTAGCCCTAGCTATCCTAAAAATATCTCTTTCACCCTCTTTTGAGTTGAGCTTTTATATAAATTCTTCCAAATTTTAGTTTTTGCTTCACTGACAATCTTTTTCGCTTCTTTCTTTACTTTCTTATAAGTCTCTAAAGTTTCATTAGTCTTCTTATTATAATGTAATTTGTAACATGCCCTCTTTGCCTTGATTTTATCTTCCACCACTTCACTCTACCACCAAACTTCTTTTGTGTGGTACACCTCTCTTATATTCACCTTACACATCTTTCGGCACTTTCCTAATATGTATAGCCATATTGTTTCACATATTACAAGGTGTACCAACATAATTTAAATCATCTCCTTGAAGGACTTTCTGTTTAAATATATATTCTTTCTCGCTTTTGAGGTTTCACTATTTAGTCTGAATAGCTCGATGCACTCTTTTCTTCTTTATCTATTTTTTTACCTCTAAATGCATAACTAAAAGTTGTTGTTGGATAGTTAAGCTTTCTCCTAAAATTACCTTATAATTTTTACAATACAATCTATCTTCTTTTCTACAAACAAAATAATCATTTTGTGCTTATGATAAGTCACTCTTATAAGTAATTAAATGTTTATCTCATTTTTTGAAGATTATATTAACTATGAAGAGATCAAATGTCATAAAAAAAATTAAAATCTCCCTACTTTCTTCATTTATATCCCAAAACCAAATTTTCTATGAATATCTTGATATCCTAATGCATTTTTACCGACATGTTCATTTAAGTCTCTTCCTAAACAAATCATCTCCCTTTGTGGAATTCTTTGAATTACTTTATCTAACTCCTCCCCAAAAACCTTTTTATATTATCTTCTAATCCTACTTGGGGTGCATAAGAACAAACTATATTCAAAGCTTTTACTTCTAACACTAATTTCACTATCATAATTCAATCATCATATCGTTGTATGTCTACTATACTATCTTTTAAATATCTATTTATGATAATACCAATTTTGATTTTAGCTTTTTCCTTTCTTGAGTACCATAATTTAAAACTTATATCTTCAATCTCCTTTGCTTTTTTTCCTACCCACTTTTTCTCTTGTAAACATAGGATATGAATTTTTCTTTGAATCATAGTATCAACCACTTCCATTAGCTTACCCGATAATATTATGATCTTCCAAGAACCAATACGAATCTTGAGATGAATGGTTGAAATTTTTGAAAGGTATATCAAGTATATAACATGCAAGCATATTATACTTTATATATATTGGATCCTACCCAACTATGATATATTCATTCACTGCTTTTCAGTGACATGACAAACAACAACTACTAAGACTTTTCCCATACTAGATTGGGTTGGCTATATGGATTCTTTGTCTTCATATATTTCTATCATAATTTATAGAATATATAATAAATAAGCCTGACAAAGTTTTATGCTTGCTATTAGAAGATTAATGCAACCCTCCTCTTTTATCCGGACTTAGCACCGGGTATATAAGGGTAATCCCTTACATGGGCAGAGTTTCAGTGACATGAGTGTAATTTAAAAAAATTTAAGAGTTTTTAATGAAGTATGAAAGATAATATTATAACACTCATACCTCTGAAAAATAATAATTAGACATAAGTAGACAACATCGATATGATCATATCATGATGTGTTGTTTTCATACATTTTCACCAAATCTTCCTTTGATCACCTTTCCACATGTCCAAATCATCTTAAAAGATTTTCCCTCATTTCTCATCTATTAGTGTCACTCCTAGTTTGTTCATAATAACCTCATTACATATAAAATCTTTGCTTATGTCACTACACATCTATCTCAACATTTTTGTGTCTACCAAACACATCGTTTGTACATATTGATGATCAACCATCAATACTCAAAACCATATAAAACAACAACTAAGACTTTTCCCATACTAGATGGGTTGACTACATGGATTCTTTATTTCTATAGAGTTATATCATGTGTCATGCTATCAATTAACTTAACATAAAATAGATCATTCTTTATTGTTTCTTTCCAACACTTTTGTGGTTGTCTTCTTTTTTTTAACATTTTTACAATCTAGTTTTCCAAATCTTCTTACAGAAGAATCCTTTAGTTGTCTTTCTACATGTTCAAACTATCTTAAATGATTTTCTCTCATTTTATCCTCTATTGATGTTACTCTTAATTTTTTTCTAATAACTTTATTATGTATACGGTCTTTCCTTGTGTGGTAATTCATCCATCTCAACATCTTCATTTATGCTAGACATCTTTTGTAAATGTTGATGATTAACTGCCCAACACTCAAAATCATAAAACATAATAAGTCTAATTGTTGCTCTATAATATTTACCTTTTAACTTTAATGATATCTTCTTATCACATAGAATACCTTATGCGCCTCTTTATTTTAACCAACCGACATTAATTCTATGTGTAACATCTCCAGTAGATCTACCTGACTCACAAATATCTTGATACTCGCTCTTCATTCCTCGGGCATCTTTTGGGTTCTCTATATTTCATTATATAGTATTGTGAGCCTCATCTCTCATAGAATTTTTCATACTTTTATAAGAATATTATTTGGCCCTACAGATTTATCAAACTTCATATATTTAAAAGTGTATTTGACTTCATTCTTTTGAATACATTGATAGAAATTACAATTTATATACTTTTTTGATTTCGCTAACTCTCATAAGCTAATACAATCACGTGAAGCTCTTTTTTGCTCTAAAATGTTTCATAAGATGTCTCAATAGGCGAATCACTTCAATAGTAGGTCTGTCGGGCATGAGTCCAAATTGGTTATCTATTGTACTTGATACTTGTATTAATCTACGTTCGATAATTCTTTTTCATAATTTCATAGTATAACTCATTGACTTGATACTTCGATAATTTACATAATTTTGAATGTCTCCCTTGTTCTTATATATGGGTATAAGTGTACTCTCTCTACATTGCTTGAGTATTTTTTGGGTTCTCCATATTTCATTAAATAGTATTGTAAGCTAAGTGAGCCCTATCTCTCTTAGGATTTTTCATACTTCTATAAGAATAGTGTTTGGTCTTACAAATTTACCAACCTTCATATATTTACTTCGAACTATATAATATAATAAATCTAGTAGCTATTCTATAATATTTACATTTTAATTTTGATGATATCTTCTTATCACACAAAGTAATGGTGGTGACAAATAACAAACCATATCTAACAATGTGGTATAAAGACAACAACAAAAAAGCGAGTAGAAAGTTATTGGAAATTGTATGCATGAAAGAGGACAAATCAGTTAGCTTACCGACGACAAAGTGTTTTCCAACAAAAAGCGAGTAGACCATTATAATATTTAACCAAGGCATTAAATGAATAGCATTAGAACTCTTTTTGTTCTTAGTATAGTGTTTTCTTCCTTTTCGTTCAAATAGTCCTAACTTAGCTTATCAATATTTTCCTTTAACACAATAATGTTGCAACTTAGCTATCTCATCTCACACTCCTCTTTGTTGAGCGTGTAATACTGACAGCAACCGAGATACACTTAAGTCAATTTTTGGGGACTCACTTTCATTGCCTTAAACCTTATTCATCTTTCTCTTTAAGAACGAGGGTTAAAGTTCTCTAAGATGTCCAGCTTCACATGCAACTTAACCAACAGGTTTTTACAAGTGCTGCATGAATTACGTCACCACTTTGGACTATAATAATATGCTAATAAGATTGGAGTCAGACCAGACCTAAAACCAGAACCGAAGCAGTCGGTTTGGTTTGGCAGGAACCGGCCAGGTCTACCTAGTTGTGTAGGGCTCTGATTTATGGGCATTTGGAAAAGGTAGGCAGCATTTTGTTAAACCGGGAAGGAGGGTTTTTTTTAAAGATTGGCTGATGCTTGAGGCACCAAAAGGTAAACAGTTTTCCCATTTGGCCCCCGTGATCTATTTTATTATTTCTTTCCTAATCACTTTGCAACTTTGGTTTCTGCCATCTTCGAAAAGGCAATGAGAGAAAGCTGGCAAACTTCGCTACGCCCACACAAGATCCAAAGCACAAAAGCCGAGGAGCCCAAAACAGTTTTTCTATTCCCATTCTGCCCTGAGCCCTAAACAATTTCACTATTCTCATCATGCCATTCGATTTTAGCAGAACCATCGTACTCCTTACAGACCAAACTTATACTCCAAGAAACAACATCGACTTATATTAAGTATTATCATGTACAAGACGCATTCAGTAGATGCAGCTCGATATAAGGAGGACTACCTTCTCTAAACTTTGTTAGTTATTAGGGTTCGGGTCAAAAATAGGTCAACTAGAGTCCAACCTGATTTATCTTCCTGTCATATTCTTTGAACTAAGACATGACGTGGTTGGTGCAGATAGATTCGAATATATATATCAAAGCTTACCCACCTTTAATATGGTATATTTATTATTTTTAGTATAATTTTAAAAAATTTAAGTTTTAAAAAAAATATATATATTATTATACTTATTCATCTAAAAAACAATGGTCGGTGAAGAGGATCCGATCACTCTATATGTATATATATATATAATTGTCTCTCTTTCTCTCTCTCTCTCTCTCTATATATATATATATGAAAACTGGGTCCCATCCACAATGACTCCTACCAATTATTGCTGGCCAATTGCTTTTGGATGACAAAATTCAATCTCTCTTTATATATATAGAAAGAGAGAAAAAGAAAGAATATAGAGAGAGAGAAAGACAGAAGGTATATTTGTTTTGCATGACTTCTTCAATTCAATCACCAACTAACACCTTTCATTGTTCAAAACGACCATCTATCGATCAAAGCGGCTGTCAACATCAACAAAACAAGCTAAGAAAATTACAAAAACGCCCACTTATATAATATTAAAGTGTTTTGGGGGTCTTCTCGTCGTATCAGTCAGTACCAGCAAATCTTTCAGTTAGTAAAGCTTTTTTGACGAGGGTCCATGTACGAAGGAAAAAGTTAACATAGACAAGTGCAGTATAAGTGATTTCTCTTCTTGATGGTGCCAAAGTGGTGAAATCTTCTTCTTAAAAGAAGCCTGAAGATCCTGATTTGTGAATGTATTGAGTCCAATAATTAACAGCAAATCTTCCACCGAAAAGGAAAGACATGAAACCCAATGCTTGTTTCTGAAAAGGATTCTCTGGCAAACATACTTATTTTTTCCAATTAGCCCTTAGAAGGGTCAACGCTAACACCAGGACTTATGTTTGGATGGCAAATTTAGAAACAACACGGAAACCCGAAATCTGTTCATCACAAGAAATTTCATGTTCGTGTACTTAAGGTGACGAAAAAAACATTATGGCGTAGCATTCGAGTCAGCCTATTTTTAAGATACAACATGAAACGGCATGGCACGCATATGAGACATATATAAAATCTCTGGCAACCAACACGAATTAAAAGTCCGTGTCAGTCTCCACCTTCCTGGGGCCCGCTTCAGGTGCGCCCAGGCTGGATCCATGGTCCTAAACTGGCTTCTGGTTCCTGCTCGAACCAGCTCATGTCACATGCTTATAAAGCACCTTAGAAGCACATCACTTTCTCGGAGAAAATTATTAATGCTGGGCCTTATTCTTTGCCAAAAGTCTAAAGAATGTGTCCGGTAGGCTCTCTCTCTCTCTCTCTCTCTCTCTCTCTCTCTCTCTCTCTCTCTCTCTCTCTCTCCACACACACATAGTATATACCATCTTTGTGTCTCTGTGTGTATGTTCGGTTGTCTTTGTGTTTGTGTGTGTATGGAAGCAGTTCAGAATTTATAACATGGAAAAAGTGAGAATTTGAATTTAGAGATGTTACAGATAATTGTGTTTGTCCTGTATTAGGTTTGTTTGTCACTTAAATTCAAATATAGTTCAAACTCAAATTGAACTTCGTATAGATCCAACATACCGAATTTTGAACAAATCACTAAGGATAAAGTGTTAGCTTTTGGTTTATAAAGTGAGGTGGAAGCCTAAAACACCTACTCATGCACGCATCCCCAGGGAATCGAACTCGCCACTACAGCAGGGGAATCACTAGACCAATCGTTGAGCTAACGCATTGGGTGCATCATTAATGATAAAGTTGTTTTCTTCGAATCGTTTAGTTAGACAGTTCCAACTTTTGCAGAACCGAAACCACAACAATATCAACGCAACCGATCCTTACATCCCCCTACACTAACCCAACCCATGTACTTTGGTTGAAACTAATTGAGCCGACATCTTGATGAACTATCCTAGACCTTCAAAGTCTGACCAACCTGTGCTGCTCGATGCCATCGAGACTCAACTGAACTCAATTCACCTGGAGCAAGGTACATGGTTGAAGCCTCTAGACTAGAATATATAAACCAAGTCTTGCCTTGCCTATAAGATGTTTTCAAGGAATTTAAATCCTTGCATCCTCCTAGAGCTTAGGATCATCAAATTATCCTGAAACCAAACCAAGGACCAGATTATATCAAACCATATAGATGTGCCTAATCCCAAAAAAGGAAAACATAAAAAATAGAAGATTTGGTTTGGGAGATGTTAGAGAAAGGGATTGTTCGCCTGGGTTCTAGTACATTCTCTTCAATGGTTCTGGTTGTTCAAGAAAACCAATTATATGCCAAGATGTCGAAGTTCTCATTAGGTCGAACCCAAGACAATTAATTAATTAACTTGGTCACATTATTAGAAAGGGAGGCATCTCAGCTGACCCTACTAAGGTGGATGACATGCTTAAGTAGCCAATGCCGAAAATGCTGAAGGCATTGAGAAGATATCTTGGACTTACTGGTTACTGTTCATGCTTCACCCAAGGATATGGAGTTGTCGCCAAACCATTGACTGATTTTCTCAAGAAGGATGCGTTCATGTGGACCACCTAAGCATAAGAAGCTTGCAACAAGCCTAAGACCATGATGACAAGTAAACTCATATTAGCCCTGCCCAACTTTTTAAAAGAATTCATCTTAGAGACTATGTGTGAGATCTCGGAGTTGGAATAGTTTTAATGCAGGAGGAGCTTCATGGTTCACGTATAGGCGGCGGTCATGAGGGAGTGTCTAAAACCTACAAACGGGTCATGATACTTTTTATTGAAAGAGTATAAAGAATCAGGTAAGCCAACTTGTTAGAGAATGCTAAACGTGTCAAGACTTAAAAAACATGAATCTAGCAAGGTACCCCGAATCCTAATTCCTTTACCCATACCTTCACAAGCTTGGGAGTCGATATCCATAGATTTTATCGAGGCTCTACCACATTCTCTACTCCTTAAAACAATGTACGCTATGATAGATAGGTTTACAAGGCATGCACATATTTAGCAATTAAAGGCCAATATGAGATGAACCAACTAAACAAAAGCCTTTATAGAATGGGTTGTCAACATACATAGGACTCCCAAAACCATCGAGTGATCAAGACTCAAAACCATTGTGAGTGATCGAGACTTTATATCTCAATCCAAAACCAAGCTCTCATTTTGTGTGGTTTATCATGACCAAATCGAAGTGGTAAACCAAATCCTATGAAAGGTACATGATTGGTATCTTGTCATGCTTACAGCCAAATCTTAAAAGGTATTGGTACTACTGTCACACCAAGCCATCAATCACAAAAATCGGCCGGAATGACGGATGATCAAGCAGACGAGAAGGGGTGTGACCAGAAAAGAAGGTGCCTAAACAAGCCAAAGCTTAAGATATTGCCCTTGTCGATAACGGCAAGGAAGGTGAGAAGACTCTCCAACAGATTCAACCTGCAGGTCCTAAATGGCAATAATAGGTTGAGGTTGTTGAGTCAAGCACTCTCCAGTTACGCATTAAGGAAAAAGAAGGGTTGGATAAGGACTCGAATTTGGTAGCTGCTGATATTTACGGAAATCAACCTGTCATATCTCAAGGTGGAGATGGCTGATAAAGGAGAGGCAATCCCAAATGAGTGCCCAGTCAAGCAACCGGATAATCCACAAGGAAGTAAATTGATATTACGATATCAAGTTCCGTAGCTGCTGATATTTACGGAAATCAACCTCAGTCATATCTCAAAGTGGAGATGGCTGATAAAGGAGAGGCAATCTCAAATGAGTGCCCAGTCAAGCAACCGGATAATCCACAAGGAAGTAAATTGATATTACGATATCAAGTTCCAACCATGATACTGTTGCCCTCATTAACCAATTTCATCCGTGTGGGAGCCAAAATATTTCTAAGCTCAATATAGTTGAAGATAACAAAAGACGAAATCAGTCATCGACTAGGAGAATCATGGGACAATCCTGCATATCTAGAACTTGACTCGTATGAACTTTTCTCCTCACCACACACCTAAATAAGTTGAGGAGCTGTGTGTTGGGTGATTTTTAAAATACCAAAATATATTTGGAGAAGGTTATGAGTGCAACCATGTTTTGGTATTAATAGTCATTTACTGAAGTGATAATTGTGTTCATTAGTAACACATATAATGACCGTAATTCATGAGTATTTTTTAGTGATGTGGTGGTATTAAGAGCCATTTACTTAGCGATAATTGTACTCATTAGTAGTACATGTAGTGATTGTAACTTATGAGTATTTTCCAGTCATGCGGCATTAAGAGCCCACTTACTTTAGTGATAATTATACTCATTGTAGTACATATAGTGGCTGAAACTCTTCAATATTTTTCAGTCATATTTTGGCATTAAGGCCCACTTACTTGAGTGATAATTGTACTCATTAGTAACACATGAAGTGATTGTAACTCTTGAGCATTTAACATCCATGTTATGACATTAAGAGCTACCTTCTTAAGTTGCAATTATACTCATTAGTAGCATATCATACATTACATCCTCACCATGTCTATATTGTAAAGAAGATTCATCCAACTTTTTCTCTCATTATGTGAGTCCTTTCCTACTTAGTTTTTCAAGAGAATTTGTACTGTAACACTAATTAGATTTGCAATATCATCATCTTTGTTGTGCTGGTTTGTCTATGACTTGGTTGTGTTTGTGTAAGACAAACCAAGGGACTTAGTTGTATCCTATTGGTGTTTGCAAGAGTTCATTACATTCGGTTATTTGATATTGGTTGTGGCAAATAAACCTAAAAGTTAGTGTTTATAACACCTCAAAGAATAGCGCTATTATAACCTTCATTTTAAGGTGTGAAATTCGATCTCTCGAGTACCAACTATTCAAGAACCGTGTCATCTACAAGAGTTCAACTCCAACAATCTTTAGGTTTAATTTGTTGAGATGACTATTTCCCTTCAAGAGATGATATCTGACTTTATCAAGTTGGATACATTTGACGATGAAAATTTCTTATGATAGCAAAAGAAGATACACTTCCTCTTACTATATTGAAGGTCATGTATGTGCTCACCATATCAAGATCGGAGGAGAAGGAGAATGAGATCCTTGAAGAAGCCCCAAAATGATAAAAATAGGATAATAATAATTATATTTGCATGGGTCACATCTTTAACGGCATGTCAAATACCTTATTTAATGCCTACCAAATATCGACATATGCAAAGGATTTATGAGACAAACTTGAAGCGAAGTACATGATCAAGGATGCTAGAAGTAATAAATTTCTTGTTACGTGTTTCAATAATTATAAGATGACCGATCCGTTATATAGCAATCACATATGCTCAAACAGATTTTGAATAATTTAAAATAACATATGATAAGCATGGATGAAAACATCACTATCTTCTCTATTATATATAAACTTTTTTCTTTTTAAAAAAACTTTAAAACACAAGAAGGAAAACATTTTTCTTAAGCAATTAGCTAATCATATGCTTAAGGAAGAATACCTAAAGTAAGATAATTCTAAAAATTAATTTACTTAAGAGAAAGTCAATGTTACAGAGGAAGCTAAGTGTATAGAGCCTTCAAAGAAAAAAAATCAAGATTTCAAAAAATCTCATGGAAACAATGGTATAGACACCCAGCCTAAGAAAATGAAAGGTCGATGTTACGATTATGGAAAATCCGGTTGTTGTAAGAGTGAATGCTGATACTTAAAAAACTTGAATAAAGACAAGAGAATTAATTCTTATGAGGATAATCTTGTTGTCATCATATGAAAAGTAAATATGATAGAAGATATTGGATCTTAGTGGATAGACTCCGATGCTACTTGCCATGTGTGCAAAAACCAAAGTCTCTTCAAAACTTTAGTATAAGAAGACAAATTAGTTTTGTACATGGGTAATACTTCTATGGCTCAAGTGAAAGGTAAAAGAACGGTTGAACTCAAAAAAAATTTGGTAAAAGTCTTACTCGTAAGGATGTACTCTTTGTACCGGATGTAAGAAAAAATTTGGTCTTGATTTTCTTACTTAATAAGTATAGGTTTAAAATTGTATTGTGGCTATAACTCATGAGTATTTCCCATCCATGTTGTGGCATTAAGAGCCACTTACTTAAGTGATAACTATACTCATTAGTAGCACATATAGTGGTTGTAACTTTTAAGTATTTTTCAGTCATATTTTGGTATTAAGACCTATTTACTTGAGTAATAATTGTACGAAGTGGTTGTAACTTTTGAGTATTTAGCATCCAATGACTATAGCCGCTAGCATCACCAGAACTTGGCGAGCCCTGCCATTGCTGTGATGTGTGGCCTTAGTTGAAGGCGTCGATGATATGTGGATGTTTTTGTAGTAGTCCATTCGACAACCATCAAAGACAACAAGGGGATGATTACAAACAAGGAAGCGTGCCTTCCAATTGACTTTGTGGTACAAAGAGTCGTCGGGAACCATAGCAATGAAGAAAGAGAGAGCAGTTGCAAGGGCCTAGCCACATCCGATGCATTTTGCCGGCCTCTAGAGCCTATATGCCGTGGACTTGGTAATAGGGTTGTATCAATGAGCCCGCAACTTGGCCAAGGAGTAGTTGCAAGGGCCGTGAAGGAGGAAGCAGTAATGGAGGAGGCTACTGGTGACATCCTCTATTGCGGCAGTTGTTAGACCATTATGAAGAACCCTTTTGGCTTCGTTTGGGTTTTCCGCTCTTCATCCAAGGCTGAAAGCGATAACAAAGAGAGATTGGAGAAGGTTATTGGCACTTGGCTTATCTTTGGCATTCAAGCATAACCAATCAAGGTGTCTCCCTTTGCATGACTGGTTCCAAGCTCGAATAAAGGAGAAAGAGTTGCATTAGGCTTAATACAACTTATCAAATTTATCTACCATGTATTTTAGACATTATGAGTATTGCGTTGGGATGTCTCCTCTTAGTGACGTATTGTAGAGCATGAACATAGTGAAAAGTAAGCAAGAGCGTAAAAAATTGTAGATAAGGTCTTCACATTTTCAGCGTGAAGAGATGCAAGAGGATAAGGAAACTAGTCTTAGATAATAAGATTTATATTGGTACTTGAAGACATTAACTGATAAGCTAATGGAGATAGTAGATACCATGATTAGAAAAAATATTCGCATTCTATATTTACTAGACACAAGTGGGTTAGAGAAAAAGTAAAGAGATTGAGAACATAGTTTTAAATTATGGTATTCAAGAAAGGAAAATACTCAAAATTGAGTTGGTATTATTATAAATAAAGATTTAAAAAGATAGTGGAGTAGAGATACAATGACATGGTGACTGAATTATTGTAGTGAAATTACTATTAGGTATAGAAGATTTAAATATAGTTTGTACTTATGCACCCCAAGTACGACAAGAAGATGCATAAAGAAGGCATTTTGGGAAGAGTTAGATAATGTAATTCAAAATATTATACAAAAAGAGATGATTTGTTTAGGATGAGATCTAAATAAACATGTCACTAAAGAGACATTAGGATATCAAGACATTCACAGTAATTATGGGTTTGGACATTTAAATGAAGGTAAGAAAATTTTAAATTTTGGTATGGCATAATGATCTCTCTTTATCCAATACAATTTTCAAAAAGTGAGATAAACATTTAATTACTTATAAAAGTGGTTTGTCATAGATTGTGTTGTAAGGACTATAAAGTAATTCCAAGATAAAGCTTAACTACGTAACATCGACTTTTAGTTATGCATAAGTAAAAAAGTAAACAGAGAGGCAATAAGTATATAGGTTACTCGTTCTAAATGGTGCAACTTCAAAAATGAGAAAAAAATATATTTAAACAAAAAGTTGTTGAAGAAGATGTTTGGAATTATGTAGGTACACGTTCTGATATGTGAAATAATATGATTAAACATATTAGAAAAGTAACAAAAAAATATGTTAGGTGAATCTAAGAGAACCATACCGACACAAAAGAAAGCTTTGTAGTGGAGTGAAGTGGTGAAAGATAAGATCACGGCGAAGAGGGCATATTACAAATTGTATTATGCCAATAAGACTAATGAAACTTTGGAAGCTTATAAGAAAGCAAAAAAATAGCAAAAAAGATAGTTTCTAGAGCAAAAGCTAAAATTTGAGAGGATTTATATAAAAAACTTAACTCAAAAGAAAGTGTAAGGGATATTTTTAGCAATGTTGTGAAAACCGTATCAGATCACGTATCATACTGGGTTCCGATACACGATACGATATGGTGTGATTTTTTATTTGATAATTTAAGAAAACAACTATTAATAAATCTAGTTTAGAAAATTTTGAAATTAATGAATATAAGATATTTAATTCTAATACAATCAACATTAAATAAAATTGAATCCAAAAACTTGATTTGAATCAATAATCTTAAGAAAATTAGAAATGATAAGTAAAAGAGAATGAATTTCTAAGCAACTTTCATCATCACTAATTAGATATAAATTACAAAATACAAATTTATGAAGTACGAACTACATTAAATTAAACTATTAAGTGAAAGTCTAAAACCATAAATTCTAATAGAACCATCATCCATCCAAATATAAAAATTACAACAATTAGTCGTTGAATTGTTATACAAAATGTGGATCATAACCAATAAAAGCATTATAATTATTATAGTCAATGTCGCCATCATCATCATCATCATCACCATCATCTCCCTCTTCCTCATTTGCAATTAAATCCTCAAATCCAATAGCTTCCACATCATCATCTCCAATTTCTACTTGTTTCTATCGCCCTCTAGTTTTCATCCTCTAAATTGATAGGAGATTCCTCCTCAACAAGTTATATGATACCCCTTCCTTGCCTTTCTTGTATCTCTTTGCATTTGTTTAAAAAAAATAATACAACTATAAGATAACATTATATTTTCTTATTAATTATTATTAAATCAAGTTAGAAGAATTAAAGAGCAATAGACATATTTCTAAATACTTAAATCAAGTTACCTTTATCTTAACTTCATATTGTATGCCATATAGACTAAATCACGAAGGCGAGCATGCTCCAGTTTCTCTTCTTCGTGTGAATACGTTAAAAAACTTCAATTTCTTTCGCATCCATTAAAACTACATGTTTGACTCAATATACAGTAAGAAAACCTCCACAATTTTGGTGCATCTACACCAAAGCGAGCACAACATTCATCTAAAATAAAAAATACTTAAAGTCAATCAATTCATAATCAAATAAAATAATTAATAACTTATCAAATATCAATAAAAATAAATCATACCTCACTACATTTGAGAGCAAAGTTGTATTGCAATTGGCCTTCAAAAGTATCTAACACTATATATACTTGTTTAATTCTAAACAAATATTACACCGAATAAAAGAATCCAAACATGTAGTTCTAATGGATGCGTTTATCGGTTTCATTGTGCATCAATACGCTTTTAAACCTTCTTCATGATCGTTTGTGGTTAAGGTTTGCTTCTATTTCTAATTTGACCTTATCTATTGCATCATATATATATATATATATATATATATATATATATATATATATATATATATATATAGATAGATAGATAGACATGGCAAGCCTATCTTCACTTTCTATCATTCTCATTACCTTAACCAAAGGTACAGTCATCCTTAAAAACTTACTTTTTCTCGACCAACTAATAAAATCACATTCATCGGATGCAAACATCTTTTTCAATTGTACAACAAGACTTTAAATAATAATAACATTAGTAACAAATCTTGTCAATGAAAGCTTAATCAACTCCCTTCCACTAGTATGAATTCTCATAAAATGTAATACAAAAGAACGATTATAAATAAACTTTATAATATTTTTGTATGCATCAATTGTCTCCTTAATTTCATTCATTGCACTTAAATCCTCAAACATTAAGTCTATGCAATGTGCAATACATAGGTCCACACTAAAAATCAATGGTTCGACTCAAGCATCTTATCGGCTGCTATAAAATCAAATTCAATCTCTCGAGTACCAACTATTCAATAACCGTGCCAACTACAAAAATTCAACTCCTACGGAGTATAGGCCAAGCCAATACCCGACCACCTAGACCCGATGCAAGCTCACAAAATGCCAGGTGATGGATGCATTATGAGGCTGCGAGCAAGGGACGATGGATGAGCTCTGTTTCCTTCCGCAACATATATATCTTTATGATCATCAATGGTCATATCTACAATAGTTGCGCCACCAGCTGGCTGACTTTCGACGAGCTACGGCTGTCAGAGAGAAATGCACATCATCTCTCTTATAGCATTACTAGAAACTGGGGTTAGACCACACCATGGTTGGATGACCCTTCGAGAACTTGGCTTTGATGGTATCGTCAACCGTTGTAGGTGACAGCTTCCGAGGGGGTCTATGGGGAGCGTTGAGAATGTCGAGCATTAATATCCAAGTGATTGTAGAGGATCGCCAGTTCTGCCAATTTGAAGTCTAGCAAGACGAAAACGCACCTTTGTTCATCACGCCAGTGTATGACAGACCAAATGAAGCGCCGAAATATGAATGGCAATCCTCGAAATAGATAGCTGGTAATATGGAGCATCTTTGATCACAATTGAGGATTTTACTGGCATTCGGCAGGTGGAGGAGAAGCAGGGCAGTGCATCAGCTAGTATGCAAAACGCATAGTGTCGATGAGAGGATGCATTCGTGCAACTTGATGGAGGTTCATTCAGACAAAAACTTGTGCAGGTGGTAAGATGGAGTAAGAGGGAACAAGAAAGAGTTCGCCAGAAACAGGACCGAGCGTTGGCAAATCAAGCATGGCGCACACGATTTCATGATCCGTGGCTATGGTGCTCTCGAGGCTACGATGCTCCAGCAATAGCCCATTGCTCTTGCAACTTGAAAGAACCTAACCAGCCACAACTGAATGGCCTTCCCATTTCGAAGCTGCTTGGATGATGCACGAGAACTTTATGTCCATCCCAAAAAGCCCCAAGCTGATGTGAGCCTGCGAAAGCTAGTGGATGATGCACAAACTTGGAAAAAAGAAGCTTTCAATAGCAACTTTTGTCTGAAAAAAAATCTGTTGGCAAGAATAAATGGCATTCTAAGAAAACATGGAGAGGATCATCGACCTCATCATTGGACAAATGCTTATGAAAAGAGTTGGATGATGTTTGCTTTGGATCCAAAAGTCCCAAGTAACACGGAGTCGAGATTGCCACGGAAACACTAGATATTATCATATCAAGACCTTCACAAGGCGTCATAAGAATCGCGTACCATGGTCAACATCGAGGAGGGAGTTGGACTGATCCAAATATACTTCAGCAAGTGTCCAAAAACCCTTCGATAAAAGAGAGAAAAACCAAATGTCTATAAACTCTAAGAAAAAAAGTAGGTACAAGTGGTTCACAAGAGGAACATGACAATAACAATAAAAGAATATAAAAATCTGAACACCACCGTAATATCATCAAAACTACAAAGTTGAAAAAATCTCACTTTGTGAATTACAAAATCAACAAAAGATGAAATTTTGAGAAATTTGACCTTCAAGAGATGATGCTCGCACCTCTTAAATCTCTCAAAGGAACTGCAAATGCACACCTTCTCTCTCTCTAACATACAATTGACTGCACACACACCAAGGCATTTATCATATTACCCACATGTGCTAATTTGTTTCTCATATGGTCCAAGTGGGATCACCCTTGCATTGCTGGTCCCAAGCCCGGATAAAGGAGGAGGGTTGTGTTAGGCTTCCAACAGCCAGCGTAAAACTTCGTCGGATTTTTACAACATGGATTACAAAAATTATGAGCATTGCTTTGGGGCGTCCCCGCCTAGCGACGTGCTGCAGAGCCCGAATGCAATAAGAAGTAAGCAAGGGCCACTACATTTTCACCCGAATGTAGTGAATCAATTGCAGAGAGGGTTCCCACATCATGGACGGGTGTAGGTAAAGAAGTTAGTCCCGCTACATTGCCGCCCGAATGTAGTGAAAATTTTTCAGAGAGGGTCTTCGCATTTTGATTATGGACGGATGGGGGGGAGTAAGGAAGCTAGTTCTAGATAATAAGATTCGTATTGGTTCTTGGAATATCAGAACATTATCGGGTAAGCTAATGGAGGTGGTAGATACTATGATTCGGAGAAAGATACATATTCTATGTTAACAAGAGACAAAATGGGTTGGAGAAAAAGAAAAGGAGATAGAGGATATAGGTTTTAAATTATGGTACTCAGGTAAAGAAAAGGCTTGAAACGGAGTTGGTATTATCATAAATAAAGATTTAAAGGAGAGTGTAGTAGACATACAACGATATGGTGACCGAATCATGACGTTGAAATTAGTGTTAGGAGCAGAGATTTTGAATATAGTTTGTGCTTACGCACCCCAAGTAGGACTAGAAGATAGTATAAAGATAGTTTTTTGGGAAGAGTTAGATAAGGTGTTTCAAAAGATTCCACAAAGGGAGATGATTTGCTTAGGAGGAGATTTAAATGGACATGTCGGTAAAGAGGCATTAGGATATCAAGGGATTCATGGAAACTTTGGTTTTGAGGATATAAATGAGGAAGGTAGGGAGATTTTAAATTTTGCTAAGTCATTTGATCTCATTATAGCCAATACAATCTTCAAAAAACGAGATGAACATTTAATTACTTATAAGAGTGGCTTATCACAAACATAAATTGATTACTTTATTTGTAGAAAAAAAGATAGAGCGTGTTGTAAAGATTGTAAGGTAATTCTAGGAGAAAGCTTAACCACCCAACATCGACTTTTACTTATGGATTTACAAATAAAAAAAATGGACAAAGAAGAAAAGAGTGCATTGAGCTATTCGGACTAAATGGTGGAACCTCAAAAGCGAGAAAGAAGATATATTTAAACAGAAAGTCCTTCAAGGAGATGTTTGGAATTATGTTGGCACACCCTGTGCTATGTGAAACAATATGGCTATACATATTAGGAAAGTGGCGAAAGATGTGTTAGGGGTATCTAAGGGAGGTGTACCGGCACAAAAAGAAGCTTGGTGGTGGAGTGAAGTAGTACAAAATAAAATCAAGGCAAAGAGGGCATGTTACAAATTACATTATGTTAAGAAAACTAGTGAAACTTTAGAAGCTTATAAGAAAGCAAAGAAGGAAGCGAAAAAGGCCGTTAGTGAAGCAAAAGCTAAGATTTGGGATGACTTATATAAAAAACTCAACTCAAAAGAGGGTAAAAGAGATATTTTTAGGATAGCTAGGGCTAGAGATAAGAAAACTAAAGATCTTAATTATGTTAGATGCATAAAAGACGATGATGAAAAAATTCTAGTGGCAAATGATGATATAAGAAATAGATGAAAAAACTATTTTTATAATCTTTTTAATGAAAATAAAGATGTTAGTATTAGTTTAGGAGATTTAGCCAAGTCAGAAAAGTATATAAATCACAATTTCTACAGACGTATTCAAAAGAATGAAGTCAAAGAGGCTCTTAAACATATGAAGAGTGGTAAATCGGTAGGACCAGATAATATTCCTATAGAAGTTTGGAAAATACTAGGAGAAATAGGAATCACTTGGCTCACAAGACTATTTAATGAAATATGGAAAAACCAAAAGATGCCCGAGGAATGGAGAGCAAGTACACTTATAACCATATATAAGAACAAGGGCGACATTCAAAATTGTGCGAATTATCGAGGTATCAAGTTAATGAGCCATACTATAAAATTATGGGAAAGAATTATTGAACTTAGGTTAAGACAAGTATCAAGTACAACAGAGAACCAATTTGGATTTATGTCAGGCAGATCTACTATTGAAGCGATTCACCTTTTGAGACGTCTTATGGAACATTTTAGAGCAAAAAAGAAAGACCTTCACATGATATTTATTGATCTAGAAAAAGCTTATGATAGAGTACCGAGGGTGGTTCTTTGGAGAACATTGGAAAAAAGAGGTATCCCATTGACATATATTAACCTTATAAGAGACATGTATGATGGTGCAAAAACATGTGTGAGGACTCATGAAGGAACTACAAACTTCTTTGAAGTTAATATTGGGTTACATCAAGGATCAACTTTAAGTCCATACTTATTTATAATGGTAATGGATGAGTTAACAAAACATATTCAAGATGAAGTACCTTGGTGTATGTTATTTGCAGATGACATTGTATTAGTGGAGGAGTCTAAGGAAAAAGTTAATAGAAAATTGGAACTATGGAGAGAAACATTAGAAAGCAAAGGCCTCCGACTTAGTAGAACAAAGACAGAATATATAGAATGTAAGTTTGATCATTTGGCTACTTCAGAGGACATAGAAATTAAAATTGGCACACATTGCATTCCCCAAAAAGAAAGTTTTAAATACCTAGGGTCAATTTTTCAAAGTGATGGAAGAATTGATGGAGATGTTACACATAGAATTAATGTTGGTTGGTTAAAATGGAGAGGAGCATCAGGTATTCTTTGTGATAAGAAGATACCATTAAAATTAAAAGGTAAATATTATAGAGTAGAAATTAGGCCTGCCATGTTTTATGGTTCTAAGTGTTGGGCAGTTAATCATCAACATGTACAAAAGATGTCTGTGACAGAAATGAAGATGTTGAGATGGATGAGTGGTCATACAAGAAAAGACTGTATACATAATGAGGTTATTAGAAACAAATTAGGAGTGTCACCAATAGAGGATAAAATGAGAGAACATCGTTTAAGATGATTTGGACATATAGAAAGAAGATCAAAAGAAGAACCTGTAAGAAGGTTAGAAAAACTAAATTTGAAAAGTATTAAAAGAGGTAGAGGACGACCACAAAAGTGTTGGAAAGAAACAATAAAGAATGATCTAGCTTATTATGAGTTAACTGCTAACATGGCACATGATAGGGATCTGTGGAAACAAAGAATCCATGTAGCCGACCCCGTCTAGTATGGGAAAAGGCTTAGTTGTTGTTGTTGTATGGTCCAAGTGGGACTCATTGGTTAGACTCTAGTGGGACATGCTCAACAAACTCCCTCTCCAGCCAAAAGGAGATCACGATCTTCATTTAGACGAAGAATACATGAACTTCATGCGTGCCAACTTTTCACAAGGCTCGTACTTCTCAACGGTAGTAACCTTTGTTATTATATATAAGGGATTGTCATCCCTGTATATTTTCTCAATTTCTAACAACTGCTAGTTTGAGTAAGCTAGCTGGCATGCTGGCGCAAGCGTAGGCACGAAAAGGGTCACTTCGAGTCCTATAACTTAGGAGTAGAAATTTTCATGTTTACAGCATGTAACCCATGTTCAACATCATGTTCCAAGGCTTCTTCAATTTTGAAAATATTTTATAAAGTGGATGGCCTTGGAACTTGGTGTCATCTATGTTATGCTCAAACACTTTTTTGTTTATGGACTTGGAGAGGATTTTGGCTTTAGTCTTTTCTAGGGTTGACATGGTTTTGGGCGAGCAAGCCTTGGGCTGCCCCTTTATGCACACGACACACTTAGGTTTTAAGATGAGCTTGAGAGGGTTGACCAAGGGTTTTCCTAGGTTTGACTCATAGGTTTGGTGACTTGATAAGCACGAGAAATTTTGAACTCCCTTAAGTTGAGGGTGGTTTTCTCATAGAATTACCACGACTTTATTTTCGAGGGAAATCTTAACACACCTATGGAAGGTGGATGGCACGGCCCGAAGGCTAAGTATTCATGGTCTTTCTACAAGTAGGTTGTAATGGGGGTGTATGTCTAAAACATGGAACACCCTTGTGTGGTTTATACTCCCTACCTCCATGGGTAACTATGACTCCTAAAGGCTTGGATGTATTTCCATCGTATCCCGTGATCACGATGGAACTTGGACTTAGGGAAGTTAGGGTGACTCTGATTTTGTAGGCTATGTGTAATGGAAGTATGTTTAGACCTCCTCCCCCATCAACCAAACACTTGTCTAGAGGATGGTGATTCAATACCACCTCTATATGCAAGGCTTGGCTATGGGTTTGATATGGTCGTTCTAACTCATCTTCCGAGAACACAATGGGGGCCTTAGCACAAATGGGTGAGACTAGGAATGATAGGGACTCAGGGATTATGATTGAGTTAACCTTGACCCTTTCTAAGATTTTTATTTTATTTTATTTTTTTGGATTTTTTCTGATTTTTTATTTATTTTTTAATATTAAAATATGATATGGTACGATACGATATGCTCGTATCGTGAACCAAAATGATGCACGATACGATACACATCGAACAACAATGTCTTAGAGTGATCATCAATAAATATCATAAAATATATAAAATATAGAGAACCACCAAGTGTTGAGTATGCATAGGATACACATCTAGGTGAACCCAATCTACAAGTTTTGGTTTTATGGAAGGAGAAAAGGATTTAACGGAGATTTTATTTTGCTTACCACTCATGAAATCTTCATAATCACTTTATGCACTTCATTTGAATAAGAGATCAAATTCAACTTAGCAAGAAAAGTTGTCTCTTTTATATGTATAGGCAAGTTGCTTATGCTATAACTTCACATCATTAAAAGCCTTAACAATACCAATCAAAGACTTGAAAATACAAGTATTCTAAGTAAAGAGAAATGGTCTTCTTGCTTCATAACAAAATAGCCCTTGGTAAGCTTCTATTGATCATTCATAAAGTGACTACTAAAACCATCATCATCAAGCTTTCCCATTGATAATAAATTCAAGCACAAATCAGGATTATACCTCGCATATATCAAAGAGTCAAAATAATGTTATTCTTTATATTTAGCTTAATAACTCCTATTCCAAGAACTTTAGCTAAACCTAAATTTCCTATCATCATATTGGTAGATTCACTTAGAATGTAAGAGCTAAAAAACTTCATCCTCGAAGTAACATTAACAAAGTCACTACTATATATTGCCCAAATGTTGTCATCACTCACAAAGCTTATTATCTCACCATTTACAATAAGGAAACCTTTTATAGATATAAAACTATGTCATTGTTGCCCTTGCTTTTTTTCTTAATCCCTTATTCTTATTCTCTATCTTCAACTTGTTGCAAAACTTCTTAATATGGACTTTCTTATTACAACGATAACATTTCATCTGCCACCAATATATCTGACTCTAAAGACAAGTCCTATGTCTTACACTTTAATTCTTCACCTAAGACGACCTTTTTAATAGATTTAATGATAAGGTGTAAATATCTAAAATTTTCTTTAAGAAAATCTATTTTGTTCACAAAATTGGTTTAACTATTCAATTTTAAAGACATGTGAAATGATTGCATAAACCTTGTATCGTGGGAAGTCTAAAATCCTTTTGTTAAGGAAGCTATTAAGAGACATATATATATAAAAAAAGAGGAAGATGTAAAGCTGCATTGTATTGAGGAATTCAACAAATACCTTGGAAAGCGGTGGACATTCTGGATCATACCACGTTCAATGTTAACATTAAAAGATAGGAAACGTCCACAACTAACTATGGGAAAGACTTCCATGCTACTGTCCGCAAAAAGATAAAGACCATTGATGTGGAGACTACACAAAATCAAGACCAAGTGGCTTCACAAATCATTCCATGTACAAGGAGCTTTTATTTGACATTTGCAGTAAATTCAGGAAGGAAATAAAATACCTTTTTTGTCTCTCTTGCTTTACTTTCCAATAATGAAATCTGTTGTATCTAATTTTTCTTTCATAACACAACAACAACAATAACTAAGCCTTTTCCCATACTAGACAGGGTCGGCTACATGGATTCTTTGCTTTCACAGAGCTCTATCATGTGCCATGTTAGCAGTTAACTCCCAATAAGCTAGATCATTCTTTATTGTTTCTTTCCAACACTTTTGTGGTCATCCTCTACCTCTTTTAATACTTTCCAAATTTAGTTTTTAATACCTTCTTAAAGATTCTTCTTTTGATCTTGTTTCTATATGTCCCAACCATCTTAAATGATATTCTATCATTTTATCATCTATTGATGTCATTCCTAATTTGTTTATAATAACCTCATTATGTATACGGTCTTTTCTTGTATCACCACTCATCCATCTCAACATCTTCATTTATCTCACAAACATCTTTTATACATATTGATGATTAACTGCTCAACACTGAGAATCATAAAACATGACAGGTCTAATTGCTGCTCTATAATATTTACCTTTTAACTTTAATATTATCTTCTTATCACGAAGAATACCTGATGTTCCTCTCCATTTTAACCAACCAACATTAATTCTATGCGAAACATCTCCATCAATTCTTCCATCACCTTGAAAAATTGACCCTAGGTATTTAAAACTTTCTTTTTTGGAATGCAATGTGTGTCGATTTTAGTTTCTATGTCCTTTGAAGTAACCAAATGATCAAACTTACATTCCATATATTTTGTCTTTGTTGTACTAAGTCAGAGGTCTTTGCTTTCTAATGTTTCTCTCCATAGTTTCAATTTTCTATGAACTTTTTCCTTAGACTCCTCCACTAATACAATATCATCTACAAATAACATACACCAAGGTACTTCATCTTGAATATATTTTGTTAACTCGTTAATCACCATTATAAACAAGTATGGACTTAAAGTTGATCCTTGATAACCCAATATTCACTTCAAAGAAGTTTGTCATTTCTTCATGAGTCCTCACACATGTTTTTGCACCATCGTACATGTCTCTTATAAGGTTAATATATATCAATGGGATACCTCTTTTTTACAAGGTTCTCCAAAGAACCTCCCTCGATACCCTATCGTAAGCTTTTTCTACATTAATAAATATCATGTGAAGGTCTTTCTTTTTTGCTCTAAAATGTTCCATAAGACGTCTCAAAAGGTGAATCACTTCAATAGTAGATCTGCCTAGCATGAATCCCAATTGGTTCTCTATTGTACTTGATACTTGTCTTAACCTACTTTCGATAATTCTTTCTCATAATTTCATAGTATGACTCATTAACTTGATACCTCGATAATTCACACAATTTTGAATGTCTCCCTTGTTCTTATATATGGGTATAAGTGTACTTGCTCTCTATTCTTCGGGTATCTTTTGGTTTCTCCATATTTCATTAAATAGTCTTGTGAGCTAAGTGATTCCTATTTTTCTTAGTATTTTCCAAACTTCTGTAGGAATATTGTTTGGTCCTACCGATTTACCACCCTTCATATGTTTAAGAGCCTCTTTGACTTCATTCTTTTGAATATGTCGGTAGAAATTGTGGTTTATATACTTTTCTGATTTGGCTAACTCTCTTAAGTTAATACTAACATCTTTATTTTCATTAAAAAGATTATAAAAATAGTTTTTCCATCTATTTCTTATATCATCATTTGCCAGTAGAATTTTTTCATCCTCGTCTTTGATGCATCTCACAAAATTAAGATCTGTAGTTTTCTTATCTCTAGCCCTAGCTATCCTAAAAATATCTCTTTCACCCTCTTTTGAGTTGAGTTTTTTATATAAATCCTCTCAAATTTTAGCTTTTGCTTCAATGATAGCCTTTTTCACTTCTTTCTTTGCTTTCTTATAAGCCTCTAAAGTTTCACTAATTTTCTTAGTATAATGTAATTTGTAACATGCCCTCTTCGACTTGATTTTATTTTCCACTACTTCACACCACCACCAAGCTTCTTTTTGTGCTGGTACACCTTCCTTAGATTCACCTAACACATCTTTCACAACTTTTCTAATATGTATAGCCATATTGTTTCACATATCACAAAGTGTACCAACATAATTCCAAGCATCTCCTTGAAGGACTTTCTTTTTAAATATATCTTCTTTCTCGCTTTTGAGTTTTCACCATTTAGTCCGAATAGCTCGATGCACTCTTTTCTTCTTTATCCATTTTGTTATTTGTAAATCCATAACTAAAAGTCAATGTTGGGTGGTTAGACTTTCTCCTAGAATTACCTTGCAATCTTTACAACACGCTCTATCTTTTTTCTACAAATAAAGTAATCAGTTTGTGTTTGTGATAAGCCACTCTTATAAGTAATTAAATGTTCATCTCGTTTTTTGAAGATTGTATTGACTATAAAGAGATCAAATGCCATAGCAAAATTTAAAATCTCCCTATCTTCCTCATTTATATCTTCAAAACCAAAGTTTTCATGAATACCTTGATATCCTAATGCCTCCTTACCGACATGCTCATTTAAGTCTCCTCCTAAACAAATCATCTTCCTTTGTGGAATCCTTTAAATCACCTTATCTACCTTTTCCCAAAAAGTTGTCTTTATACTATCTTATAGGCTTACTTGGAGTGCGTAAGCGCAAGTCGCTTCTCTTTTTACATCGGTAAAGGCCCACATGAGTGGGTTGGCTACATCTCCTTCAGGAAAAAATCGGGAGGTACGCCGTAAGGTTTCAAGTTTAGGCCCACGATAGAAATCATGAGATAAGTTAGAAAGTTATTAGAAATAGCTTCAAGAAAGGGTATAATTATAGTGTTCAACCAAAGAATCAAAGCGAAGTTTTATCCCACATTCTGCCTATAGCGAGGCTTCGGATCAGGGTGGCTCGTGGGTAAAACAACTAAAAAAGCAATCGGTTTAGGCCCTCTACATTTTTAGGCCGCAGTGTAAGCCTCTAAATTTGTAGACTACACTTAATAAGGCTCCATTTTACTAATTCACTTTTAACCTCTATTTGTGTTGAGCCATGGTCCCAAACTTGAACGAAAGAAGACGATTGTATTTGGTAGCTGATCATCGAGGGTCGTGCTTTTTTCTCTTATCAACAAAAGAGAAATAGCTCTTGCACCGCACCCGTAGACATTTCGTGGCACTTGACTCTTTGTATTATTTTGTTTGCAGGTCTGGCTCAAAGATACAGAGATTCTGTGAGGGCGATCACTCCAGGGTTACCCCTTTTCCTCTACAATTATACCTCTCACCAGTTACACGGCAGCTATGAGGTTTGTTGATCCTTAATCGATGAGAAAGTCTCTCTCTCTCTCTCACACACACACACACCTCTTTATATTTAAGTACCAGCTACATACAAATAAGGGTGGCAACTTTGTGTTTTGGGTCAGGTATGTAGGAGATTTTCCTGCTCTTACCTTTCGGTCTTTTGGGTCGCCGAAGATTCAGTGAGCACAGTGGATGTTGATGATGTCGCGAGGTTTCCACACGAGGGTTTTCTCAGACGATTGTGAATCGGTGAATCTGTGTATCTCTTAATCTGTTAATCTCTGTTATTCACCTTGTAAGGGGTTGCCTTTTTATAGGCACCCGCTCCCCCGTCGTCTGGCTTTCTCCTCTCGTGGCTTCTCTCGTCTGGGAGTGGTAACGGATGGCCGTTACCAGATTTCTGGTAACGACTGTCCATTACATATCCGACCTCTCCTTAGGCCAGTCTAGCCGTTACCCGAACCAAGAATGGCCATTTCATTGTAACATCTCCTACTTGGCCATTCGAGCCAAGTGTATCGACATACTGGTTTTCCTCCCACTTTCCCGGGGTTTTCCCTAGTTATATCGATCCCTAATTACTATTGCAATCAGAACCTGTTGTGTGGTTATTTTCCTACACAACAAATCACCCGTTGTATGGTTATTTACCTATACAACAACATATCTCAAACCCATGTTTCTAACATGTTTTGAGAAGAGTTCTTTCGTTATGCCCAACATGTCTTCTATTGACATGTATGAGATGGATATTTCCTTTCTCATAACCATATCATGAACATAGTGGTATTTTACCATTATATGCTTGTTTTTTGAGCAATCTGCTCCACTCTTAATAAGAGTAATTGCTGCATTATTATCGCAATAGATAACCACCGGCTCATCTGTTATTTCCAGCTTCAAATCACATATGAAGTGGCTTATCCAGATAGTACTTGTTGCAGCCATACAGTAAGCAATATACTCAGCTTCCTGTGTATACAATGCTACACAACCCTGTTTCTTACATGCCCAAGAAACAACACCACCTCCAAATAAGAATATTTATCCTGAGGTTGATTTTATGTCATCTTTGTTCCCAGCAAAGTCAGCGTCTGTGTATCCTACCACTTCTAATTCATTTGCTTGAAAACATAGTTTCAAGTCCTTTGTTCCTTTCAGATATCTTAGAATCCTTTTTACAGCTATCCAATGCTGCCAACCTGGATTACCTTGATATCTACTGATAAGACCAACAGCAAAGCTGATATCAGGTCTTGTACACAACATAGCATACATCAAGCTGCCAACAGCTTGAGCATAAGGAACATTAAGCTTATCGTCTCCTTCACCGGGACAATCAGCCTTACTTAGTTTCACCCCTTTTGCAACAGGTGTATCTGCAGACTTGCATTCACCCATTTTGAATTTCTTGAGGATATAGTCTATATATCTCTCTTGACTCAGGCATAAGAGTCTAGATCCTCTATCTCGAGAGATCTTTATACCTAAGTACCATAATTTAAAACCTATATCCTCTATCTCCTTTGCTTTTTCTCCAACCCACTTTGTCTCCTGTAAACATAGAATATGAATCTTTCTCTGAATCATAGTATCCACCACCCCTATTAGCTTACCGGATAATGTTCTGATATTCAAAGAACCAATACGAATCTTATTATCTAGGACTAGCTTTTTACCGCCGCATCCATCCATATTGAAAATGCGGAGACCCTCTTTGTAAATTATTCACTACATTTCGACGGTAATGTAGCGGGAGTAACTTCTTTACTCACACTTGATTCACTACATCCGAGCAAAAATGTAGCGGCTCTTGCTTACTTATCACTGCATTTGGGCTCTACAGCACGTCACTAGGCGGAAACGCCCCAAAGCAATGCTCATAATTTATGTAATCCATGGTATAAAAATCTGACAAAGTTTTACGCTGGTTGTTGAAAGCCTAACACAATCTTCCCTCTTTATCTGAGCTTGGGACCAGCAATGCAAGGGTGATCTCTTTTCTAACACACCCTAAGAAAATCTATAAACAAGGTGTTCATCATCATTGTAAAAGAAGAGAAAAAAGGAATTAGAAATTCAAGAGAAATTTTTCTTCCCTCTTTCTTGGTGTGCGTCTGGTTGCTTCATCCAAGTAAAGATTAGTGTGCTTCCTTTCTTTGTGTCGAAGCAGTTCAAGTGCTTAGTGTGTGTTTGTGAATACTTCATCAAGATAGTCAAGAATGATTGTTGGGTGATAGGCGATCTCGTCTAGTCTCCTTCCTAATATCAGGACATATTAGTGTTGTTTGTAGCGTAGCGTATCGTATATCATTTTGGTCCATGATATCGTATTGCACTGTATCATTTTTAATAGTAAAAAATTAGAAAAAATATAAAAATCATAAAAATGTAGGAAAAACACGATAATTCTAAACAATTCATATAAATCATAAGTTAAGTAAATATGAATAAATCACCATTTAATTTTCAATGTATAAAGCATTTAAGCATTACATCCTTAGCAAAATTATAAATTTCATAATTGAAAAACTAGAATCAACTAAATAATCTTCATCTTCTCCTCCTTGTTCAAGATCATCACCACCTTTAGCTTCAAAATCAAAATCATCATCCCCTCGATGATATTATTGTGGTATTTCCAAAGTAATCCATTGAATTCCTTCTTTTGTTAGGAGTGTATTTGTTTCATTATCTTTCATAATTCACTCCTCTAAGATATCAAAATTGTCCAGACTTATTGGATCAAATTGGTTCTCCTTATTTAACTTTTTTAATTGTATGCAATAATCATAAGTAAATAACATTAAAAATTAATAAATTTGAAAAGTTCAAAAATAACATTATTAATTAAATAAACTGAAACATTGAATTGAATATTTAATTAGCAACTAATCCTTTATTACCTTTGTTGGAGCTACATGTTGCAATGGATGAAAACTAGGCCATTGAGCCACTTATGTTCCAAATTATTGCATTTTTTTGTGTGGATACGTTCAAAGACACTCAAATTTCTTTAACAAGTTGCACTAAAAGTTTGGCTCAAAACTTTATTTCAAAATCTCTTAAGTTTGAGGAATCACTTCTAAACTTATTCTACTAAACATCTAATAGAAAAAGACAAATATAAAGATTTATCTTATAATAAATATAATATTTAAGAAATTTAAATATTAAGATAAACAGTTTACCTATGCACATATTAGTACGGTTGCAAATGGCTATAGGCAAACCCATCAAGTGAAGAGTATTATCATAGATCTTCATCTCTCGATGTATAACATCTACTTTACTCTCATCAAAGATGAATATGTTTATACAATCAATGATATCTCGATTAACCTCACCATTATAGACGTGAAATTTTCACTCGAAGCCTATGTAGAGACTTGAAATGAATCTTTTAACACTACTTGATGCGCGAGCGTGCCAGCTAGTTTTCTAAAACTAACAAAGTGTATGAAAAATTCGACTTAATTGGCGATTGTGGCTAAGTGGGCTCTTTTTGCTTTAAGCCTTCTTGAACCGACGCTCAAGGGTCAGCCTAAGCGCTTAGGGATTTCGAATACATAGGTGATGTTTTCCAATCCACGTGAAAATAAGGTGTTTTGCTAAGAAACAATGGGTGCACTTGGTTTCAAACTTGAAAATTTACAAGTTAAAAAAAATAGAAACTAGTCCTGTTTTCAGAACTTATTCCCGAAATTCTTTTAGTGGCCTAAGGATCTCCAAAATTCATAAAAAATTTACATACCATAGCCTAAAGTATTGAGTTCCTAAAGCACTTTTTACTTTGAATTTTGGGATAATAAGTTTGCAAAATTAAATCAGAGACTAGACTTAACTCAACAATTTCAGGATGTTTTGTGACACAAATACAAAGGCTCAAAGAATCCTCTGTATCTCGGGGTATAGAATTCCAAATGTTAGAATTTTAGTCTTTTTGGAAAGCTATGAATGTTAGCTTTCCGATGAGACTAATTTCATAAAATTTGAATTCCTACAGAAAGGGATATGAGACTTTTACCCAACCCATATTGCAAGAAAACTGACTGTATAGAAAACATAACTGAGTTTGTCCGATCTTGCCCAATTTTATTCATGAGGTTGCATGATTCTAAAATTCTTGGTAATTTAGTTTCTAATGTTTGTTGTGTGTAGATGTTGTACCTAAAATGTCAGAGCATTCGGATCACATATCAGAGAATGAAAAATATGACAATCAAGGTATGTATATGCGGGAAAACTAGAATTTCGTTTTTAGAACATACGTGAATGCAAACTCACCCGAATTTAAATTGCAATAACCCAACAACACCAAGCAAATTTATGAAAGAAAATGAATGAAAATATATACCTTAGCTTAAGCATAGAGGGGATTAGAGAATATAGAGTATTTTATAGAATATATTGGGGTAGAATCTCAAAATCAAACACATAGAGTGCGTAAGTAAGAATGGAAAATTCACAGCACATCTACTTCTTATTACATCATGCGGGGAGACAAGGATCCATTAATACAACCCCTTTCAAATTAAATAGGAAGAAGAGATATGCAGAAATCAAGGATGAGAAATACTTACACAGTTCTCCCCGAGGATTAGCTCCAATGGATGAAACTAGGCCCACACTCTCCTTGATTCACTCTCTTTTTCTCACTCATGGTTTCCCCAAATGCTTGCAGCACATAGCCTAGGATCTACCCTCTTTTCCCCTCTCTCCACTCTTCCCTTAGCAGCCCACGATTTTCCTCGGTGCAACTCTTCCTTGAAACCCCTCTCCAATCATCCTTGATGAGTTTCACGCACCCCCCTTGGCCCTATTTATAGGCCAAGGGAGGCCTCTTCTAGGCCTTTCCTTGGGGTGGGCCTTCCATGGCCCATATCCAGCCCCAAGGTCTGGTTATGTGCTTGGCTCCCTTAGGCACATCTAGCCCTAGCCGAGTGAACCCAAGTGTATCCGGCTAGGCTCGAGGGAGGGTCTTGATCAAACTCATTTGATGTCTCGTCTTCACTTGGCTTGATTCATGTTGATATGTTGGCCGGATAAACCCTTGGAATCGGCACCCCCCAAGTCCAATATATTTCATCTTGTAAAGTCAGCCAATCTTGGCCCTTGATTCGAGCAACTTGAGGATCGACTTTGACTTGATAAGGTAAACACTCGAACCGCCTTGAGAGCTGACTCATTTGACTTGATTTGTTGATGAGGATATGTTTTGACATGATCCCCTCCTTTGCTTCTGGGGTTGAGCTCGATCCCGGATTGAGTTGGGTCCCACCTGTTCACCTGGTTTGCTTTGAATCATATGGGCTTCTTAACTTGAATTTAAAACCTTTACTTTGAAGTATTTCTAAAAGATTTGAACTTTTAAAAAGGTTTTAAATTATTTGAGTTTTCAAAATTGGGAGTTTAGGAAAATTTTGATTTTGGGTGTTTATAGATGCCCCTCTTTGACATTAATCTAAATTTATTTAGATAATGGCAAAGAAGAAAACACTCTTTTTTATTTACTTCCCAAATTTTCTTGAGAATATAAATCATCCTTTATTCCATAAAATTATTTTCCTTGGATCATAGAGGAGGGGATTTTAGCCAAAGGAGACTTGACCTATATTGGGTGCTAGTCTTAAACATGATCATGCATGAATGACTTTGAATGTGTGCATGTATGGTGTGGGTGATACATATGGAGTATGAGACTTTAGAGACTTAGTTAAGAGATGAATGAATGAACTTGAATGTGTGCATGTATGGCGTGGGTGATACATATGGAGTCTGAGACTTTAGAGACTTAGTTAAGAGATGAATGAATGAACTTAAGGAGAAACCTATGCAGGTTGGTTGCCCCAAGTAAGATAATCCCATGTCGTTTCGACATCTGGGGTTTTCAAAATTCATTTTCAAAGGAAACTCCTTTTAGTTTCTATCAAAAGGACTTCAGATTTTTCATATTTCCTCTCATTTGGGTTTCAATACCTACTACTTTGCAGAAGTTTTTGTAGGAAATTTTGGAAAACATTTCAAAATTCCATTTCCCACACAACAAAGTCTAATTCTTAAACAAAATGAAATCCAAACAAGTAGACTCTATTCCTACTTTAGGATTTTCATGGATAAATCTTTCTCCATTGGGATAAGTTATAGGGATATGGGAAAGAGTTACCACAGTTCCTTCTGAAGTATCCCATGGTTTAAGGCAAAGAGACGGAAAATTGCTCTTTTGAGCTTTTGGCATTTTTTTTCTTTTCTATCAACAGGGAGGGCCTCCTTTTCTTTTCTTTTTGAAGGATTTTTTTTCTTTTCATATTCCCTCTCTTTTTCTTTTCTTTTTCATTCAAAGAGAAGACCTCTTTTCGGAGGAATTTTTTTTGTATTCTCTCTTTCTATTTGAAGGAAGACCTCTTTTTGGAGAGTTTTTGTATTCTCTTCTTTTGATTTTTGCCAATAGGGAGAGAAATAAAATGGGGGAAAACTTATCCCTTTGGTTACTCGATTTAACCAAGATCATCCTATTTTATAATAGCATCTACCATTTGAAAATATTTTGCTATATCGAACAAGGCTCTATTTTGTAAGCCAAAGATTTTTGAAATGTTACCAACTGATTTTGAAAACTCTACTTTTCATAAAGATCGATTCCCTCATTTTGGGCCATACAATCAATCTTGATCCTTCTTTCAAGAAGGTTAAAGGAGATCCATTTTAAAATCTTTTCAAAAGAATTTAACATAGACCCTATACATAATATTTTTTTAAGTATTGGGCATTTATAGGGTCTACTAAATTTATACCCTCAACATCAATCAACCAATATGCATTGTTGGTGGTTGTTCCTCTTACAACATAGGAACCATCCCACTTGGGCTGCCACTTTCCAAGTGGATGTGGGCCACGATAGTAGATGATTTTCAATACAAGGTCTCCCACTTTAAAGTGGCGAGCCTTCATATGCTTTCCATAATGTCGGGCTATCCTTTGCCGATATGTATATGCATGATCCATAGCAAGGAGCCTTTTTTCATCTAACAAATTAAGCTCAGTCATCCTAGCATGTTGTAAAGTCTCTAGTGGTAGGTTGAGTGCAAGTGATGAATGCAATCTTGTATGAATGGGGAGTATGGTATTTGTACCATAGACCAACTAGAATGGTGTGACATTTGTGGATGTTTTGATGGAAGTTCTATAAGCCCATAAGGCTTCATCAAGCTTCTCATGCCATGTCCTACCATTCTCTAAGGTTTTCTTAATGATGCTTATGAGAGTCTTGTTCGTGGCTTCGGCTTGGCCATTGCCTTGAGGGTAGTAGGGCGATGAGAAGTGTTGAGTTATGCCATCAGTATTACATAACTTTTCCATCTTCTCATTCTTGAAAAGGGTGCCATTATCGAACACTAGGTCTCTCGGAACTCTAAATCGAGACAAGATATTTTTCTTAATGAATGCCACCACATGTTGTCCTTGGACATTTGCCAAGGAGGTAGCTTCAACCCATTTAGAAAAATATTCAGTGGCTGATAATATGAACCTATGTCCATTGGATGCAATTAGGGATATGGGTCCTATGATATCGAATGCCCACATGGTGAAGGGCCATGGGCTTACAATGGAATGCAAGGTAGACGATGGGATATGAATGGCATGTCCATGCACTTGACATTGATGACATTTCCTAACATGATCATGGCAATCTTGCTTAAGGGTGGACCAAAAATAACCGGCCCTAAATATCTTCATGGCCATCATATTTGCGTTAACATGGCCTCCACATTCTCCATCGTGAAATTCATGCATTATGGTCCTAGCCTCATCAAGGTCTACACATCTCAACAAGATGCCGATAAAGCTCTTTTTGTAATCAACATATCGGGTTGAAATTTTTCTAATCAAAGCTTTATCTTTGGAAGAAGCAAATTCGAAAAATCCTCCACTTTCTAAAAAGCTTTTAATGTCTTGAAACCAAGGTTTTTCAATTGAATTTTAGTCATTTTGGTAAATCTCCAAATCGTGAGTGGATGGAGGTGTTGTCCTCTCTTCCTATGTGAGTGAGTGTACATGATTTGAAAGAATCGACCAATCTAGTAGTCAACTCGTGGTAGGGTATGAGTTTTTCATTTTTGACTTTCCAAATTTTTGAAACTTGGCTTATAACAAGCATGGAATCTCCAAAGACTTCAATACATGATGCCCATAGATTTTTTAAGATTTTTAGGCCTTGTATGAGTGCTTCATACTCGGCCACATTATTTAAACATTCAAAATCTAGTTGAATGGCAATAGAGATCTCTCCCTTTTCAGGGGATATGAGGATGACTCCTACACCTGCCCCTTGTTGATTCCTTTCCCTATCAAAATACAATTTTCATACTTGATTTTCATTAAAATGATTTGCTAAAACATGGTTTTGAAATCCGTTTGTAAATATGCCTTCATCGGACATTTCATCAAGTATGGGATATGTATCCTTAAGAGGCAATTCGGCTACATGATCGGCTAGGGCTTGTTCTTAATGGAGGTTTGATGATGAAATTTTAAATCATACTCTATTAAGAGGAGCTTCCATTTACCTAGCCTACCCGTTAGGATAGGTTTTTCAAACAAGTGCTTGATTGGATCAAGCTTAGACACTATCCAAATTTCATGATTTAGGAAATAATGTCTAAACTTTTGGCAAGCTCATACCAAGGCCAAGCACGTTTTCTCCATGGCTTGGTAATTTCTTTCATATACCAATAGAGTTTTCGAAATGTAGTAAATAGCATACTCCTTAAGACTATCATCCTCATATTGAGCAAGCAAAGCACCCAATGCATTCGTATGAATGGAAATATAAAGCAATAAAGGTTTCCCTTGCTTTGGAGGTTTTAAAATTAAAGGATTTACCAAATAAGTTTTCAATCTTTCAAAAGCTTTTTTGCAATCATCGTCCCATTCAAATTTAACCCCTTTTCTCAAAAGCCTGTTGAAAGGTTCGCATCTTATTGCTAAATTGGAGATAAATCTCTTAATAGCTTGGAGTCAACCTTGGACGCTTCGGATTTGGGTCAAGTTGGAGGGTGGAGGCATGTCTATGATGGCTCGACACTTAGAGGGGTAAACTTCAATGCCCCTTTGGCTTACCATGAACCTTAAGAGCTTGCCCGATTCCACTCCAAAAACATATTTTTGAGGGTTTAGCTTCACTTTATAAAGCCTAAGTCTTTCGAAAACTTTTTGCAAAGATTCAATGTGTGTTCATTGGGTTTTTTATTTTACCAAAAGTTCATCCACATATACTTCAAAGAGCTCATGCATGTGATCATGGAAAATGGTAGTCATGGCTCTTTGGTATGTGGCACCAGCATTTTTCAAACCAAATGACATAATCGTGTAACAGTATATGCCCCAAGGTGTAGTAAAAGCAGTTTTTGCCTGATCTTTTGGTGCTAACTTGATTTGATTATAACCTGAATAGCCGTCCATGAAAGAAAACATTTCATGATTTGCAGTGCTATTCACTATCAAATCAATGTTTGGAAGAAGAAAATTATCTTTTGGAGTGGCTTTGTTCAAATTTCTAAAATCAATGCAAATCCGAATTTTCTCATTGGATTTTCGAACCACAACAATATTTGAAAGTCATTCGGAATAAGCAATTGGTTTTATAAATCCGGCTTTTAAAAGATCTTCTAAACCCTCTTTCACTTGGGAGTGAACATCAGGATGCATCTTCCTAAGCTTTTGTTTTACGGGTTTGGCATTGGGCTCTAAGGGTAGATGATGCTCCACGATTTTTTGGTCTAGACCCGGCATGTCTTCATAGATCCATGCAAATACATCAGCATAGGATTTCAGGAATGCAATGAATGATGCTTTTTCATGTTCATACAAACATGCACCTATTTTGATACATTTTGGGTTAGACTCACTCCCTAAGTTGATTTCTACAAAATCCCCTCCTACAGAATTTGAAGGTTTTTTCAAGTCAAGGATTCTATGAAATTCGGGAAGCTCAGAGGCTTGATCTTCCTTATGGATGAGGGGATCTTCCTCCTTGCTTTGATCATTCTCAAACACTTTAATTTATAGGGAAGTGCTAAGCAATAGAGTAGAGTTGTGAATGATAAGTTTGCACGATTTTGGTTTAGGGATATATATAATTTTTGAAGAACTCGAAAATGGGCTTTTTACATGGCCAATATTTTTCAAAATTTTAGATTTTTCAGTTCTTTTGGCTTTTTGCAAACAAAGACTAGGAGAAGGAACATAAACTTTCCTTTTGAAATTTTCAAAATTTTTAAATGTTTTTGGGTTTTGGGAGTTTTCTAAATTTTTTTGGCTTTTGTAAATATATAATTTTTTTAGATTTTCGGATAAGGAGGGGTCTTCCATCAAACTTACAAAGAAAATGTCATGAATTAGACTCTAAACAAGAGGTATAAGCCATAGGTCTCAGTTTTAGGAGGTTCTAGGACACCCTTGACCCAAGTGGTCTTAGGTGGTGGTTCAGGGGGTACGAATGGGGTATAGCCCAATCCATGTCAACTTGGATTAGGTATAAATAGGATGGGTTCTAGCCGACCTTGACTCTTGGCTCCTAAACCTTGATAAGATGTGTACCCCATATTCAACATCATGTTCCAAGGCTTCTTGAGTTTTGAAATTTTTTGTATAATGGATGGCCTTGGAACATAGTGTCGTCAATGTCATGTACGTACACCCGTTTAGACTTAGCTAGGGTCTTGGAGACACGAGTAGTGGAAGACTTGGGTTTACCTAAGATGCACACGACCCTAGAGGGATGGATTTCACTCGGGCATGGCTTGGGCTGCCCTTAGATGCACACGACCCTAAGTGTTTGAACATTTGGGATTGGCTTGGGCTTCCCTAGAAGGTGAATGACTCCTAAGTGGGGATCAACTAAGGGAAACTTGACTAAGGGTAGAGGAAGCTCCCCCATGACTTGTTCATGGGATGGATGACTTGATATGCAAGGAAAATTCTGGATTCCCTTAAGTTGTGGGTGGTCTTCTCCTATAATCACCACTACTTGGTTTTCATATGGGATTTTCATACACTTGTGTAATGTAAAAGGCATAGCTCGAAGGCTATAAATCCATGACCTTCCTAACAAAAGGTTGTAATGGGGTTTATATCTAAGACATGAAACAACCTTGTGTGTCGAATGTTCCCAACTTCCATGGGTAATTCTATGGCTCCTAAAGGATGGGATGTATTTTCATCGTATCCTATAATAATGATGGGACTTGACTCTAAATAAGACATGGTAACTCTTATTTGGAAGGCCACGTATAACGGAAGGATGTTTAGACCTCCTCCCCCATCGACTAAGCATTTGTCTAGAGTGTGGTGATTCAAAACCACCTCTATATGCAAGGCTTTGTTATGGGCCATATATGGTCTTTCTAATTCATCTTCCGTAAACATGATGGGGGCCTTAGCACATATTGGGGAGACCAAGAAGGATAAGGATTCATGAGTTATGGAGGGGTTAACCTTGGCCCTTTGTAAGATCCCTTCTAAGACTTGTCTATATCTAGGTGAGGTTTGGATCAACTCTATGATAGACATGTTTATGGGAACTTTTGAAAGGTGAAGTTCAAAATTATAAGGGGTTAACACCACGTTTTTACCCTTGTCCATGCCATAAGGTGCATTAGGGATGCATGCTTTTGAAGGGTCGGGTATAACAACCACTTTCTTGCTAGAATTTTTAGTTAAGTGTAGGGGTTGATAGATCCTCCTGGACCTAGTCACCTCGCCCACACCTTCCCTAAGTCTCGTTCCTATCTTGGCTTTATTTCGATGCTTCGGAGCATCACAGATTTCTAATAAGGCTCTAGCCGGGGGTGGGACTCTAAGCGCTCCCCGGATCACTACTTGCTTGGCTTTTTTTATTACGAGAGTAGGTGGTGTGTGGCAAGTAGTGTATATCGTATGCAATGCATGCTCCATTCCATGAGCCATGAGTGAGAGAAGGCGTACCTCTTTTCCCTTTCCGCTGGTGCTTGCGTGATTGAGGAAGGGTTCTTTTAGTATCTTTTGGGAGGGCTCCGGTTCTTCAGTGACGTGGAGCATTCCTTGCTAGATCAAGTCCTCTATTTTATTTAGGAGTGCGAAACATTTATTTGTATCATAACCCTTGAGCCTATGATACTTACAAAACTCATTTAAAAATTTTCTTTTAGGGGTGTTCCCTAGGGAAGAGCAGAGAGGGTGACCATTCCTTGGGCCAAAAGGAGATATAGGACTTCCGTGATTAGTTCTCATAATAGGGTGAACTCTCTCCTTTCAAAATTCTTTTGTGGTTTCTTAGCATATTTTTGTTCGAATTTCTTAGAAAGGTCAGTCGGGTTTGATTCCAAGGCGACATTTGCAATCTTTTAGGGTTTTGCCCCATTGTTTGTCATGGGTTGTCCATATGCCCCTGGTTTTTCAAACTGAGCCTTTTGAAATGTTTTTCCCTTCCACAAATCTTCGTAAATCCTCTTTTTTAAATTGGCTTCGAAAAGTGAAGCTTTTTTTTATCAATTTGTGAAATGTTGAGATTTTGTGGAGGGAGAGAAGAGCTTTTAAATCCGTTTTAAAATTTTCAAGGATGAGCATTACAACACACCCTTCGGAGATGGGCTCTCTGACTTACCCCATGAGTGACCTCCACCTAACGATGAATGCTTGGGCATTCTCGTTGGGTGCTTGTTTAGTATCCCTTAGAGTGTTCAAGGTGGGAGTGACTTCCACGTTATCAGAAAATAGATGCATAAAGCAATTTGCTAACTCCTCAAAGGTAACAAATTGGCTTAGATCATAAGAAGCCAACCACTTTGACGCATTTCCTTTAAAGGAAAGGAGAAATCAGTAGATCTATTTCGTTGAATTATTTTTCTTCTTTTAAGCCCTACGGGAGAAGAGTTGAAGGTGGGATCTAGGATCTCCACTTCCGTCATACCGATAAAAATTCGGTATGTCATCGTCACTATCGGTTTGATAATCAGATGGTAAAAAGTTCGATAGTGCGTATGATTTCTTTTCCTTAGTTTGGCCTTTCAACAATTGTTGTAAGGCTTTTCGATCTTTCAACGTAAAGGATTCGTGTTCTTTTTCCCCTTCTACTATCGAAATCTCTTTGGGCTTCTTTGATCGGTTTGATCTCTTGTGAGCCCTCGCTTGTTTCCCATGAGAAGAACATGATTCTACCGCCTCGGCCTCTTGGCTTAAGGCGACAATCTTTTCTCCTAAGAGTTTGAAATCTCTTCGAAGGAAAACAAGTGATTGTTCTCGATTTTTGTAATATATTTTTGAAAATCTTTTCGAAAGAGGACTTGATGAGCATGAAGCCCTGCTCGACACTTCACACGATCCGTCCGAACTAGACATGCTTTTGAGATAAGAAAACAACTTATGCACAAGTTAAAGATTAACACCACGATTTTGAAAAAGTTGGAATTAGAATGTTTCACCTAAGTATGAAATCCCCTAAGACTCGAGTCCCACCGGGTGTTCCAATTCTGTAGATGTGAAATTTTCATTCCAAGCCTATGTAAACACTACTTGATGCGCGAGCGTGCTAGCTAGTTTTCTAAAACTAGTAAAGTGTATGAAAAATATGACTTAATTGGCGATTGTGGCTAAGCGAATTCTTTTCGCTTTATACCTTCTTTAACTGACGTTCAAGGGTCAGCCTAAGCACTTAGGGATTTCGAATACATAGGTGATGTTTTCCAATCCACGTGAAAATGAAGTGTTTTGCTAAGAAACAATGGGTGCACTTGGTTTCAAACTTGAAAATTAACAAGTTCTGAAAAATAGAAACTAGTCCTGTTTTCAGAACTTATTCCCGAAATTCTTTTAGTGGCCTAAGTATCTCCAAAATTCATAAACAATTTACATACTATAGCCTGAAGTATTGAGTTCCTAAATCACTTTTTACTTTGAATTTTGGGACAATAAGTTTGCAAAATTAAATCAGAGACTAGACTTAACTCAACAGTTTCAGGACGTTTTGTGACGCAAATACAAAGGCTCAAAGAATCCTCTGTATCTCGAGGTATATAACTCCAAATGTTAGAATTTTAGTCTTTTCGAAAAGCTATGAATGTTAGCTTTCCGATGAGACTAATTTCATAAAATTTGAATTCCTACAAAAAGAGATATAGGACTTTCACCCAACCCATGTTACAGGAAAACTCACTGTATAGAAAACATAACTGAGTTTGTCCGATCTTGCCCAATTTTATTCATGAGGTTGCATGATTCTAAAATTCTTGCTAATTTAATTTATAATGTGTTGTTGTGTGTAGATGTTGTGCCTAAAATGTCAGAGCATTTGGATCACATATCAGAGAATGAAAAATACGACAATCAAGGTATGTATATACGGGAAAACTAGAATTTCGTTTTTAGAACATACGTGAATGCAAACTCACCCGAATTTAAATTGCAATAACCCAACAACACCAAGCAAATTTATGAAAGAAAATGAATGGAAATATATACCTTAGCTTAAGCATAGAGGGGATTAGAGAATATTGAGTATTTTATAGAATATATTAGGGTAGAATCTCAAAATCAAACACATAGAGTGCGTAAGTAAGAATGGAAAATTCACAGCACATCTACTTCTTATTACATCATACAGGGAGACAAGGCTCCATTAATAGAACCCCTTTCAAATTAAATAGGAATAAGAGATATGTAGAAATCAAGGATGAGAAATACTTACACAGTTCTCCCTGAGGATTAGCTCCAATGGATGAAACTCGGCCCACACTCTCCTTGATTCACTCTCTTTTTCTCACTCATGGTTTCCCCAAATGCTTGCAGCACTTAGCCTAGGATCTACCCTCTTTTCCCCTCTCTCCACTCTTCCCTTAGCAGCCCACGATTTCCCTAGGTGCAACCATTCCTTGAAACCCCTCTCCAATCATCCTTGATGAGTTTCACGACCCCCCCCTTGGCCCTATTTATAGGCTAAGGGAGGCCTCTTCTAGGCCTTTCCTTGGGGCGGGCCTTCCATGGCCCATATCCAGCCCCAAGGTCTGGTTATGTGGTCCCCCTTTTAGGTGATTTGGACCAGTCCCATGTGGGCTGGTTCTTGGCTCCCTTAGGCATGTCTAGCCCTAGCCGAGTGAACCCAAGTGTATCCGACTAGGCTCGAGGGAGGGTCTTGATCAAACTCATTTGATGTCTTGTCTTCACTTGGCTTGATTCATGTTGATATGTTGGCCGAATAAACCTTTGGAATCGGCACCCCCCAAGTCCAATATATTTCATCTTGTAAAGCCAACCAATCTTGGCCCTTGATTCGAACAACTTGATGATCGACTTTGACTTGATAAGGTAAACACTCGAACCGCCTTGAGAGCTGACTCATTTGACTTGATTTGTTGATGAGGATATGTTTTGACATGGTCCCCTCCTCTGCTTTCGGGCTTGAGCTCGATCCCGAATTGAGTTGGGTCCCACCTGTTCGCCTGGTTTGCTTTGAATCATATGGGCTTCTTAACTTGAATTTAAAATCTTTACTTTGAAGTATTTCTAAAAGATTTGAACTTTTAAAAAGGTTTTAAATTATTTGAGTTTTCAAAGTTGGGAGTTTAGGAAAATTTTGATTTTGAGCGTTTACAATTGTCCCTTTTAAAGCTTCTAGAATACCTAAATGTTAGATTTAGGTAATAAGCTGCTACATAAATAAGTTGATGTAACATTTTATTCCATCTAGTATTGATATCTTAACAACACTAAGTTACTGCCTTTACCTCATCCATCTCTCCAATATCCTCAAGGATGAGATCTAAATAATGGGTTGCACATTGTGTCTAGTAAAATGTTCCACAAGTGTTAGATAACTCATTTTCAACTACTTTATAGTTAGTTGCATTATCTGGAAGTAATAGACTACATTCTCAAGCCCAACCTCCAATATCTCCTTATCAAATTCCTACCTTAAAACCTTTGTAGTATGTTGCTTTTTTAACATGTCTAAGGATCTTAAAAACAAAATCCCATAGGATAATAGAGAAGGAGGTTTAACAAAGTTCTTCCTCGCCTATTTGTCCATCTGTCTGCCATGATAGTCTATCTTGTCTCTTTCATTACTCTCTCAAAGTCGAACAATACTCGTAGACTTCAAGGACAATCTTATCTAATAGTTTCTCTCTCAACTTTTGATAAGTTGACATCTTATACCATAGACCAATGTTAGTAATGGCATTTGTCATTGCTTGAAAATGAAAAGAATTTGTTGAATTAAATGAAATGCATGCATTATAAAACCATCTCCCTACTACAAGGCCTGCTTGCTCATGCAATTGCTCTAAAGTCATAGCAACACGAATTTCAAGTTGAGCATTAGGTGTAGTACTATGAGTAAAAAATAATTGTATGCTAGAATAAGATCTTCTAATTTTTTCTCTTTCCTGTAGTTGGTGGTCGAAAACTACTACTATCAACCTTTGTCCTACCATAAAAAATGATGTTATCACCAAGTTGAACATCATCATCCTCTTCCTCAAATATCTCTATAGCTTCCTTTTGTTATTTCTTCTCAACTATACTGTAATGATACGTAGACATTGTCATTTAATGACTACTCACACTCTCCAAACTTTGCTCGTGAAAGGAGCAACATCTTTTCTAGTCCCTGCTATGTAATGTTTCAAACGAGAAATTTCACCATAAGTCACATTCTCACAAAAAACAAACTAATTTTCAATATGTTTTCCTCAACTCTAATACCCACTGTCATGTCGGATCATCAGACCGAGATTGAGAGTCCCTAACACCCCTTTTTGCCAACTTAATAACCTTGATAAACCTAAAAATAAAAATATTTCATAAAATCAAATATGCAAACGAAAGCCAAAAACCCACAGAAACGCGAGGTTCAATTCAATTAGAGGGCTTTATAAAAGGTTCAGACGTATCATACAATACGGGGATACACCTTATATCATGCGATATATATTGTATTGCACGATACAATACAATATTGTATCTTATACGATACACTATCGTGTATAGTATCATAGAGTCTCACGATACAATACATATCGCATGTACCAATTTGATTAAGGATCCGTCACATGTAATTGCATACTTTGTTTGCCTCTCATTTAGTTAGTGGAGCTTCTAGCATCTTAGTTTAGTCCATAGGTTATAATCGATTCAGCAGCAGTCATATATATATATATATATATATATATATATATATATATATATATATATATATATATATATATATACATATCCGTAACAAGTCTCGCATGTCATTCAATAAACCAATTTCATGCTTATGGCTTGAAATATTTCTAATTGTTTGGCTCTTTCTTGTTACCCGATATGATCTATAATCCCATATACTGTATATTCCCAATCAGTACTAGACTTGAACTCCCGTGGGGATTCCATCTGTGGGAGGAAGCACCTGTGTACGTAGTCATGCAGATTGAAAAGGATAAAGCCAGTGATATGTAGGCTCTTGTGCTTTCTTATTTGGGCTTTGGACCTGTTCTTGCACCAAAAAAAGAAAAGGTAGAAGGACGTTCTTCTATTCACACAAACAGACACATACACACACAGAGGGATGCACGAGCACAAGGACACATGCACACACAAACATACAGATATGATTCAGGTAGTCTGCCCGGTGATTCAGTAGCACATGCTCGAGATTTAAGTCTATAACCACAACATATTTGAGTTCAATCTAGGTATGCAATTGCAAAGTCTAATTATTTCCAAAAGCAGAAAAGCTAGAAGGTCCACGAGCTTTCATTACTTCTGTGCAAACCAAGACAAAAAGGTACATACCTTACAATGTAAACGGAAGCCCACAAATTACGGGCACTTTATCACAATTTAATAATTGAATCAGAAAAATGATGTGTGCACAATATATCAAATCAAAGAAAAAAAAGAAATAATATGGTTACCTCGGAAGATGATAATAATGCACATTTACACCAGCATTGTTTAATGAAGTTTCCATCAAGCAGGAGGGGCAGGAGGTGATGAAGGAGGAGAAGAAGAGTCTGATTGGGCACGAGGGAAAGGAGAGACTGATCGAACAGAAGGAGTGGCAAGCGACACCAGAGAGGTTGGAGAAGTGGCTTCGTTTACTTCAGACTCGAATGGAGTAGTGATTGGGAACATCTCAGTGTCCTCGTCGATTTCTTCATCCAAGTAGATAACTCCCTGCATGGTGAGTTGATGATACTCGACAACCTCACGAAGGAAGCGATTCTCACAGGCATAGACAGAGTTCTCATTAGCCAGTCTGGCTTTCTCACCCAGAAGTGTCTCGAGTTGAATCCGGATCTGTACAACAGAAATCATATTCAATTGATTTTGAGGGTGCAGGAAATGAGAGAGCAGTAGGAGAGGTCACAAGTGATATGGGAGAGCAATAGAGAAACAACTATTCTGTTGAGCACAAATGCACGGGGCATGAGTTAAATCTTAAACACCATGTTGAATATGTTTATCAATTCGCTCAAGTCTTGACCTTCCTTTCTGTATCGTCTGTCGTATCTTTCATTAGTTATGCTCTTTTTCTAAACCTCAGGATGCTATCTGCTTGATCAAAGTATCAAGGTCACTGGCTTGTGATGTAACTTGAAATTATTCAAGGATCATCACAAATTTCAAGATCGGATTTCCAATAAGGTTACCATAAAAAGAATTAGTATGGCACCAAGAAAATATAAATTGAGAGAGATATGCTTAAGATAGTTCGGACCTTTAACAAGGTGGCTATATGGAGCTCCAGTCAGAATACGCGAGAAACCAGAGGAAGGCCTCTAACTTATTGGAAGAAAATCAATGATATCATCTTATAGTTAAATGCTAAAATGACAAAGATTGAACTCAAGGACTGGGTTCTTCAGTCGGAATATGTGAGAAACCAGAGGAAGGCCTCTAAATTATTGGAACCAATGATATCATCTTATAGTTAAATGCTAAAATGACATCAAATTGAACTCCAGTACTACTAAGAACCCATGTAGCTGACCATCCTACTTAGCATGGGACTTCATGTAGCTTACCCCAGTCGGGAATGGCTTGGTTTTTTAGTTTTGCTTTTCGTTCTCACAAATTTATATCCAAGACTAGGAAATAGTCAAACAACTAACGGTCTATAGGCATGATATAAGCGTAGCACCGTATAGCAAAATAGTTGTGCATCAATAGCATAACATGAAGCACATGACCAAGTTCTTCAAAAATAAACAATAAATAAGGTAGTAACCAGGGTGACCGAAGTGCCTATCCCATTGTCGGGAAGGGCTTATGGTGTTCATGCTTTGGAAGCACAAACATTTTGTTTCTGTAGCATTTTTCAATGCAAACCTTCAAATCTTCTCCAACTCAGACAAAGCCCCTTCATCTCCCCCCCCGGAGGAAAGCTTGACTTCTTGGTGCTTCCCACATGCTTCTTCTTTGTACACTCGTGCTTTTTATAGTTTAGCTGCATGTTGCTTCGTGAATTTTGTTCCCAAGCCTATGTAGAGACTTGAAACTCAATTCACAAACTACAAATGCGCGAGCGTGCCAATTAGTTTGTTTAAACTAGCAAAATTTTATAAAAATTTCTTTCTTTATGAATGTGGATAAGTGAACTCTTTTCACCGCAGACCTTCTTGAACCGACGCTCAAGAGTCGATCTAGGCGCTTAAAAATCATTTGAGATCCGGTAAATTTTGAAAATCAAATTTCAATTCAAACGAAGCAAAAATTGTTAACTCACTTCTTGACTCAAAACAACTTAAGTTCTGAAAAACAAAAACTGGTTCTGTTTTCATAGACTTATTTCTTAAGTTTTTTTTACAGTTTGCGAAACTCCAAAAATCCTTAAAATTTTATACAACGTAGATCAGGAAATGGAGATTCTCAAACTATTTTCACTTTGATTTGATGTGTTGTGGATGTGTGGAATTAAATCTGAAAAAGTCTTACTCTGGTGTTCAAGACAGATCTGTGACAAAGACACATAGGCTTAGAAAAACGACTACATCTCAGCACTGAGATCTCTGATTTTTATGAAATCGGTCTCATTAGAAAGCTATGAATCTCAACTTTCCAATGGGACTATTTTCAATCAAACCTCTATTGCAGGATGTGTATGGTTTACAAATTATTCTATTTTTATTCACGGCCTTAAATGATATTAAAATTCTTGTAAATTTTACAAACAATGGACCTGTGTGCAAATCGGTGTACCAAATTTCATCGCATTCGGATCGCAGAGTAAGGAAAGCAAAATCAGCAATCGGGCATATGTAGGATCCAAAAAATAGAGTTTCAGTTTCTAGAAAATACATGAATGCATTCGACGGAATTGAAATATAATCCACAACAATTAAATCATAAGAAAATGAAATAATTCAAGAAAATTATCATTATACCATAAGCATAGAGGGGATTAGGAGATATAAAATCTTACAATATATATTAGGGTAGAAAGAACTGTGAATCAAACACATAAAGGTATCAACAAGCACAAAAGAAATTGTGCAACATAACCCCTCAAATATTAGATCAAGAATGAAGACATAAGCTCTTAATTACAACCGCATTAAATTGAATGGAAAGGAATAAGAGAGTAATGAAAAGGAAGAAGGAAAGAGATTACCTGAGAACCAAAAGAGAACTAGGTGGTTGGCGGATCCTCTTGGTGGCGGTGGCTTGGGAAGGGCATCTCCTTCCCTCTCTAGTTGCAGGAATTTCTTTGATTTTTCTCTCTCTTTTATGCTTTCAATCAACTACCTAAGGCTCCTTTTTATAGATTTCTAAGGATGGCTCCAAGGTTTTCTTTGGATCAATTATTGGGCTTTCAATGGGACATCCGGTTTGAATCTGGATCCAACACAATTTTCTAGATTTCGGGGCTGCACATGGGCCATGTGGGTCATGGGAGTGATCCCCTTGAGCCCATGTGGGTAGTGTGAAACCGGGTGCAACCATGTGAGCTAGGTGGCTCGCCCTTGGCTTGGTTCAATGGTGCGGCCTTCACTTGAGCTCATGGCTAGATATGGTCCGCGACTTAGTTCACTTGGCATGTGTTTTGGTTCACTTGACTTAGTTGAATTGAGAAACACCTTTATATGGGATATGGTTTAATCAACCCGCCATTTAGTTGACTCAACTCGGGTTTTGATTGACTTGAATTTGAACTGAAGCCTCTTGATATTGAACGACTTTAACCCAACCATATGCCTTAACCACAACTTCATTCGACACTTCCTTGGTCTTTGGCCATTTGATTTTGAACTTGGGGTGTAGTTCCTTGTAGCATGACTAGCTTGGTTCCTTTTGAGCTTTAATTGACTTGCATTTAAACTTGACGTTGAACCACTCTTGCCCATTGTATGGCATGATCATTTGCACGATTGGCCTCATACCAAGATTTGATTCAAGCTTTGAGTTGAACTCTGCCTTGATTTATTCTTGAGTTGGGTTGGCATCTTGACTTGTCTGGATTGAGTTGAACCTTGGTTGGCTAGACTTGGTCTCAATGTTGTTCAATGCGTATCGTATCGTGTTTCATTTTGGTTCACAATATGGGCATATCGTATCGCAGCATATCGTATCGTATTTTAATATTAAAAAAATAATAATAATCTAAAAAAACCCCAAAAAATCAGAAAAATTTAGGAAAAGATTGATAATTACAAAGAATTCATATAATATAAAGTTTAGTACATATTGATCATTCACCATTGAACAATTGAAAAAAAATTACATATTTTGAAGCAAAAAATGAAATACATTTCTCATTTACATTTACATATTGTAATGAGGATCATCAACTAAATAATCTTCATCTTCTCCTAGTTGAAGATTCTCACCACCTTCTGCTTCAAAATCAAAATTTGCATCTCCTTGATAATGTTGTTGCGCTCTTTCTAAATTAATCCATTCAATGTCTTCTTCAGGTAGGAGGGCATTTTCTTCGTTATCTTCCATAATCCAGTCTTTTAATATATCAAAATTATTCAAACTTATTAGATCAAATTGGCTTTCTTCTCTATTTACCTTTTTTAATTGCCTCCAAGAAAAAAGATAATTAATTAGTAAATAACATTAACAATTGAAGTTAAACAATATATTGAATTTAATATTTAAGTATTCAACTACTAACTAATACAAGATTATCTTTCGCGAACCCGCATGTTACAACGGATGAAAACTAAGTCATTCAGCCGCTTATGTTCCAACCTGTTACGCTTTTTTGTATGGAAAAGACACTCTAATTCCTTTCATAACACGTTGCACTAAAGGTTTGGCTCAAAACTCTTACTGCAAAATCTCTACGGTTTGGGCAATCACTTACAAACCTATTCCACCAAACATCTGTAGAAAAAGACAAACATTAGAAACTTAATCCATAATAATATAAGATTTAAGAAACTTAAATACAAAGATAAATAATTTACCTTGGCACATATTAGTACGGTTGAGAATTGCTATAGGAAAACCCATTAAGTGAAGTGCATTATCATAGATCTCCATCTCTCGATATATAGCATCTGCTCTGCTCTCACCAGGGACTAATCTATCTATACAACCAATGATGTCTCGATTAACCTCACCGTCCCTTTTGAAGCTTGTTGAATACCTGAATATTGGGTTTAGATAATATGTTGTTGCATGAAAAGGCTTATGCAATTGTTTGTTTCATCTATTATCTATAATTTTCAACACGGACACATAATATCTCTTTTTTGCATTAAAATTATTTTTAACAACTTCTTTTACCCTATCCATGGCTTCATAAAGATAGGTTTCTCTTCGCTATCAGCAAATCTCAAAACCTTTACTAAAGGACATATAATCCTCAGCAGTCTAACACATGCATTCCAAAATATACTCCTAAAGAGTGTTTCTTAAATCTCATTCAACTTTCTGTTTCTTTTATTTTGAGGCAACTCTGTAAATTATTGTCACTCATCTGAGGAGAACATTCTCTTCAAGGCTTGCTTATTTCTCACAATACTCTATACAAATAAGAAATTAGTTGCAAACCGAGTTGCAGTTGTACGAAGAATCTCTGCACAATCTATATATCTCCTTATCATACACAATACAAAAGCATAATTATAGATAAATTTGGTGATATCTTAGCAACACTCAGTTGCTGCCTTTATCTCATTCATCTCACCAATATCCTCAAGGATCAAATCTAAACAATGGGTTATACATGGTGTCCAATAGAAAGTCCCATAAGTATCTGTTAACTCCTTCCCAACTACTTTATAGTTACCTGCATTATCTATAATCAATTTTACTACATTCTCTAGCCCAACTTCGCATATCACCTTATCAAACTCTTGCCTTAGGATCTATGCAGTGTGCTTCTCTTCTGACATGTCGAGAGATCTCAAAAACATAAGTCCTTTAGGATAGTAGACAAGAAAGTTTAATAATGTCATTCCTTGCCTATCTGTCCATCCGTCTGTCATGATAGTGCATTCTCTGTCCTTTCATGACTCTCTCAAAGTCGAACAATATTCTTGCACTTTAATGATGGTCTTATCTAATATCTTTCCTCTCAACTTCTGATAAGAGGGCATCTTGTATGTTGGACCAATATTAGTAATTGCATCTCCCATTACTTGAAAATGAAAATTGTTTGTTGCATTAAATGGAATGCATGCATCATAAAACCATCTACCCACTACAAGGTCTGTCTAATCATGCAGTTGTTCTGAAACAATAGCAATACGAATTCTAGGTTGAGCATCAGGTGTACTGCTAGGAGGAAAAAATGAATGTATGATATAAGGAGCTCTTCCTCTACTCCTTCCTAAGCTTCCTCTTCTACCACTTCTACTCAGTGTTATCTGTATCGCACTTATCGTATCGTGAGAAGCCACGATACGATGCGGTAACCTATATTGTATGATATAGGTTATCGTGCCATAACGTACAATATGGGCGATACGCCTCAATTTTTTTAATTTTTTTTGCAGGTTTTTTGCCTCTCTTCACTTCTCTCCAAGGCATCCTCCGATATGCTTGTTTAGGATTGCAAGCTATGTATGTAACATGTAAATTAGAGTTTATAATTTTATTTATTGAATAAGAATAATTTATGAACAAATAAGAATTGTGACAAAATCATTTCCCTTTCTATTGCCAACTTTTAGGTATATTTATGTTATCAGTTTCTAATTTCATGAAATCGCAAACAATGAATAACAATTTGGTTGTCTCGGTTTATTAAGTGGGTATTTCACAACTACACTATTGTAGGGTTCACCTTACATGACTTCTATTGAGTTGAACATGATCAACGTGTGTGAGGCTTAACTCAGTTTGTGAAATGAGAAATAGAGCTCAAGCATTAGTTAAAAAGCTAGTCTTCAGTAAGAGAAAAAGGGGATATCATCAAGTAACAATATCACATCACTGAGGTGTCATAGACTCAATAATCAAAAAAATGGAGCTCATCATTTTGCTCATATATGAAAATTAGCAAATATGACAACTACATGTACAAATATAGCAGTTTGTTAATTTTGATATACTAGATGAGTGAGTTATGTAAGATAACAAAGAAAATGCAATCCTAACCGAAGGAGACACTGCATTAATTTGAAAGGATTGCAACAACATCATAAAGGAGATGAAGATTTTGATTTTGAAGCAAAAGGTGATGAGAAACTTTGAATCTTCATCAAGAAGAAGATGAAGATTATTTAGTTAATGATCATGATACAAATTTGTAATATGTAAAATGTAAATGTATTTCATTTTTTGTTTCAAAATATGTAAATTTGGATGCAATTGTTCAATATTGAATGCTCAATATGTACTAAACTTTGCATTATATGAATTCAAAGCAACTACCAGATTTTTTCTAATTTTTTCTTATTTTTTCTGATTTTGTTCTGATTTTAACTAAATTTTCCTGATTTTTTAAATATTTTTCTATTTTTTTAATATTAAAGTACGAAACGATACGATACTCCCGTATCGTGGAGCCCTACGATACGCGTCAGACAACAGTGCTTCTACTTATAAAATTTTAGCAACCCTCTTTCTCCTTTTTGGTGGTTGAGAACTACTACTACCAATCTAAAGGAATATTATCAGTGAATCCAATAGCATCATCATCATCTTCCTCAAGTATTCCTAAGTCATCTTTTTGTTGTCTCCTCTCTTGTATGCTCTGACATTGTTATTTAATGCCTTGTGACAAACTTATAACTTTGCCTGTGCAAGGAGCAACTTCTTTCTTAGTCCATGATAGGTGGTGCTTCAATCGTGAAATTCCACCACTAACTACCTTATGACAAAACAAACATCAATATGGAACCCTCAACTATTGTACCCCACTGCCATGCCGGATCATCAAATCGAGATTGGGAGTCTCTAACGCCCCTTGGTACCATCTCAATTGAGCACTTCAATTCAATCAAAAACCTGAAAATAAAAACACTTCATAAATCCCTAATCTTCACATAACACTCAAATAGAGTGTCTCTCACTTTATAAATGTAATAAAAATCATATCCACACACTTAATAACTTGATATTTTATTATTAAAAAAAAGAAAAACGTAAATAACACCAAAAAATAACAAATATAAAGAAAAAAATTCAAAAAAATACTCAAAATATACCACAATCCTATTTAGGAGGCTTGCACGGACACTATAGAGCACTTTTTTGGGAGCCTTGAACACCAAGGAGAGGGAGAACCACCGAAAGATGCCTTAGAAAGCTCTGAGAAAACCATAGGTTTTTGTTCGGCTAAAGACACTTTATACAGGTCCCTGGGCATATCGCCCGTATCGTACAATATAGGTGATACGTGCCGTATCGTGGTTGTCCACGATGCGATACGGCTAACACTGCTTGGTCTAGCCCTGAGCCACCTTCTTGCTTTATTTGGATGTGCTTGCCTTTGTGGATTCATCCTTATTTCTTCCCGAAACTTTCGTCTCTTGTTGATTCAGGCCTCGCTCTATTTTGGGCAAATCAACATTTCCTTTTGAATTTTTGAATTTCAAAACTTGATTTTGTAACTCCGGGGTTTTCAAAATATTTCTTAAAATATTTTCATTTCAAAATGATGTTTTGGAGTTTTATGAAATTCATGGGCCATGTTCAAATCGTGGATTTTTAAAATATGCCTTAGTTTATTTTGAAAAACATTTTTAGGGTTCGATTATTTTCCAACTCAGTTCCTACATTACTTCCCATTTGATTCTTGTATTGCACCCGTTCAATCCACATGTCTCGCTTTATATTTTCAAAGTACTAATTTTCTACTCTGCTTCCGACTCCCACTTCCTTAACCAGCAACTTTGGTAGTAGCAAGCATCAATTAAGGAAAAACATATACAGAATTTAAGAAACTCTAAATACGTTGCCAACAAATAGTCATAAAATAAACAAAGCAAGTTAAAGTCCATAAGCATTTAGAACATCAAGCTTAGTTGTATCTATTTGCTATTTTAGAGTAAATAGAACATAAAGTGCATGGTCTGTATACAGAATCCTACACAAAGAGAGTAAACTATATGGCAATAGAACATACGCAAAACATGTGTAAACGATATCCATATGAAAAGGGAAAAAAGAGGATAGTTGAAAAGGCAATTTTGGATGGTATAACATTTACAAAATGCCCAGGACATGTAGTAGAGTAAAATGTTCATATTTTCCCCTACAAGGCAGGCTTAACAGACCTCCATCAGTCAAACGCATGTTCAATTTCAAACCTAATATGATGCCTATGATCCGAAACCCAGTTGAAAGCAAGATAAGTAAAACTGAAGAAAGTTTGGAAGTTTCATGTTACGGATAAAGCCCAAGCATGTTTGGCTATTTCTTAACCACACTTACAAGGTCATCATCTTCTGGGCTGTCTCCCTTTTGAGCTGACTCTCTTAAAATCCGGTTCTCTTCCTCTAGCTGTGTGCATCGCTGCTTTGCAAATGCCAAATCTTCTTTAACAGTATTCAATTCTCGAAGCAGTAGCTTTGCCTTTGGAGCCATAGTATTCGCAACCTAACATTCAAACAAAAAAAGGATGTTTGTTATATATCAATATCCAAAACGGAAGTAGTAACAAGGACACAAGAAAGCCTAGCAGCAGAAACAACAAGAAAATCATCAGTAGAACAAAAGAAAACAATGGCAGGGTGTGTACATTACTAAGACAAACAAAAACTTAAAAGGAAGCACCTCATGTAATTCAATTCCAACAGGTTTGTAACCTTACGTCGCAAGATGCGTTCAGTTGAGTTTCATAGTCTGCTAATGTAGAATGGGGGGCTGATCGCAGGGACGTATCGAATTCTGTCTGCTTGGACAGGAGCATTGTTTGCAGGCGCTTGTAGAACTCTTTCATTCGGATGGCTAGCTTGTTGCGTCTGAGCATCAGAAGCATTCCCTTTTCTTCTGATATGAAGCTTGCTTGTATCTGAGATAATCTCTGCAGCTTTACTTTCAACAACCATCAGGCTTTCCTGAAAATCAGAGAAAAGATCATTTGGAAGAGAGAAAGAGATGACCAGAAACTTTCTTACACAATATGACAAGGAACTTCGAACAACTAAATGGACCGCTATTTTCCTCTGAAGAAATAACTTCATCTTTTGCAATCCAAACTTAAAGGAAAAATGTATCACTATTTCCCATGGTTCTCTTGAGCCTGAGAGCCATGCTAATTTTTGTGATCAGCTCATCTGAACAAGACCTCATTTAAGAACTTCAGAAGGAGGCCCTGCTACTAGCCAAAAACCAATGAGAACAGTTGTCAAAGGCACCTGCTATTAGAACTTCACCATTTTATGTACGTTTCAATTAATTCGTTATGTGATTTCCATGTAGTTTAAGGTGTTTGATCAGAACAAGTTTTGCATGGTGGCATCACACCATTCCAAAACTACAGATTTCATAGTTTGAGAACAATGACTTAAATATATTAATTAGCTTTGTCTGATGCATTTGGGAAAAGTCAAGAACAACCAAGCTATTAAAATAATAATAATTAACAGTCTAATGGCTTACATCCAAAGCGTTTCTGATTGTTCCACCAATGTAATTATGAGAGGAAGTGATAGCGCCAAGACCTTTTCGAACCATAGGGTTCTCTGATTTCTGAGGACCTCACTAGATTGATTTGACTGCAAATGAAACCATAAGATGCATTATTAATGAATAGCATCTCTGAGTATACAACGCTTAAGCAACAAAAGTATGAGCCATATCAGAAGGTTGCAGGTGTGGAATGCAGGATACAACAATTTCAAAAATCAAGGGTGTGGGACATGACGGTATAAATGTATATCTTACATAATTTTATATAATTGATACTATCTCAATATTCCATGAAATGTCCTCTGACATGGAACTACTATCTTTAAGTTAGAATTTTAGCTAAAATAATTTAAAATAGTTGGTTTCCAGTTGAACAAAGGAGAAGTACGGTGGTCAGTGTTGGGGCACCCTAGTCAAAGTTCCATATGAGATAGGATAAGAGATAATAATGTAACAGAGCAAAGCACTTCAAAAAATTGCGTCAAAGAAAGCACAACAATCTCTGCAAAACAGAAAAGCTAAAAGTATGACACTTTACGAAAGAAAGATGAAAAATATCAAACGCAAAATCGACACCCTAACACCTGAAGATGATACAGAGCTACAGGGTCCGCCTCTGCCAAGTGATTCGAACTTCGCCTCACTATTCTCTTCCTCAAAAATGGTTTTTGCGTTTCTAGCAAGAATACCCCAGAATCCAGGCTTGGAATCATCCAAAGTTCTCAATGAATGTGTACTCACAAGTGCTAGATGCCTGCACTGAAAGCATTATGAATATGAACCTCTAAGTATGAAATTCATTCAGGTGCCTCTCTTGTCAAGAGCTTTTCACTGACTTCTTTTGATAAATAACATTGGGGTAAGAATCCAAAAGCCAGTAGCCTTAATGATAACAGAAAGCCCGAGGACTACTCCCAGTCCCTGTCAGGAGAGATGCCAAACGTCTCCCCTTTTGACGAATACCTGTCTTCCCATTGACTTTTACATGTTGAGGAAAGAACAAGAATAGAAACTATGAAGTAGGAAAGCAGTATATTCCTTTTAGTATAAGCAATAACACCGAGAACCCTGCATGGGATAGGACAACAGTTCATGACAAACTTCTGAATTATGGTTGTATCGGATGAGTACCATTGTTCTGTAGCTCATAATCTTCTGCAATACAGCAAGGCAGAATTTGGCATTGTTTACATCAAGATCAAGTAAATTACAAAAGGGAGCAGAAAGTGCATTATTTTACACGTTCAAAATCAGAGGAAACTTGCTATAATGTCAAAGACCTTAACATATGAAATGTCAGATGAAAGAGACAAAGTAGGAGTTTTAGATGGTGAAGCAATTGGCAAATCTTTTAGAGTAAACAAGGAGATGAATATTTTGGGTGGGTTATTTAGAAAGCACATTTATCGATCACTTAGTCTGTCACATACTTCTTCCAATATGACATGACATATTTTAGTCAGTAAGCGTGTTGACATGCCTTACGGAGGTGTATAACAATTTCCAGATAATGAGTTAAGTTTTTGCTCAAAATAGAGTATAACTGGCCCTCAGTGTCTAGTGAAAAGGATTTGCATTTAGCATATTTCCTGCTGATGGTTCCAGATCAACAGGGTTTTATCTAGCTTTGTCCTTTTGGCACCAAATGATACACTAGGTTAGAACTGAAGCAAGAGTTATATTATCTTTTACTGACGGGAAAGCTGCAGTTGTACAGAGGTATAGAGCTATCACACGCCATCGCATAGAAAAAACAGGATATGCATGACAATTACATAAAATCAAGGCGTTTCTACAAAGTTAGCTTTCAGCAATGTTATCCGCATCGCCCACGATACGATACACCTAAGAGTATCGTAATTGAAGACTTATCGTACCGTGTCATGTGATACGGGCCACATCGTACGATATGGGCGATACGACTAAGGAAGGGTCCATGGTCGAACGGAAACCCGTATTTTTGCGGGTTTCCTCGGTTTCTTCAGAGCTCCCCTAGTGTGGTTCTTGGCCTCTTGCTCTACGGTGTCCGTGCAAACCTCCTAACTGGGATTTGGGTATATTTTTAGTGTTTTTCTTCATTTTTTCCTTTGTATTTATTGTTTTTTTGTTTTATTTGTTTTTTTTTAATGACAAAATATGAAGTTATTAAGTGTGTGGATATGATTTTTATTGCATTCATGAAGTGGGAGACACTCTATTTGAGTGTTATTTGATGACTGGGTTTTACGAATTGCTTTTATTTTTAGGTTTTTGTTTGAATTAAAGTACTCAATTGAGATGATAAAATAATGATTTTGAGAGGTTTGAAGAAGATGATGATGATATTGGATTTGGATTCACTGACAGTTTGCCTTCAAATGTCAGAACAGAGATGAGTAGTAGCAGTTCACAGCACCTAGTAGGGGAAAGAGGGTTGCTGAAGACTTTTAAGGTGGTAGAAGAGGAAGTTCAGGAAGGAGACAAAGAAGAACTACTTCTAGCATACATTCATTTTTTCCTCCTCCTACTACAGCTGGTGCTCAACTTGGAATTTGTGCTGCTATGGCTTCAGAACAGTTGCATGATCAAGCAGACCTTGTAGTAGGCAGATCGTTTTATGATGCATGCATTCTATTCAATGCAATAAACAGTTTTCATTTTCAAGCAATGACAGATGCAATTGCTAACATCGGTCCAGGATACAATATGCACTCCTATGAGAAGTTGAGATGAAAGATCTTAGATAAGACTGTCATTGAAGTGCAAGCATACTGTTTGACATTGAGAGAGTCATGAAAGGAGACAGGTTGCACTATCATGGCAGATGGATGGACAGATAGGCGAGGAAGGACCTTGTTAAACTTTCTTGTCTACTGTTATAAAGGACTTATGTTTTTGAGATCTTTAGCCATGTCAGAGGAGAGGCACACTGCGGATATCCTACGGCAAGAATTCGATAAGGTTATACAAGAGGTTGGGCGAGACAATGTAGTCCAATTTATTATATATAATACAGCTAACTACAAAGTAGTTGGAAAGGAGTTACCTGATATTTATGGGACTTTCTACTGGACACTATGTGTAGCCCATTGTTTAGATCTCATCCTTGAGGACATTGGTGAGATCGATGAAATAAATGAAGCAACTGAGTGTTGCCAAGATATCACAAAATTTATTTACAACCATGCATTTGTTTTGTGTATGATGAGGAGATATACAGAAGGTGCAGAGCTTCTTCGAATAGCTACAACTCGGTTTGCAATAAACTTCTTATCTGTACAGAGTATTATGAGACAGAAGGAAGCATTGAAGAGAATGTTCTCCTCAGATGAGTGGCAACAATTTGCAGAGTTGCTTCAAAATAGAAGAAATAGAAAATTGAATGAGATTTTCAAGACAGTCTTCAATAGTACATTTTGGAATGCATGTGTTAAACTGTTGAGGATTACATGTCCATTAGTAAAGGTTTTGAGATTGGCTGATAGCGAGGAGAAACCATCTATGGGCTACCTTTATGAAGCCATGGATAGGACAAAAGAAGCTATTAGAAATAATTTTAATAGAAAAAAGAGAGATTATGTGCCTGTGTAGAAAATCATTGATAACAGATGGAATAAACAATTGCATCAGCCTATTCATGCAGCAACATATTATCTAAACCCATCATTCAGGTACTCAACAACCTTTAAAAGGGACGGTGAGGTTAAACGAGGCATCATTGATTGTATTGATAAATTAGTCCCTGATGAGAGCATAGCAGATGCTATACATCAAGAGATGGAGATCTATGATAATGCTCTTCACTTGATGGGTTTGCCTGTAGCAATTCGTAACCGCACAACTATGCATCCAAGTAAATTGTTTATCTTTGTATTTAAGTTTATTAAAACAATACATCTTATATTATTGTGGATTATATCTCTAATGTTTATCTTTTTCTACAGATGTTTGGTGGAATAGGTTTGGAACTGATTATCCGAACCTTAGGGATTTTGTAGTGAGAGTTCTGAGCCAAACCTATAATGCAATAGGTTGCAAAAGGAATTAGAGTGTCTTTGAACACATCCATACAAAAAAGAGCAACTGGTTGGAACATAAGAGACTGAATGATTTAGTTTTTATTCATTGTAACATGCGCCTTCGTGAAAGGTAATGTTGTATTACTTAAATATTCAATTCAATAAATTGTTTGACTTCAATTGTTAATATTATTTAATAATTGCTTATCTTTCTTTATTGGAGGCAATTAAAAAAAGTAAATAGACAAGAAAGCCAATTTGATCCAATAAGTTTAGATAATTTTGATATATTAGAATATTGGATTATAGAAGATAGTGAAGAAAATGCCCTCCTAACTGAAGAAGACATTACATGGATTAATTTGGAAGGAGCGCAACAACAGTATCAAGTAGATGAAGAATTCGATTTCCAAGTAGAAGGTGTTGTTGTTGATGAGGAGGAGGATCTTTAGTAAGGATAAGATGAAGATTATTTAGTTGATGATCCTCATTATAATTTGTAAAATGTAAATGTGTTTCATTTTTTTATTCAAAATATGTAAATTCAGATGCAATTGTTCAATGTTGAATGCTCAATCTGTACTAAACTTTGCATTATATGAATTTAAAGCAATTACCAGTTTTTTTCAGATTTTTCTTGATTTGTTTCGGTTTTTTACTAATTTTTCTTGATTTTTTAAATAATTTTATATTATTTTAATATTAAAGTATGATACGGAGAATACGATATGATATGCCCGTATCGTGGAGTCCAACGATACGCGATACGATACGCGTCACACAACACTGGTACTGGAAATTGTATGGTGAATTGCTTCACTGAAACTCATCCAACAAAATACAATGAAATCTGTCATCCATTGCATAAATCTCATAGAGCTTTTATAGTCATCTACTATATCCACAGTGCAACATAATAACACGCACATACCATGATATATCAAGCAAACTGTTTTCAATTTAACAAAATCTCAAAAGACCTCATATTCCAAAAACTCACAGTAGCACCATGTGTTTACGATACCACAGAAATTGCATGAAAGAAAGAAAATATCTTAAATGCACGTAAAACTTTTTATTCTAAGACAGCATGTAGACATTAATACAAGTAAGAATACGTCTATTCAGAATCACGCGCATTTACCTAATTCTAGTATGGAGCATAGCCTGACGCTAAATTTCATCAAAAGAATACCATTGACAAGGAAACTGATGAGATACCCGACAAAGACAAAATATAGAACGGAAGAATAAGAGGAAGTTTTCCCAGGTCAAGGTTTTACAAAGTTAACTTCCACCTCGTTCTCAGAGAGAAAGAAAGAAGAACCCCGTATTGAACAACGCAATCCAAAAAGGATTGTCTGTAAGAGATCATCTATGACAGAAAAACGAGATAAAGTCTAGAAATATTAACCTGATTCTAATTCGTCCGTTTCCCTACTAGGACTACTATGGCACGCTTGAATTTTCCACTCATTGACCGAAATTCTTCACATTTTCACGTCATATGCAAAGAGAAAAACCTAATCCTGAAGCAATCATACGAAACACAAACCTAGATACCGAATTTTACGGAGACTAATCGAAGTCTTCTCGGCTTCCTTAGAAGAACACAAAACGCCCCCGCGATCGCTCAAAATATCCGCCGGCTCTATGTGGATCCAACAGGAAGCAGAAAGGAAACCGGAACCTACAAGAAAAAGAAGGAAATAATCCAACCTGCTCTGCCGGGGGCTCCCTCTGCTTCGGCGTGTCCTTGTGAGCGGGGGAGACTACGGACTCGCCATACGCGACCGATAACGACGAGTCGCGGTGCAAGGACGACGCACGAATCGCCGCGGTGGCCAACCACGAGCTATCTTCGCGAGACGAAGAGGACGGAGCGTTCTCCGTGAAGGTCGCCATCGACCTCCCGGCATGTCTTCTCCGATCTGCCATCGATCAGAGAGAGAGAGAGAGAGAAAGGGATTAATTAACTTAACGAGCAAAAACGACTTGCATTTTAATTAATACCTTTGACAGGCCAACGTGTGAGACCGAGTGCTGAAATACGGCGGCTTTGGGCTTAATGAGGGTTATTGACTGAATTACGAAGCATCCATGATTTTGTAGTCAAGGAGGTAATGAACTTGTGCAGAGAACGTTGAGAAGCGGGAAATTTAAGTTTGTCTGATCATCTAAAAGAAATTACAATTAACTGCCTGTTTTCTAAAAGTTTTAAATTACACCGATCTAAAGGGTGTTTTAAATTACATTCGTCATTTAGAAGACTGTTGGAACTGGATCGCGCTTAACTACTTTTATAACGCAAATAAAGATTATTTACTCGTCATTTGAATCTTAAAAGCAACAGAGTAATTTCATTCGTTTGTCAAAAGTTCATCCTTTTGTTTCAAGAGTTCATTGTCTGATGACACAAGAACCTGACATGAACACGACCAAAAAGATTATGTTTGTTTCATCAAGTGTAGCACGAAAAGATGTTTTGACATGCACATGCAAAATAACACTAACACAAGCACGATCAACACCTGCAAGTAGTCTTGGAGATGACACTAAAGCCGGACATGAGCACGAGAATGAAGGTCTGCTTACTATCCTTCCAATAGACACAAAAAATATGTTCTTTCAGCATCCAAATGCTTGCAAGATTGGAATTCCTCAGGAGCTTCGTACTAACCTTGTTGAGTTAATACGATTTTACCTCACAAATGTAGGTGGTAAATTAGAAAGTTCAGGTATCTAGGTGGTGATCCGTAAACGAATGGTAGTTTTGCGGTTGAATGTAACTTTCACTAAAACGCCAAAGATGAAACCCCGCTTTCTTCCGAGTTTGACTTTTGTGGGAGGGACAGCCTTGTCGGGTTTGACTCGTTTTGACCATAGTCGGATTTAATATCTTATACTCCGTGATAAAATAACATTGACACTGATAGGGACTCGAAGACACGAAACTTTAAAAGCTAAAACATGAACATTAGTAAGAGAAATACATTTATATTTCATGGGTACATATTTAAAAATATTTTTATTATAAAAATGTTCCCAACTTTATCGTACATCTTGCATGTGTTTAGGGATGGCGATTTCGTGTTTCAAGTCATATTCATGTCATGCTATTTCATATTCTTATAGGAAAACAGGTCAACCTGCACAAATAGAAATAGCTCACCATGCCAGGGGCTGACTCATAAGTTGAAGAGCATGAACTCAATTCCCACATTCGGCTTCAACCTCTGGACTGTACCCAAAGAGAAAACAAGTCAACCTGAACACAACCCAAATTTTGCCCTTATTACTTCGAACGGACACGACAAACACATAGTTTTTCAAGTACATCTTGTGAGATTTGCTTGTGTTGTAGCATTTAGTGTCCGTGTTAAAAATAGGACAATAATACATCAATTGTTTTCTCGAATTATATGTGAATATAAGAGGCATTTCTCTATTGTATGTTGAGATGTGACCTAAAAGCTAAAATTTAGAAGTTCACCAAGTCTGATGTTCTCTGGCGAGACGCTTATCCTGATTTAGTTGTGTGTATGGAGCTGGGCCAGATTTCTTTTCGTGTTGAGTTTATGGACCCGAATCATTGTTAGCCACTAAAATCGGCCCAAATTTGGGATGCGGCTTGTTGAATCTCATGGTGCTTTGCACGTCATGGGATGGGATAGGGAAGGGGTGGAATTTCGTGTCCCACTGTCATGCAGGTTTTTGTCCTGTCATTCTATGTTCTTGGAGAAACAGGTCACAACCATAACCTGATTTTTTGTGTCACATGGGTTGGACATGAACATTAACTTTTCAGGTGGTGTCGGTGTCCAGCGTTATAGTGTTAGGAATTATATGTTTTGGTTCAAATTAATGTTATGTTGTATTATGTAAAAACAGTTCAATACGGACTTATTTTTTGGTGTTATTCTCATTGGGTACACGTACAGATTTTGCGTGTCAGGTTCCGGTCGGGTTGCATGCCTTCTCTCATGTTGGCAGCGGTAAACTAGGGAAGTCATGGGTCGGATTGAGTTGATTCTGGACCAAACCCAAATTAGATTAGACAGATTTGGCAGGCAACAAGGCTGATCAAGAACTGGGTCGGCTGCAAACTAAATCCAAAATCCAAAACAAAAATCGAGCCTTCTCTAACACTAAGTGGGTTTGACTACAAATTTGAATTCTATTGAAAAAATAAGTAAAATAGTTATACGTTTACGTCATATTGAATTCCTGTTCATGTTTCGGCAGTCAATCCTATAAGACGACACGTTTAGGGTTCCATTCCCATAAACTTCTACGTGTTCACGAACCTGCCTTATGGTAGGGGTGGACATGGTATGCAGACGTGTATATATGTTATATACGTATGTATGTATGAATTTGAGATCACTAGGATGAAACGGGTTAAGAAAAACTCTTCATTGGCGCCCGCTTGGCACAAAACAAAACCAAGGGAGGATGACTCTAGCACAATTGGAGGCATCTGCCTTCGCCTTTAGGGAACATCAAGTGCAACCAAGATTAACTCATTCACTAATATATATATATATATATATATATATATATATAGAGAGAGAGAGAGAGAGAGAGAGAGAGAAATTAGTACATACACATGAATATGCTCAAACATCTCTACCGCCCATTTTGAAGATCAATGATTATCTTAAAGTCAAAAAGCAACTTGTACCAAATGCATTTATTGCACCTACAAAAAGTATTAATGTATATTTTTACTTTTAAGATTTTAATTTCAATTGTCAATCTTGTTGATTGAATGATTGAGATTTAAAAGCATGTTTAATCATGGATTGATGTACACATGAATTATGCTTTCTCTTTTTTTATTTATATATATAGTGATTGGATCTTGTCCATCATATATACCATCCATTGTTTTTGGGTGTCATGACTATAATAACAAATTTATTCTTCATTTTTCAAAGCCCCTTAAAAGTTCTTAAATTACACTTGCAGTACCAAAACATAATGGATGGGCATTTCAAAGCATGGTAGAATATAGTTTTCCTATATATATATATAGAGAGAGAGAAAGAAATTAGTATATACACACACTCATCCATAGTTAAACCTACTTAAAAATCTCCACAACTCGATCAACATGATCAAAGGATAGGGATTTTTAAAAGGCAAAATGTACTATTATACTTTTTATATTTCGCATTTAATGCACATGTGTATCAAATATTTTTAAATTCAAATCTTCACTATTGATTATGTCTATCAAATGATAAAAATCTTTGAGTAAATTTAAACATTAAAGGGTGTGTGCATGGACTATGCTCTCCTCTCTCTATATATATATAAACTGAAAGCACAACAATCATTTGCAAATATTAATGAGCCCCTACTTTTAAATGGGTGCACAACATATGCATATGTTAGAGCGTCTATCCTGTAAAAGATCTCTTTAACTGGGTCAAGGGGCAAACATGTTTGGGAGATTATACATGATTTGGCATGAAATTGCATGGCATTCATGTCAACATGCATTATTAAGATAACATAAATTAGATGCATCTTGGTTAGGGATGATAATCAAGCAAGTCAATGATGAGTATACCAACTTGCTTCCCCATAGTGATAAGTACAAGTTGGTTCTTTTTCTTCCTACGGGTAATATGGCAGGTAAAGGGTCTAAGTTTCATCATTCGGAAACTTAATTTATATTTTAAAAAAAAATTAAGGTTAGCTACATGGAATTCAATATCTTTTACATGTACACAAAATACAAAAAGCAAGATTGAAAGAGTTCTTATTTGTACCTTAGCTCAGGGCATTAAACAATTACTCTTGAGATGCTTACGTTATATTTTCAGAAGCAACTGGGAGGCATACATTAGCATCCAAAGTCTTCCTTTCTAAGGTATAGTGATCAAATGTGGGGTCAGGTAGTAAACGAACACAAATTGTCTATGTTTTTAGCATTAACATGCCTTCTTTGATTTGGCAAGTTATCAAGAACATATGGGGTGTTCTCCTCAAAGATTTACTCAAAATAATACTTGGTCCCCACCTGCATTGCAATATTGAAGAACCATAGGCAAATCTATTACGGATCAAGTATGGCGAAACTTGAGGATTGAAAAGAAAAGATCGTGTCAAAGCGTGGCAAAGAAATTCTCCTCAAAATTGTAGCTTAGGTGATCTCTACATACTCTAAGTTATGCCTTACTTTAAGCTCCCTATGAATCTCTACAATAATTTAGAAAAAATTATGTATAAGTTCTGGTGGGGCAATTAATCAGATGTTTGTAAGATCTACTGGCTAAATGCTTATGTTAGCCAATAGATAAAAGATGCATGGTTGTTTGTAATTTGTAGACTTTTAAATTGGTGAAACAAGGCTTAAAACTCAAAATCCTCAATATTTGATGACAAAGATATTAAGAGCAAAATATTATGGAGACAATCACTTTCTAAATCTCATACATTTGGTGTAACTTCCTAATAGAAAGAGAGATATTAAGGGTGTCTATGTAAAGTAGGTGGAGGTCGATAAATCAACATATAGTCCAATAGTTGGATACTAATACCCCCGCATTCAGAATCAGTGACTTGAATGAGCATGTAGAAGGCATATAAATGGTAGTTATTTGATTACTAGGAGGAATAGAAGAAATAAAGAACTCATTCATAGTCTATTGTGAGATGCTGTCAAAGAAGCCATTCAAAAAATTGTGTTGTCACGTGCAATTCAAATTGATAAAATTTTCTTGTTCACAATAAACATGGAGATTCAATATTATAAAAACCTACACAATAGCATGGAAGAATTGTTTGGAGATGCTTGCTACTGACGATATGCAAGGATATGGATGTTATAAAGAGATGGAGAAAGAGAAACACTAGTGGAGTAGGATGTAGGCTTCTTCTAAGCTAGAAACTTTAATGTTTCTTATGGAGAATCAACAAAACAAAACACTACATGATAGAAATGCTCATACATTAAAGGTCTAAATAACAATGGTAGATGTTAGTAATGTAAGTATAGTAGAGAAGAGCTACTCCAACATTTGTTGTTCAATTATCCTTTAACAAAAGAAGTATTGAAGAAGTGTGTGCAGCAACTTGATTTGAGATGATTGATGAGGAAAATTGGTTAGAAAACCTTTGCAAGGTATGCTACCATCTATCTAACAATCAGTTATGTAAGCTGGCCAAGCTTTTAATTTGAAAGGAAATGACTTCAGTCTAGAGAGTAAATGCACCTTGGGCCCAATGGTGATTGGGATTGAGGCAATATTAAACTTGGAAGCTATATCAATATCTCATAATTCAGACAAAAGAAGAGGATGTATAACATAAGTCCCAACATAATGGAGTAAGCCTTTGAATGGGTTTGTTAAACTAATGTTGATGCTTCAACCAAGGATTAAGACAAGAACTCGAGCATTGGTATTGTTATAAGGGTTGATTTGAAGGACTTATTGTAGCCAAAGCATCTCAAGTGAACTTACAATGTGAATAGATGACTAGCAAACTCCCAGACGCAAAGGATGGCCTTGTATTGGCCTATCAATTGAACTTACACAAGGTAACACTTGAAAGTGATGCATTAGAGGTGTTTGGTGCAATACCATTAAAACAGAGGACTATATATATAATGATACAATTCTAAAGTACATCTCCATGCTTGTAATAAGCTTCCCTAGTTTTCTATCAAAAGTGATCTCTAGAGAAGTCAATCAAGTAATAGGCATTCTAACAAAAAGGTTATAGAGATCATATTGAGAACATAGTTTTCTCAACCATCATACGTTGAATGTTAGCTATTATCATAAGTTTCAACAATGAATTGATGATTATAGATTGACTTTTGGGTAGTTGAGTCAATGTATACCTAGGTGGGACCTAAATGGTCATGTTATAGTAGATCATTCAAACAATTGGATAAATTCCTAAGTAATGCTTCCTAGGGAGTGAGTAGGACAGAGACAAGGTGCTTCATAGAACTTGTTTAAATCACCATCATATAGTTAGAGATACAAAGGAACCGCGACCAAACCTCCTTGCTAAACCTTTTCATTTTGAGGCATGTTGGTCACTGCATGAACTTTTTTAAGAGCTTTCTTTAGTTAGAATGGAAATTCGACCTCCAAGTACACATTATGTTTTGTAGACAAGTTCCAAAACTGTAAACATGAAATAGTAATGTCTTTGCATACCTCGATAAAAAGAAGAAATACATTGTTACACAACTAACTGACATCCAATGTGCAAAGAACAAGGGCCTAATCCTCTTTTAGAAAGATTAGAAGAGACTTTGTAAAAAGAACAGAGAAAAAAATTCTCCGACATAATAAAGTATGAACATAATGGACATCATAATAACACCAAAATATGCACCACCATCACTTTATAATGGTCATTTGTATGAGGAGGAACAAAATCAGCGTGCTTTGGAATTAAATAAGAATGTGAGTTGAGAATGTAAAAGCAATAAGGAATCATTTAGTGAATTCACAAAAGCAACTCTTCTAAAAAGAAGATTTTGAGAGAGAATGGTTGGCAAACAAGAGAACTAGACCATTACTTATCCAAAGGCGAAAGATAAAGGTAAGCTATGATGAGATCCGATGCATGATATTTATCGTAGGATCCCTCAAGGCTCTAGGGAAAGATAGATTCTGAACATTTTCTTCTAAAGAAATTAGGATTTAGTTGGCCCGAAGTAGTACAAGTTTATAAAGGAAGCATAGGAGGAACCCAACCAAGTAAAAAAGGTAATCAATACTATAATTATCTTGATTCAAAAAGTGGAAAAGAAAAATTTGGATACTAGGTTAGTCTTATTTCTCTATGCAATGTGAATCAAAGTCTAGTCAACGATAATGATGAAAAGGTTGAAGCCCCACTTAAAGGATATAAACTCTCCAAGCCAAGCAAGCTTTGTGCTTGGGTGATTGATTTCAGATAATATAATAATAGAAAAAGGAGTTGTTCTACTTTATAAGAAGAAGAAGCTAAAGGAGCTTCATTACAGTAAAGGTGGATCTTGGAATGGCCTATGAAAGATTAAGCTAGCGATTTCTCCAAAGATGTTACGTAGAGCTTACCGCCCTTAGGGATTTATACAACTAGTCATGCAATTTATATCTTCTCATAATTTAGCATTTTTTTGATCAGAGAGAAAATAGAAGAATTTGTTTTTAGTAAACATAATACAAGGAGACCCTGTCCCTCCCCATGCATCCTCATGATTTATATAAATAAGTGTTATGCCTTGAGGATCAGGCCTTCATTCACCTAAAAGTTTTAAGCCAGATCAAATGGGTTTTGTAGTTATAAAATAAAAATAAAGATTTTTGAGAAAGAATGAAGTGTGTGAGTTATATGGATTGAATATGAGGGAGAGAGACTAAGAGAAAGAAAAGTTCTCCATACCTAAGCCAATATAGTGAAGGTATTACCTTTGGCAAAGCCCAATTTGAAAGTAAGAGCTCTTAGAATAATTCACGAAAACCTTAAACAAATTCTAGAGAGAGATCGATAGAGCAATGAGACAAACTTGAAAATAAATTCATCAATATACCTTTATAATATAGTTGTATGGTGTTTATAGACGCTTACAAGTCATTACAACCCTTCATCTCAAGTATATTAGTGGTAAGTATCCTTTCACCAATAGCATATATATGTTTAATTCTTGGTTGGTGATGAGTTAGTGCCAACTCATGCAAGGTTGGTACTAGCTCATAATGAGTTGTCCTCCAATACTTACAACTACAACCACAACACACCTCATCACTCTAACTCCACCATGGTCGGGATCTTCATCTCTTCGTTTAAACTTAGAACTAAATTAGTGAACCTTGTTCTGAAAAACATTCTTAATTTAGAAAGCTTGCATAACTTTTTTATCTTTTTAAGAATTTACTTTAAAAACTCCAACTTTGCTTATTGATGCCTCATTTAAGAAGCTAAAGCCCATGGTTAGGCTCAAGGGGTCTTCCTAAAGCCATTAACTTGGACTAAGCCCTTGTTTGATCAAGTAGATTGATTAGAGTCGCTAGTTGGGTTGCAACAACTTTATTATACTTCTGTTGTAGCTTATCCTCAAGTTACTCTATTTAGCTCAATACAAGAACCTTCTAAAAACCAAAATGTGAAAGTGCGAGGTTATTTACTCACAAGCATAGAGTGACTCTCCATCTTTGTGAATAATGTATTGGCTAAAGGTCCGTGTTATTCATCTTCACTTGAGCCAATGGTCAATGGCTGATTTTTAGTTCATCTTTTTTATCTTGACAACTAGTATTACCTATAAGAGATTGAAATCTTTCAGGTTCAATAGCATAAACTTCTTTAGTCATGCGTTCACCATACTCTTACAATGCCTTCCAATCAACTCTTACTTCTAAGATTCAACATTCCTTCAAAATTATGTATTTAAATATCTAGAACTTTACGTGGCAGATAAATATATGAAATCTCATATTTATTTGAATTTTCCTTTATACTAGAAAATTCTTTCAATCTAGAAGACTTACTTTATTTCTACGAAGTAAGATCTTTTATTAGCTTTAGTTCTTTTTCCTTTTCCTCTCCACTAGAACCTTTCATTTGAGATCTATCACTTGAAGATTTTAGCTGACATATGATAAACTTTTATTCAACTTGAAGTTGCATTTTCTCTTTAGCCACTACAACATAGTGCTCTATTTTGAATTTGTGTTGTATACTAAACTAATTCTCTTCAATTTTATCATAAATTTGTTTAGTTAAAGTAATTTTGGTGAATTTTCTAGAATTTTGTGCTTTATAGATTTTTTATGAAATTTTATCTTCTATATGATCTACAAGTTGTCAACCCAATCCAGCTTGATTTGCTCTAATATGCTCATGGATGAGTTTTTGGCTTCGCTATGGATTTTCCTTATGTTAGTGAACTTAAGGAACTCATGAAAGTCCCAATAACATCCACTAAGTCCTTTAACCAACCCAATCCTAAGACTAAGTCTATCTATGTACTTTCAAAAACAAAGTCTTGAGTCTTAGTAGTCTTTACTTTACCAAGGTCAATAATGAAGTCGGTGCATACCTTATCACAACTCATGGTATGCTTGTCGTCAATATCCACTTATCACTAGGATCTTCAAAGCCTCTTTGTAATGGTGGTTGGGCTTCCATCATTCATGACATGAGTAGTAAAGACCCTTCTTTCTTCTCACATAAAGTTTGTAAGAGTAAAAACCTTCTTATCACTAACTTGAGTGATACTATTAGTTTCTTCATTAAACTTATGAGATGGCTTTGGTGCTTAATGAGATTTAGCATGCCTTCTTAATAGCCTAACTCTTTTTTCACTTACCTTATAATCTTATAGGCTTATTCAAATTATAGGAGCATTAAAGCTTAAGACACGTTAGTACTAACTCCTTCTTTAAGTCATATATATAGCTTCTAAAGAGAATATCTTCAATGAGATCTAGTATTTGAGAAATCAATTCTTCAAATTCCTTTTGGTACTCATAAAGGATTCCTCTTTGCTTCAAGTTTTTCAAATTTATGTAAGGATTTGATAATGAAGTTTTGTCAAATATTTTAACTAAGGTCATATTGAACACTTCCCATGTCTTGCACCCTTAGATACTCCGTCAATACTATAAAGAGTCACTTCATAAACACAATTAATATCAATGTAAGTTGCTCGACATTATTGGCATTGATCATGCTACATATCATTGATGTTATTGAATCATTTTCTAGGGTCTTCTTCACCATTATATATTGGAAGTTCTAGTATTACCTTTTCGGGATGAAATTCTTCTCCCAATTCCACTCCTTGGAACCAATTAGTTTCATATATTTGATCAAGTAGATATAGATTAGTAGTAGCCATGGAAGTCTCAATAATTTTGTATAAGGGTAATCCATTAAAGTTTGATACTTTTTCTTTCATCTCAATAGATGACCTATTTAGAATAAGGTGAGACATCTTTAACTCACAAATACTTTAGTTGTTTATATTAGTCATCATCATTTTCATTTAAAGGTCTAGCATACTTAATTGAGTACTCAAGTCTATGTATGGTTAACCGTTTCTTCTAAGACTTTAAAATTCTTCTTTATAGATGGAACTTGAAGTAGGCTCTTCAACAAATTTTTTTCACGTCATTTTATTGTAGACCAACTCTTGAAAGCCCTTAATGAAGTTTAGTGAAGCTAAACACATAAATTAAGCTCTGATACCACTTTATGTTATTGAAGATTAGTTATTTGTTCACCCAAAACTTTCAAGCCAAATCCAAAGGGTTTATAATTATAGAATGAAAAGAAAGATTTTGAGAGAGAATAAAGTGGATGAGTTACATCTAGCAAATATAGTGGAGGAAATAAATTAGGAGAGAGAAAAGTGATGTACACCTACATTAATCTAGTTAAGGTATTATCCTTGACTAACCCAATCTAAGAGAAAGAGTCTTTAGCCTAATCTAAGAAAATCTTACCCAAATTCTATACATAATAATAGAGAGAAATGACACTTTAATTATATTTGTCAAGATATCTTTACAATAGATGTGTATACAGTATTTATAAACCCTTACAAGTCATCATAACCCTTCATCTTAAGTATAGAAGTGGTAAGAATCCTTTCACTTGTCAACCCATTCTCATTAGTGATGAGTTGTTGTCAACTCAACTCATGCAAGGTTGACACCAACCTATAATGAGTGGTCCTCTAAACACAAGGTTAGCACAAACTCAAAATGAGTTGTCCTCCAAAACTTGTAGCTATTAATGCACTACTTCAATGCTCTAGCTCCACCATGGCTTGGATATGATCATTCAGTAAACATGAACGTAAGTTCGTGAACCTTGTTCTCAAAAACTTTTTAATTTAAAAAGTCCATATAGTCCTTTTGCCTCTTAAAGAGGTAGATTTTGAAAGTGTTACTTTTGTTTATTGAGGCTTCATTTGAGTGGTTCATGGCCATAATTAGACTCAGAGCTCTTCTTAGATCTATTAACTTGACAAAATCTCTTGTTTGATTAAATAGATTTATTAGGATCATTGGTCAGGTTATAACTACATCAAACTTCCATAATAGCTTATTCTTAAATTAACTTCACATACCCATTTACATTCAACCCTTAATACATGACCAAAATAAAAAATGAAAAAGTGTACCTACATATTTATTGATGTCATAGTGTAAGGCTATTTACTGACAATTGTAGAGTGGACACTCTATCTTAGCCAATAATGCATTAGTCATAGCTTCCAACCATTCTTCATCTTTATTTAAGTTAATAAGCAATTTTTATCTTTCTAGTAATGCATGTACTCTGAGTTGTCAACTATGCAACTTCATTTGTTTTGCCTCTTGGATGGATTTCAATGTAACTTGATAGTATATATATATATATATATATATATATATATATACCTTGAGCTAGGAGCCTCACTGAAAGGTCAACTCCTCTTTAACCCATTTGATGTGAATCTTAACTTGAGAGTGTAAGCTCAATGAACTAAATGACAAATTTCTATATCTAAAATCCAAGGAGTTCATATTTATCAATACATAATGGGGTCCACCAACCAATTAGTTCTATAGTTCTTCAAATCAGAATCCAAATATGAATTTCAATCAAACCATTTAAACTATAATAGCTCAAGTATAACTTCTATGAACATGTTGATTTCACACTCACTCACAACTACATCTCCACATATCACTCTATTAAAATTGATCCTTAATTCCACCTATAAAAACAGTAAATATAGGAGGTGAACACCAACAATACATGCTCTATAGACAAACATAATCTTACTGTAGCTATAAGCATACTAAAGACATACATGTTTTAGAACCATATGATATATATGCACACATACAAATCCATCTGAGAGCTCAAATCAATATCTTCATAAATATACATGCATAACCAAATAATTATCAATAATTCATTTTTTGTTCTCATATCAAGACCACTATTGACTCCAACCACCACAACCATGTCGTTGGAAGCCCCAACCTCTCCTCCTAATTAGCCACATAGTCTCTAATAGCTATCACATAGGAAAAGGACCCACCCCCCCTTTGGCTTCTCATTAATGGAGACCCTCACCCTCATATTTCCCTCAAAGCCTTCTTTCTCTTACCAATTTTCTTACATGGTGACTCGCACTATGAATGGCCATAACAAATGCATCATAACCATTGGGCAGGGACAATAGATGCCCATGTCATGTGGATACGGGTCTAGATATGGCCTGCTTGAAGTCAATTCAACTTGAATATTATAATATAGGTCTTCCCCATGTTAGTAAATTTAATGCTCATTCTATGGACATCCACCAAGGGCTTAACCAACTCAAACCTAAGACTAAATCTTGCTTTCTAAAACATAAGCTTAGTCTTAGTTTTTACTTTGTCAAGGTCTTTAATGAGGTTACTGCATACCTTGTCATAAATCATGGTATTCCTATCTCCAATGACCACATACCGCTAGGATCTTTAAAGCCTCTTTTAATGGTGGTTGAAATTTTATTCCATAAGTAGCAAAGGCTCTTTTTCTTCTCGACTAAAGCTAACAAAAGTAAGAAGAACCTTGTTCTCACTAACTTGAGTGATACTAATATCCTAATTGAAGAAAATTCTAGCCAAATTCTAAATGGAGAGAAGTGAGACAAACTCACATTGCATTCATCAACATATCTTTACAATAGAGGTGTGCATGGTATTTTATAGACTCTTCCAAGTCATGGACCATTCATCTTATATATATGAGTGGCAAGGATCATTCTATTCACCAACCCATACATCTTTAGTGCTTTGTTGGTTGGCAAAGTGTTGTTGCCAACTTGGACATGGTTAGCGTTAACTCGTAATGAGTTGTCTTTGAGAAAATGTTCCCACCTTGCACAAGGTTGGTTTCAACTTATAATGAGTTGTCCTCCAACACTTCTGGCCATTATGTACAACCTCATCACCCTAGCTCTACCATGGATTGGATATTGATTTCTTCATCCAAACTTAGACCAAAATTAATGAACCTTGTTATCAAAAGCTTTTGTAATTTGGAAAGTTTGTACAATCCTTTTATCTCTTCAACAATTAGCCTTTCAAAACTTAATCTTTTCTTATTAATACCTCATTTGATTGATTGAAGCCTATGGTTAGGCCCAAATACTCTTCTTGGACTCATTTACTTAACCTAAGTTCTTGTTTGATCAAGTAGATTGACTACTGTCATTAGTCAAGTTCCATCAAGCAATTATAGTAGCTTATTCACAAGTTACTCCCTCTAGCACAATACAAAAGATTTGCCATGCCCATTTATATTCGGCGCTTATTACATAACTAAAAAATTGAAAATTGTATACATATATTTATAAGTGCTTTAGTGCAAGGTTATTTATTCATAAGAATATCTTTCCACCTTGGACAAAAATGCATTCATTGGCCATAGCTTCTTTGCACTCCTCATCTTCACTTGATTGAATGGTCAATGACTCATTCTTATTTTCATCATCTTCATCTTCACATTTAGAATTAGCTATAAGAGATTGAAATCTTTTACATTCAATAGTAATAGACTTCTTAAGTTTGAGTCATGGATTAGTCGTACTCTTCCAATGGCTTCTAATAAACTCTTCTGTATGGGGTTCTATGTTCCTTTTAAAAAATGTGTATCATGTTCATGTTTAGATATTCATGTGGCACATAAGTATGCAAAATTTCAAGTTCGTTTATATTTTCCATTGCATTAGAAATTTTTTTCAATCTAGAAGACTTACTACAAGCTTTTTGTATGTTTTATTCTTTTTCCTTTTTGTTGAGTTAAATACCAGTATGGTACATGATCAGACTCTATGAAAACAAAGAATCCATGTAGCCAACCCCATCTAGTATGGGAAAAGGTTTAGTTGTTGTTGTATTATTTTTCTTTTTTTCTCTCCATTTAGATTTCTAATTTGAGATCTATCACTTTATCTTAGATCTTGAATTGATTGATAGTGGTATACTTTTATTGCATTTGAAGTTGTTGATTATCCTTTGTACCCTCTATTAAACGGTGCTCTATTTTAAATATTTGTTGCATATTGCATTGACTCCCTTCAACTTTTTCTATAATATCTCAGCAGCTAGGAGGAGACCTTATCATAAATCTAGAATCCAAAATTTGACTTCCAAAGGTATTTTTGGTGAATGGTTTAGAATTTTTTGACTCTTGATTTTTGACAAAATTTTATCTTCATAGTAAGGCAAGCAATCTAAGTTGTCAATCCATGCAACTTTATTTACTCTAGCATGCTTACCTCTTAGATGGGTTTTGGCCTAGCATTGATGGTGAAGATCTCCATACTAGTAAACATATCAGTCATCTCATGAAAGTCTCAATAGCATCCACCAATAACCTTCAACCAACTCAAACTTAAGACTAAGTCTATTGCTTTGGCTTCTAAACATAGGCTTGAGTTTTAGTCTTTACTTCACCAAGGTCTATAATAAGGTTAGTGCATACCTTGTCATAAGTCATGGTATTCTCGTCTCTAATTGCCACTTATATTGGGATCTTTAAAAGCCCTTTTACAGTAGTATCGGTTAGGCTTCCATAGTTTAAGGCTGGAAGAGCAAATACTATTCATTCTTCTAGCCTTAAGTTGGCCAAGAGTGAGAAGAACCTTATTGTTATTAACTTGAGCAAGCTTATCAAGTTAGCCAAGATTCACTTTTACAAGCTTGTAGGCTTATTTAATTTGTAGTAACTTTAAATCTTAAGACATCAAGTACTAACTCCTTTAAGCCTCATACATAGCTTCCAAAGAGGTTATCTTTAATGAAGTTCAATACTTAAGGAAAGAATTCATCAAATTCTTTTTGGTATTCATTTAGGCTTCCTCTTTGCTTCAATTTTTTAAAATATATGTAACAATTTTATAATAAAGTTTTGCTAAATATTTGAACTAGGGTATTATTGAACACTCTTCACATCTTGCCTTTATAAGTACTCTTTCGCTATGGTGCCATACAAAGTCACTCCATGCATTATCGATATTGATCATGGTACATGCACTATTGACAAAATTGAGTCAATCTCTTGGGCAATGTATCTTGGAACTTTTAGTCTTACTTTCGCAGGACAAAATCCTTCTTTCAATTATTCTCCTTCATGGAACCGAGTAACTCCCTACATTAAGTCAAGTTCATGTAGACTAGTGGGAGCTCTAGAAGTCTCACTAATTTTATTTACCAAAAGTAATTCTTGATGAAATTTGGGTTTTTTTCTTTGATCTTACTAGATGATCTACTTAAAGTAGGGTGAAATATCTTAACAATCAATTAGCTACTGTTAACTTCATTTGAAGTTTTAACTCAAAGGAGCACTCAAATGATTGTGCCCATGCTGAACCTTCTTTTCTAGACTTCAATATACTTCTTTGTAGATGGAACCTATTCAACATCTTTTCTTTTTGTCATTTTCCTTAAAAACAATTCTTTTAAGCTCCTAATGAGGCCTATTAAATTAATTAGGCTCTAATACCATTTTATGTTATGAGTCATGGATATTGTTTTCGTTTCTCTAAAACTTTTAAGCTAGATCTAAAGGGCTTGTAGTTATTAAATGGAATAAGATTTTTAATAGAGAATGGAGTAGGTGTGTCAAGTGAATATGATAGAGGAGAGAGAAAAGTTTTTTACATCTAAATCAATTTAGGCAAGATATTACCCTTTGCGCAAGTCCAACTAGGGCAAGAACCCTTAGACTAATGTAGGAAAACACTAGTCAAATTCTAGACAGAATTCAAGAGAAAAATAAGACAAAATCAAATTGTATTCTTCAATATATCTTTACAATAGAGATACATAGGGTATTTATAGATGCTTGTAAGACTTTACTACCAATTATTCTCAAGTATGTGAGTGGTCATGATCCTTCTACCCACTAATTCTTACATATTTAACGCTTAGTTGGTGATGAGTTGTTGCCAAATCGTGCAAGGTTGACACCAATTTGTAATTAGTTGTCCTAAAATATATTGCCAACTCGCAAAAGTTGTTACTAACTCATGAATTGGTGTCAACCTATTATTACTAACTTATCAATTGTAGGAAGGATTACTTTGGTTCTGTTAATCGTCTCATTGCCTTACTTCTATGTGCAAAGTGATCACCTTCCTAACTCATCCCCCGATGAAATAGATAAGATGAGACGAAGTTACATGGAGGAGAGTAAACATAAGAGAAAGACACACTTTATCAACTGGAACAAACTTCCATAATGAAGGTCAGTGGGGGTTAATTTTCATGTCTACCAAGTTGCTGGCCCAAGTACTAATCAACAAATATTGTCATGAACAAGTTCTAAGTAAAAGTATTAAATGCATTGGATTATATTAAGGTTATGGAAGAAGTCTGCTCCATGGTTAGATCTACTGAATTGAGCAAAATGGAATATTGGGGAAGGTAAACTTCGGGAGGAATCAATGGCTCAACAGGAGAATAGTATGATCAATTATGCATTGCATGGAAGTGACATTTGGATGCCGAATGCATTTATGAACTGATCTTGTGAAAGAGGCAGGTGGATGGAACGAGGACCTCCTTCAACAAGTTCTACTTCAAAGGTGTATAATAAGAATGTTGGCTTCTCTACCATCTTGTAGATGATTGAATGGATCAGATAATCTAGACTCTTAACCAACTTAGGTAGATATGTTAGGGGTGACTATACCAAGGGTGGTTAGTCTTGTTTAACACTGACAGAGTCCAAGCATTGCAGTAGTTCTACTGGGATTAACGCCCCATGTATGTCAATTAAAGAAAAGAAAAGAAAATTAACCATATCTAATTAACAAAAAGAGCAATAGCTCGCCCAATTAGGGAGTTGAGATGAAGGCCAGGAGTTCGATACCTAAGGCATGCATCTCACTTTGGTCAACCCCATATAACCAAATATCTAAGACACAACCTCTTCCTCTATCTAAGCTTGAACCTGTCTATGTAAGGGTGGATGCCACCATAGAGGGATTTAAATCTAAACGGTGTCCATATCAAGATAACATATTGCGTGCCAGGATCCAACCGAGTATGTGGGAGCTTGCTGGGTTGAGCCTGCATCTCTCTCTCTTTCTATATATAAATATATATATAGGAGAATCAGATCCTGTCCACCATTAACATATTCATCCATTGGTTTTCAGTAGCACGAGTACAATTTAAAAAGTTTTAAGAGTCTATACATATAGATTTACATATAAATATATATATATATATATATGAAGGAAAAACTATGGGTGGTTTTAAGGAATAGAATATGACAGCTACTTGGTTTAATGGGATCTGTATTATTCTATCACCTTCAAAGTAGAACTTAGGTTCATACTACGTCCGTGTTATGCTGAAGAATCTTTCACCTCTTCCCCACATAATCATTGCTCACTGGCTTATCTAATTCTGCATTATAAGCACGATCGGCAGATCCTCCAAGTGGACCTTTAGTTTTATCCAACTTGCTTTGAGTGCCTTACGATACACACCATATTATACTGTACTTCACACTGAACGGGACAAGCAGCTGACTTTTTTGCCGTTAAAGATTTTGAATTTTGTACTGATGTATCTATAACTGAGCCTGTCGTCATGAGCATCAAACTTAGAAAATAAAAGTTGTTGAGGTTTGAGCAGTTTAATCTAGGCAGAATTCATTTTGGGGGTCTTGGATCTCGTGAATCACATCTGAGACTCATGCATATCCCTCTTTCATAAGGTTAATTGGGTTTTATCCAGATCCAAATGCAAAATCATGTTGAAAATGGTCCCAACCATGCAACCTATGGTTCTTTACGTCTGCACTTTAAACTTGGAGGATTTGAGCGCAAAGGGATTGGTTAATAAACACTGAACTTGTTAAGGCTCAATTGGGGATGGATCCAAAAGCCGGTCCCAAACTTGTTCAGACTACAAGGGCCTGAACCTTTAATTTAAGATAATGAAATTCATTGTTTTTGCTTTGTAGGAGAATGCAGTTCGAAGACTAGTACTTTTTTAAGCTACTTCTTAAATTGATATAATTTCAGGCACTAAGCAATTATTCTAATCAAGTTGAATACTTCAATATAGATCTTGTTTCTTTAATAAAGTGTGAGAACTGGAGACCTTGTCGCTCGTCTGGCGGCGTAAAGGCCCAAACCCATTTTCTCCGGCCACGCAGAGGAGGCTGTTTCAGTCTTAGGGCAAGGGATGTCGGCTCCAGGTATTGAACTCACAACCTCCTGCTTATCATTGCTTTCCAACACTTTTTGAGGCATTCTTCTGCCTCTTTGAAGCATCCGCCATCTAATTTCCTACAACTTTTGAGAAAAAAATAGTTATACATAAGCTTTCTTAAGAAAAGATAGTTGAATGGCAACATTTCAATCGACACCATGCCATATCCAGATCCATATTTGACAGGGTCTTGTAGGTCCAAACCAGGTTCAACCCAGTACAAGGATTTATGAGCTCCATGGTTAAACGTAGTATTTCTTATTGTATTGAAGGAAGCCTGTTTTTAAGCATCAATTGATGTGCCCAAGTTCATAAATTCCATAGTTTACCCTGTCCTATCTAGGAAACTTGAAATTCATGAACTATTTCACAATTCACAATTCCGATAAATCCACTTACATGCATTAGAGGTGCTTGGTTAAATTGGTTCATGCGTATAAGTTGTAATTCATGGGATCAATCGAATTGCTAAGATAATGTGAGGGGTTCATTTTGGAGTCATCTTTCTCCCGAAAACTCTCTTCAAACTCAGCATTGTTTTCCCTCAAGAAGTCACAGTGAAAAATAGGAATATCTTTTAAAGTATGAGCCCTTATTGCAGAACCAAACTATGCAATTGTCCTGTTAAATGGTGGTCCAGCTTCTAAATACTGAAAGCCCATAAGCAAGGAACCTTGATAATTCTCATATGCAAATGTTGTGATAGGGATCTCCATAGTAACATCTTCCTTATAAAAGAATCATCTCAGGTGTATTAGTTCGAATGATCCAACAATGCATCACAAATGAAATCTGATGTAATCTTCTTTTAAAAGTTGTGAGAACATGAGTAGTAGAAGTTGTTTGCAAGAGTAAAGAGGAGCGGCTGTTTAGTAGATATGATGCAGAATGATGTTGATGATGAAATGAAAATGATGATCATATAAATCTTTTATGTTAATGATGCTATGCTTTGCTTTCGATATGGTTTTGGGTCGATGACAACAAGTATCTCCACCCAAAACGGTGAGAAACTAATCTTCCAGTGACCCCTCCCAACGGCATTGCTCCATACGTGTATTAGGACTTCCTATTGGGGGAGGCCTGCACGACGGGCTACTAGCTCAATAGTAGAGTGCATCCCTGATAATTGTGTCGTTGTGCTTGGGTTATGAGGGTTTTCAACCACATGGATAGTTCAATGTAGTTATCAGCGCCTGGCCTGAAGATTTGAATCATCCAAGGCACATTAGCATGGTGTACTCCTCCTATTCAAAGCGGAGTTTGAAACTGGAACTCCTGAGGAGGATAGATGGAGTGATTCATGTGAGATCCAATATAGATCTAACTTTCTATTCACTCATGGCACACCATGGCTCTTCTCTTCTCAAGAATCCACATACTTGAAGAGTCAATCTAGTGCTAGACACTTATGGGTGTCAAGCTTTTACGTTCGACCCAACTGCTTGTTGGTTTTTTGATGTTTGAAACATAACTCAATGTTTTTTCTTCTTCTTCTTTTTAACATTGTAAGGTTGTCGAACCGCTTGGTTGTTGTTTTTTATGTTTGAATCATAACTCAATGTTTCTTCTTCTTTTTAACATTGGAAGGTTGAAGCAAGTATGCACACCCTAGGTATCGAACTTAATTTGAACCTGTAAATCAAGAACCTTATCAAGTGAGTTAATGCCTTGAGTGCCTGTTTTTCTTTGCTAATGATAGACATGGCTGGTTTCTAACCGGTTCGGCAGCTCAAAGCAAAACCAACCAGGAACCGACTGGACCAAGAATCGAGAATCACTCTATTTGGTTCCGGTTTCACCTTTTCTACAACCGGAATTGGTGTGTTTCAAACCATCAGTTCTCGTATTTTTAAAAAAAATTATTAAAATTATCGGATTCCGAAATCGGTCCAAAATTGGAGGTTTGAAATCACTGGTTTCCATTTTCCTAGAACCGGACATGTTTAGCTAGTGATATCTATATATATGCTTTTGATTTTTGAAGTGTACAATACATGGTAAGATAAGTTTTCTCAAGCAATCCATTTTACCAACCTAAACGCCATTGAGGGCGGCATTAATCAAGTCAAGTATCACGAAGTATATAATGCTTGATATTGTTTGTAAGTGTGATACTATAATTATAATCGACAAATCCAACAGTGGCCTATACATTTTTCTTTCAGAAATTCCTCGTTCCTCACGTATTACGGACCTGCCATGGATATGATACTCTCACCATCCTTTAAAGCTTGTACAGTTGCCCTTAGGGGTTAGAGGCCACTTTTAGAAAGAGCATTATAAAAGTTGGCCTCATGGCCGTCCATTATGATGGCTAGCAAACAGGGTCAACAGGGTTGGGTTCGGGTCACTTATGGCCTGGGTCAAAACAGTTTGACGGAAACCCTACCTGATTTTCTCTCGGATCCATTTGGAAGACACAGACACGACCAGATTTTGGTTTGAATCCAGCTACATTAACCCCATTGTATACCTATATGTGTATTAAATATATACATATATATATTAAAAATATAATAAATACATATATTTATTTAGATATGAATAAATACATATATATATGTGTATTATCGGTGTCTACTAAGTACCAATAAGGATCCTACACTTGATATTTGTATTATTCAGCCATAAGGTTTTAAGATCGAGATCTTGATGACAATGTTAGATATGAACTCAAACTTTTCATGTGGTATTTGACTTAGATTTTCATCCTGTGTCAGCATTTACCAACAATTGTATTTTGGATCGTGTTTGTGTTGGGTTTTCATGTTGTGTCTAAACTTATTGATGGTTTCATCATTTTGCCCAGGATCGCTTCGTTGGTCAACTTTAAAAATTTATTGTTCATATGCAATAAGCAGAATATTTATTTCGTTAGAAAAGACTAAAGCCAAAATCCTCTCCAAGTCCATAAACAAAAAAGTGTTTGAGCATGACATAGATGACACCAAGTTCCAAGGCCATCCACTTTATAAAATATTTTCAAAATTGAAGAAGCCTTGGAACATGATGTTGAACATGGGTTACATGTTGTAAACATGAAAATTTCTAGTCCTAAGTTATAGAACTCGAAGTGACCCTTTTCGTGCCTACGCTTGCGCGAGCGTGCCAGCTAGCTTACTCAAACTAGCAGTTGTTAGAAGTTGAGAAAATATACAGGGATGACAATCCCTTATATATAATAACAAAGGTTACTACCATTGAGAAGTACGAGCCTTGTGAAAAGTTGGCACGCATGAAGTTCATGTATTCTTCGTCTAAATGAAGATCGTGATCTCCTTTTGGCTGGAGAGGGAGTTTGTTGAGCATGTCCCACTAGAGTCCAACCAATGAGTCCCACTTGGACCATACAACAACAACAACTAAGCCTTTTCCCATACTAGACGGGGTTGGCTACATGGATTCTTTGTTTCCACAGATCCCTATCGTGTGCCATGTTAGCAGTTAACTCACAATAAGCTAGATCATTCTTTATTGTTTCTTTCCAACACTTTTGTGATTGTCCTCTACCTCTTTTAATACTTTCCAAATTTAGTTTTTCTAACCTTCTTACAGGTTCTTCTTTTGATCTTCTTTCTATATGTCCAAATCATCTTAAACGATGTTCTCTCATTTTATCCTCTATTGGTGCCACTCCTAATTTGTTTCTAATAACCTCATTATGTATATGGTCTTTTCTTGTATGACCACTCATCCATCTCAACATCTTCATTTCTGTCACATACATCTTTTATATATGTTGATGATTAACTGCCCAACACTCATAACCATAAAACATGGCAGGCCTAATTGCTACTCTATAATATTTACCTTTTAATTTTAATAGTATCTTCTTATCACGAAGAATACCTGATGCTTCTCTCCATTTTAACCAACCAACATTAATTCTATGTGTAACATCTCCATCAATTCTTCCATCACTTTGAAAAATTGATGCTAGGTATTTAAAACTTTCCTTTTGGGGAATGCAATGTGTGCCAATTTTAATTTCTATGTCCTCTGAAGTAGCCAAATGATCAAACTTACATTCCATATATTCTGTCTTTGTTCTACTAAGTCGGAGGCCTTTGCTTTCTAATATTTCTCTCCATAGCTCCAATTTTCTATTAACTTTTTCCTTAGACTCCTCCACTAATACAATGTCATCTGCAAATAACATACACCAAGGTACTTCATCTTGAATATGTTTTGTTAACTCATCCATCACCATTATAAATAAGTATGGACTTAAAGTTGATCCTTGATGTAACCTAATATTAACTTCAAAGAAGTTTGTAGTTCCTTCATGAGTCCTCACACATGTTTTTGCACATCATACATGTCTCTTATAAGGTTAATATATGTCAATGGGATACCTCTTTTTTCCAATGTTCTCCAAAGAACCTCCCTTGGTACTCTATCATAAGCTTTTTCTAGATCAATAAATATCATGTGAAGGTCTTTCTTTTTTGCTCTAAAATGTTCCATAAGACGTCTCAAAAGGTGAATCGCTTCAATAGTAGATCTGCCTGACATAAATCCAAATTGGTTCTCTGTTGTACTTGATACTTGTCTTAACCTAAGTTCAATAATTCTTTCTCATATAGCATTTTCTCAAGAAGGAATGCTTGACCAATCTGAGATGACACATACCTCTGATAAGTTTTAGATTATTTTCTTTGGAAAGGAAACAAGATTAAATTTACACATATTCAATAATTAGGAAAGGTTAGCTAGAAATGATGTTTTAGTGAACTTTGGAAGTCATGGTAGACTTTTGATTGTTTGAAGATTGTGGATTTGTTTATGTGACAGAATGTCAAAACACCAAACTCAGAAAAGGAATGTAATGGAGACCGAAAAATGAATTCTTATTATCTAAATTAGATGGCTACAACTACAACTAAGAAAGAAATCGCCCAGAAATAATTTTTTGGTGAACTTTGGAAGTCAGGGCAAATTTTTGATAGGATGACAATTATGGGTCTGGTTGTGTGATTGAATGCAGGAACACCAAACTCACGGATGAAAAGCAACAATGAATGAAAATAGAATCTTTATTAGCTAAAGAGGGCTACGATAGTAACTAAAGATCATAACTAAGAAAGGAAACGAACAAAAGTAAAGAAAAGGAAATAAACAAGTTGTGTGATGATTGATTGATTATCTAAGGTAAGCGACCACATCCTTGTATAATTAAGGTTGGAGTGATTCTAGATTATTTTCTACTTTTCCAGATATTTCTAAGTTCTATAACTTCTCGGGTAAATAGCTCATAGCTCCTGTATCTAATTTTAAAAGGTGGTTTAACCATATCTACTAATGAGTCATTATTTTCACTGGTGATAATGGCTTATTATTCATAGGTTTTCCATAGTACCTTTTTAAGTTCATTGTATGTGCTCGTGTTGGTAAGATGACAATTACATACTAAGAGTAGCTCCTCAGGTCCTTGCAATTTTTGGTGTTAACATATTGCTCCCCTCCAATCTTTAGCCTAAGTACTCGTATTGAGGTTGGCCATTAAGACCTTGTTTTTATCACTTGATTCTATTAAGTCTTTTATTTACTCAACCAGGTATAAGGTTGGCCGATTTGAAGTTACTATGAGATCCTCTTGGTATCCTAAGAAGTTGACCATCAATCAGCTCGACAGAACATTGTAGGCCTCGGTGTTGGGAAGGTAAGATCCACTAGATCTTCTCCTTTCTGAAATATCAACTTTATACTAAGGAAATTCTTTAACCATGATATGAATATTACGTTATTTTATCATTCGATTCCACTCCTCGATGAAAGGCTTGAATCCGAGGCTTTATTTATAGTTCAAGTCAGTATCATCGTTGTAGCATTCAAGTAGTTGTCCCATGGTGAGTAATTATCTTATTATACTTAATCATCGATATCTTTTGGGTCATTATCAAATCTATTATCAGCATTGTTGCAATTGTCTCACAACACAGAGACTTCGATATGGTGCTCATATTTTTTCCTTCTAATTCATCAATGTAATCATTAGTGATTGACTCATAGTTGTCAAGAGCATACTCATCTCCTTGTGACGAGGCCTCAATATGTAATCAATAATATAAGCATATCCTTAAGTAGTCATAAATTTCTTGGTTGCATGTATTAGCATAATATATATCTCATAACTACTATATATCAGTGCCTCTCTATTGGATCCGTGAAAATGGTCCCTAAAAATACTCGGTGATGGCGACAATTGTACCCGATTGCCTAAGCTTGAACTCTCCCAATTGACAGCGGAATTAACAACCATGGAATAACCTCTCTTCTCTCCAATAGCTCATGACTAGCAAACCCTTGTGTAGAATAGGGATCCCCAAAGATCTACCTACTCAGCTCTAGTTAATGAATATGCATGAACCAACACATGCGCATAGAGATGAAAGAAGAAGAAAAAGAACTTGTATTTATTTTTCAAAGGTGGAATCTTTATTAATGGTTGGTTTCCCATTAGAAGAACTCAATAAGACCTTAAGTATCAAAACACTAATGAATGAAAATAGACCCTAATGAGTCGCCTCAGATTAAAAGCAAATGTCAAACCAAATGAACCTAAACTAGGCTCAAATGAACAAGACGTGGACTCTCAGTAAAACTACTTAGGTGTGCTCCAATGGCTAAACCTTGACACGTGAGCCTCTTATGCCCTGTCTAATAGGCACCCTTAGAACTCCGAGGAACAAACTTATAACAATGTCTGTTGGCTAAGGGAGTCTTACCCTCAAGATCCTAGCAAGCAAACTCCCCTTGGTTGTTGCTCCTTCGGCTAAGTTGAGCTCTACCTCTAATTGCATGTCTCCAGCCTCCAAAACATCCATCAAGTGCCCACGCATAGGGACACTCCCTGGCACCTTGTGCATCATCTATCCAAGGCACCAGCTAATGCCTCATGTGACCGCCATGACAGCCTTACCATTGGGCCTAACTCGACCTACAACACCCCAAACTCCATCCAACATCATAATATACCACAGACCGCACAGTGGTAATATCCCGAATAGTGACAATCGCACTCGATTACCTCAGTCTAAACTCTCTCGATACATGACCAAATTAACAAGTATGGAACAACCTCTCCTCCCTCCAATAGCTCCCAACCAATATACTATTGTGTGAAATAGTGATCCTATTGTGTGAAATAGTGATCCTCCATGGATCGACCAACACACTCGTATAGAGATGAAAGATGAAGAAAACGAACTTGCCTTTTTTATCTCCAAAGGTAAAATCTTTACTCAATTGTTGAACTCTCATTACAAGAGCTCTATAAAAGCTTTCACCCAAATCCAAACCAAATAAACCTAAACTTGACCCAAATGAACAAGACTTAGGATCCTAATGATCCATCCCACACATGGACTCCCTAAATCACACATATTACCACTTATTACATATCAAAGTAAATATCAAAGACCCCAAAAGAATTATGCATAGGCATGCCAAGGGCTCAACCCTGACGCACCAGTCTCTCATCCCATGCATGTACTATAATAGCTCTCATCTGGCCAAGAGGGACCTCAAAATCACGGTTCCGACCAAGGAGACCTCACCCTCGAGGTCCTGATAAGTGAACTCTACCATGATGGTCACTCCCTTGACTAAGCTAAGTTCTACCTCCAACTGCATGTCTCTTACCTCCAAAATGTCCACCATGTACCCACACACAAGGATCCTTATTTGTACACCATGTACCGTCAACCACTCAATGTGCCGGCGGCGACCTTACATATCCACCATGAGGATCCTACCATTAGGCCCCATTCTGTTTGCAACACCATCGAAGTTGGTCAACCCTAAGTTGCACCATATGTTACTCGGTTGCATCACCACCAAAGTCACCCATACGCAGCTACCACCCTCTTGTCACATCTTTTGTCCCACATTTGAGCAAAACTCGCACAAACTAGATAGTTGTGAAATTCATAAAATCAGCACCCAAATGTGGAATTGATCTAGCCAAATTCAAGCAACCGATAGGTAGATCTACTCCTCCAGCTTCCACAACATGATTGGGTTTCACTGCCTTCATAAGTTGCTCCACTCTTTGTAGGATAACATAGGACCACTACAGTAACCACCATCACCTTGTTGCAACCGGTTGGATATGATTTACCTCAAACTCACCGAAAAACCCTATTTTAAAAGGCATTTAAGCCTCGAAGAGACACGACCAGTTTTTGAGCTTCCACCAACCACCTTCTATCACCAAAAGCACCACCTTGGGTAACCACATATGGTTCAAAAGCTTTGATTTCAAACTGTCATTGCCCTAACCTATAATCACACCTGAATCCATTGATATGCAGTAGAATTGACAAAAATGGAACCTCTCTTCCCTCCAATAACTCACAACCAGTACACACTTGGGTGGCATAAGGATTCCTATGGATTGACTTACTCGGTGCTAGTCGATGGATATGCATGAACACACACATATATAGAGATGGAATAGGAAGAAAAACTTTTCTTTGGAGACCTTTACTCTGGTAGAATCTTTATTAAAGGTGGATCCTCATTACAAGAGCTCAATGAGAGCTTAAATAGCAAAACCCTAATCAATCAAAACAGACCCTAATAAGCTGCCCCAAATCCAAACCAAATGAACAAGACATGGACCTAAGTAAAACTACTCAAGCATGCCCCAAGGGCTAAACCCTGACTTGCAAGCCTCCTACCCCCGCTTAGCACACACTTGGACCTCTCGAAAATAGCCCTGTAACACTATATCCAATGACATTCATCTCGACTAACTAAGATGATATAGTTATTGGTTGATCGCAATTGAGTTGATGGAGTAGGACAAATAGCTGACCAAGTATTTGTTTCTTGGGTGGTCATCAAGGGATATTAGTAATAAGGGGGGACTATCATATAGGCCAGTCACCCCCTAAACAAATGGGTATAGGCAACCAACATCATATTGTTGTTAAGTGGTCACTTCTCAAGTTAGTTGGCTTGAGTATCTTGTTGAATCAGTATGGGAGGTGGTCCTTCTGTAAGCTGTTGAGTAAAGAAAGCAGGTTAAACCATCTTGTTAAATGGTTGAGCTCATATTAGGTTGGTATAGCCAATTGGTTCGTTTAGAGCCATTGAGGTTACATATATCGATAATAATGGTAGATACGCCCATCAATTATAGGTCACTATTAACAATCGTCAGGGAGACAACGAGGATTATTCACTATAGTCGACTTCCGACAAGGAATCCATTGGTTCGTCGATAATCGATTCATAATCAAACTCGTTAGTGATTGATTCATCAGTGGCTATCGTTGAAGAATCAATGGCTACATCATTTACAAATTTAAGAAAATCATCACATGTCAATTTAAAATCGTCAATGAATTCATCAAATTTTGTTGCTGAAGGATCGATAACTTCATTGTCTATCAAAAAATCATCACAAGCTCAATAAAATCATTGATAGATCTATCAGCTTATGATTGTTCATTGCATCTGAATTCATCATCTTTAACCAACTCCCTATAATTATTTGATGCTATGTCAATAGCTAATGAAACAATTGACTTTGTACCATCAATCTTATTCGGGTTGACCTATTCATCATTAACTAAATTTATATGAGTTGCTTGGCAACTTGATTGGGACGAAGCATCAGTCGAGTTGATGGCTTCATTAGCTATATATTTTGTACTCATTGATTTTTTATCTAATGTATTTGATAACATTAAATCCAATTTATAATGAGTAATGCCACATACAACCTTTGTTGATACTTGCTGCTAACGTGATCTAAAATCATGTTCATGTCTTGTTATTTGATGGTTGCCACCAAGCTAGTAGATAAGAATGACCAATCAAATAAGTAGTATGTGAAAGCATTCACTCATCATAAAGTAGGAATGAACAACCAACTTAACAACTATTTTAAGGTAACGGCTGTCCCCCAAATGTGTGGGTATGGGCAACCTATTATCATGTTGAATTTCAAACTAGTTGTTGATCTATTGACCATAGCTAATTCTTGAGGTCTCATGGGGCATGCCAAAAGGGTGTTATGTGCTGAAATAGAAATGAAATTTTGAAAGTCAGGATAGATTTCTTGTGGGTATACAATTATGGGTTCGATTTTTCTACTAAATAAAAGAAGACTAATCTCACAAGGAGAAAGCAATGGAGAACTAAATGTGAATCATTTTAGATGAAAAAGAGGGCTACAATTGAGGATTACAACAAATAAAAGAAAATAGACAAGTTGTTTGATGATAGATTGATTGATTAGGTGAGCAGCCATGTCCATTTTTAGTTGATGGTGGACTGATTTCATATCTTCTTCACTCCTTTAGATGACTCTTTGACTACTTTAATTCCTCGGATAATGGTTCATAACTCTTATACCTAATTTTTTAATGCAGTTTTGTCATATCTATCAATGGACTATTGCTTTCATATTAGTAGATAATCACTCACCACTCATTATTTTTTCATAATGCCTTCTTACGTTCATTGCATGCACCCGATTAGGGTAGTTACATATTGAGAATGGCTCCTAGAATCCTTGTAATCCAATGCCAAGATCTAACTTGCCACAGCAAGGTCCAAAGGAGGAAAGTCTTAAGGTGGATAAGTAGAGATCCAAAGATGAGGAAAGGTAAAAGGTTTTTAATTCGATCCTTTTTGCTGCAACATGCTTTTGTGGTAATTTCAGAGAAAAATTAAGTGTTTTTCTTCTGTAATACTTTGCTTGTATATTGTAAAGGGTTATTGTTGCTTTACAAATAAAATAAAGAACAGCCACAATCCTTTGCTTGTAGATTAGTTGATTCATGGGGAAGTATCAACACTGATTTTTGCTTATTAGTAATTCAGATCAACAAGCTGTCTATTAAATTGTAGGACTACAATAATCAAGAAACGGAAATGTTTGCTGTACTTGGAGTGCTTTCTCTCTTGACTGAAAACATCGACATATTTATTTACTTTGTTTGCATATAAAGGCACTACTATATGGTTTGGTTAGTCAAAGATATTCTCTAGATCAATTGATTCCAATGTAAAGAGAAGTTTTTGAAGCCTTTATATCCAACCTTCTTATGTATATCAAAAATTTTTTATTGATAAAATTAGAGAAGACGGGCAGATAGGATGGATGGACCTTCCTGCCACCTGAAGAACCAAAAGATCGTATAGATCGGTTACCTTTTTCTTTTCTATGTTAAATTAACTCAACTTAAAATGGCTTCATATATTGAACATCCCAAGCTTCTGTGAGGTAACACTATCAAAGAGATCAAGATCAGCAGTTATGAGTTTCCGGTTTTTGGTGGTACTGCAGTTGTCATCCTTTATATATTCATGTTTGATTGGTCATGAAACAGACGATATTCAACTGGCAACGCACAGACACGCATGTTCCTGATCACAAACAATGCTCCTTTTGGGGAATTTTATTCGGACACTAAATCTTCATGACACACTAATTCCTTGAATTTAAACAAGCTCATCAAACAATTCAACTGCCATGATGGTACTGTTAGTGCAGATTGTTGTATATTTCAGCTAATCAAATAAAATAAGTATAGGAATGCTTGATAAAATTATTTGGCATAGATAAAATGACACGTTTACAAGTGTCATGTAGAATCTACAAAATGAACATTTATAAACTGTGTCTCGTATGGTTTCTAGTTGGTGAAGCAGGAATTCTGGTTAATCTGCAATGACTCGTCTGCCTACAACACAAGCCCGAAGCTTGAGATGTTGAAAATTATCAAAAGTAAACAAATCTTTATTCAAACATAACTCACCAGAGTATGCACAGATTAGAGGTTGACTGTATACAGTATGGAGTTCTCATGTTACCACACCAATTTACAATATTTACATACTAGAACCGTCTTCTCTATACACCCCGTCTGCTTGATAAACCAATTTAAGTCCATCATCATATAAAAATCAATTTCCTCTATGGTAAGATCATGGGATGACCATACCAACTAGGGGCATACATCAACTATTTATATTAAGCATGTAAGAAGAATATATGTTTTGAAATAAATAACAATTTACGTAGAAATCCAATAGTAAGACAGTACACAACACGACAAACGATTTGAAGAGCCCATACTCACACACTTAAAATATGTTTTCATAATTAAGTCCAACACTATACAATAAACTATGACTGTATGAGTTGTTTGACACCCACCACTAGCCCTGAGTGTTTCTCATCTACATACAGAGCTAGGGTGGACTCTCAAACATTCAAAGAGCCACAACATCACAACCGTATCTCTATAGATTCCACGCACAAACATACACAATATAGTTCAAGCCTCACTAAGACATATCATCATTAATGTTCTCATAGTGAAACATACTCATTTTCATCATCTGCGCGCCCATATATCTAGAGCACACACATCCATGCACAACTCTAATAAATATGCATGTTATAAAAACAATCAGTATTTAACAAAATGGAGAACCTGGAATCATCCCAGAAAACTTGAGCCATTTTGGTAGGATAGTTGGTCCGACCGGATGCAACCCTTTAATAAAAGCATTAGGATATCATATTCACAATTTATACATAATTTAAGCCCTACAAGAAACTATCCAATAACATGTCAATATAAAGAAGACACATACCTCAAGACGCTTGAAAATCCAAATCTTATTGCTCGGACCTAATATCTTCAAATATCTTTCAATCTATCATTGAACATTTGCCCTTCGCCCGTCGATTTTGATGCCACTTACGATCTGCCAATGGTTTCCTTATCAGAACACCTACATTTTCGTTTTCTGTTTTCTCATTTGAGTGAGATTCCACGATTTGTGTCCAAATTCGACCCAGATAACGCAATAGTGAAATAACTTTCCTCATCAGTTTGGTAAGGCTCATATCGGCAACTTTTCTTTGCTTGGATGATTAACGTGTGGTTGATCCAAAGACCATCAGCCAGCTTACAAAACAAAGCATCAATCAATCAAAACCGAGTGCACAGGCTTGTCGCTGAAAAAGAAAAAAGAAAAGAAAACCTAAATCTATCTCTTAAGAAAAAAATAAGAAGGGCACGAAGAGCCGGGGGAGGGGGTGGGCTGTCCAGGACAGAGGTCGAGTTAAAAAGAACCTTCAAATGAAGGGTCAAGCGTTCGATACCTGAGGTTTGCAAAAGGATCAACTTGCCAATAAGAAGGGAAGAAAGATCTTGAACGAACCTTGACCGGACAGCTGCAGTGTGAAACTTTAATCCGTTCATAGATCTTCCACAATATAAAAAAAAAAAAAACTATCATTTAATTATATGGAGGCCCCAAACGATAAAATATGGCAGAAATCTATAGATCAGCACAGGTCACAATCGCCGGCAACACTTGTTAAATAATTAATGGGTTTTAAATGTGCACATTGAGCTAAGCCATGTTTGGATGTTTTACTTCCGAAATCAAGAACCAAAAAAACAGAGGCTATTATAAATATAGAATTTAATTAAAATACCAAAAAAGAGTGTTTAGAATCTTTGGATAACTGTATTCTTTAGGGTTGTAAATGAAAGGTGGTGGTGGCCGAAAGTGTTCAGGGTAATGGCAGCGACAGCTAAACATATCATCAAGCTTTTGAGGAGACAAAGGATAGCCTTTCTCCAGAAAGAAGAAAAAAAAAAAGAAAACCATCGACAAAATGTTCCAGTAGGTCCCATTCAGGCTATGCAACGAGGATGCATCTTATGCAAACATCATTTTCGTTAGCAAAGCTTTGATGCCAACACCGACTAAGAAAGCCAATAATTCACTGACCATTGTGCATAAAAAATGTAAGTATTATTGCATTAATGAATGTGACTCTAGATGAATCTCAAGAGGACAAAGAGACAACCTGTGAGACGATCAGCGACTCATATGAGCAAGATCTGCAAAAACGAAGGGAAATCGAATCTGCAGATATATACGTCAATCATGCAAGAAAATGACAGATCTGATGTTCAAATATGTACTTTTTAACTTTGAATTAGTCGACAACGCTCATGAAGGGCGGCATGTTTACTGTAGAAGGGAAAAGATAGCCTAGACAAACAAGTTTACTCTATCAAATGGCCTTCAGCATAAGCGAAATGACTTTTTAAATGATGTTATAGATAATAAGATTAGAACGTGTCTAATGAATTCTTCGCCGTTGCCGATTCAAGCCGGCAAACAAAATTTTTGAGGGATTTAGATACATGTACCTTGTTTCAAAATATATCAAGCCGGTAAACACAAGCTTGTATTTTAATTTGATCATCAAGCACCTAAACATATCAAAAGCTTGCAAAAATGCACAAGCGTGAGAACAAGTTTACTTAAATTTTCAAAAACATTTATATTCAAACTTTCAAAGATATTTATATGATTATTCGGTGATTTGTAGGAAAGTACGTTCTTTTCGATGTAGGTCTTCTTGAACCGACACTCAAGAGTTAGTTTAAATGTTTAAGAGGAATAATTTTGAAAACTAGAGTTTTCTCAAAATAATTTTGATTCGAAATAGTCATTTCTAAAATGATGTTGATTTCACTTGGCCCAACCGGGTTCAGTTTTGTATGAAAGTTTGTATTTTCTAAAGGCTCTTGTCGTGATACAAAAATCTCAAGAATTTTACTTGAGTAGGTATGAGTTGTGACATTTTATTGAAAATTTTTATTTATATTTTTGGGTCATTTGATAATCAAATAAAAATCTGAGAAAATCTTATAACAGAATGTTATTCTAAAATTTAGATAGTACCTATGACTCAAATTCAGGGTCTCAATAAAATGCTTGTATCTTTGTTCCTAGGTTTCTTATTTTCATGAACTTTATTAAATTGGAAAGCTGTGGAAGTTAGCTTTCTGATGATACCACTTTTGAGGGATTTACATACCTATAGAAGGAGTTACGATGGTTTTACTGAACAAGTGCTATAGGATTTCTGTCACAGATAGGTTCGTTTTAGGTTGAGTCTAATCTTTGATGATTTTTTATGAACCTTAAACATGTCTAAAATTCGTAGAAATTTTACCAGGTATTGTCTGCGCATGTTACTCACGTATAAAATTTAGTAGTGTTTTACTTGAAAATGATGGACTATAAAATTTATATATCACACAAGGTCTATGCAGTATTCTGAAATCTGCAGAATTTTTTTTATAGAAAGTAATGATGCATACAGTTTGAAGGATAATGATTTAATGATTAGTCAAAGAATTTTGTTAAGGACTTATGTTAGTTCCAGGAGGAACTCATCAACATATATATCCCTAGAGTGTCTCCATAAGAAGGTTGCTCGCTTGGAAAATGTATGCGATCACAGCCCAATACCCTCTCCAACATAAACTTATGGGTGATTAATCTATCACAAGAGTAATTATATACTCATGTTATCGAATGTAATCGTGTTTACTATGTTTCTTGGGATGAGAATTAGCTCCCTCATATTCTCCTCGGTTGGTCCTCTCACTCTTAGGCTGGAATTTTCTTTTAGCTGCAAAGGTCTCTTATTTATAAGCACCAAACCAAACTAGATCTTTCTCAAGTTACTATACCCAATCTCGATCTAAATCTTAACCATCAAGGGACCAACCTTAGTGCACAACTGCTAGGGGACATCCACATATGTGAGGAGTAGTTGGACACGTATGGCATGTGGGAAGAAATGTGGATAAGCTGGAAGATGCGTAAAAATCATTGGCGTGCACGAGCGTGTGGTGGCTGACGGTAGCATGTGATGGCCGATAATGACATATTTTGTGGTCGGTAGTGTACTTTTGGTGGCCTCTAGTGATGCTTTTACCCTTTTCTACTCTATGGATAGATTTCTTTAACCTTTTTGAACAGTTTTAACCTTCTGATAGGTATAGGGTCGCTTCGTCTAAGATCTTCCTCGATAAGGGGTATTTTAGGTTTTTTTATTTTAGATTGTCGACTTTGTCTTTTTCTTTTTCATGAGTTGATCTCTTTAATCGTTCTGAACCACTCTAACCTTCTGATAGGCGTAGAGTCATTTGGTATATGATCTTCCTCGATTAAGGATATTTTAGACTTTTTACTTAACGCTTTTTGCTTAGCTTTGAGCCATCACCGAACTTGAGTATTTTGAGTTTTTGAGATTTTGCTCCTTTCTCCTCCATGCTTTAACCTATTAGGTCTGAAGGTATAACATATTTTTGTGTCAAATGCACCATTTTAACTTTCATAACTCTTGAGCTTGAGATAATAATTTGAGAGAAAACTGATTTTTAGATCTTGAGGAGGACTTCCTCGATATATCTTCGAAGGAATTTTTCAAACTTGACGTGATGTTTGCATAGAGGTTTTGAACTTGTACTTGAAAGTTTTGAACCTATGGCCATGTTTTGAAAAAAGTTTAGAATAAGACTAATAAATCAACTTGTTTTAAAAGAGCTCAATGGGATCAAAACGGCTCCCTATAGAAATAAGTTCCACGTATGCTATTTATTTTTTATAAACATTTTTTTTATTTTATTCGAACTTAAAACTTTGTTTGCAAAAACATGCATGAGTGTATCAACAAGTTTACTCAAACTTAAAAAGAAATTTATCTAACTATTCAACGATTTGTGGGAAAGTAGATTCTTGTCGACGTAGGTCTCTTGAACCGGCACTCAAGTGTCAACATGAATGTGAAAACTAGAGTTTTTTCAAAACAATTTTAATTTGAAACGGCCTTTTCTAAAACGATGTTGATTTCACTTAACTCAATCGGGTTGTTCAGTTTTACAACATGAAAGTTTGTATTTTCTAGAGGTCTTTGTCATGGTCTAAAAATCTTGAGAATTTTACTTGAGTAGGTACGAAGTGTGAAGTTTTATTGAAATTTTTATTTATATTTTTGGGTCCTTTTATGATCAAATAAAAATCTGAGAAGAGTTTTTAACCAAATGCTATTCTGAAATTTAGATAGTGCATATGACTCAGATTTAAGGTCTCAATAAAATACTTGTATTTTTATTCCTAGATTTCTTATTTTCATAAACTTTATTAATTTGGAAAGTCACAATTTTTTCTCATTTTATTCTATGTTGGTGCTACTCCCAATTAGTTTCTAATAACTTATGAATACGATTTTTTCTTGTGTGACCCTTCATTCATCTCAACATCTTCTCCGAAGGAACCCTATCATGTGCCATGCTCACCGACTTTCAATGCGTGAAATTTCACAACTTTTGTGATTATGCTTAAGCGTGTACGCGGCTATGCGTGTCTTCATCAACACCATAGAATGAGGACATACGTGGTGCATGACGGCCTTGCCCCATTTTTATTAGCCATGCTTTTGAACTGAATATATACGAAAGAAAATGTTTATTTTCTAAGAAAAAAAAATCCTTTTTCAGCTGTTGCGGGGCAATTCGGTCTTTAGAAGGGAACCAATCACATAGCTCCTTAACACGCTTTAACTTTGACAGAACATAGATTTTTGTCTTAAATGGCAAGGGTACTGCGCCTAGTCTGGCTTAGATCCTCCCTCCCTCTGCCCTGCCTCTCTTTATTCATTTACTAAGATGCAAAGGACCCTTTATATCTATTTATTTATTCACAATACTAGTAGTTCATATTCTCTTTACTCTCTGCTGGATCTTCCCCCACTTACCCTCTGGCCCTTCTCTCTCTCTCTCTCTCTCTCTCTCTCTCTCCCTCTCCCCCTCCGGTCACTTTCTGTCTGTGAAAAAACTCACCCTGATTTCCATGTGAAAACGACTTAACTTTTCTTTCCCACCTAGTTTGTTTATCACCACTATGGATAATTGCATGAATATGAGATCATCACCTTTAGATTTATGTGGCCCTGTCTTTGTGATTTTCTTCTACTTGGCAATCCTTCTTGCCCATACAGGTAAAAGAGCGACATAAGGGTTTGCAAGTTGAAGATCCATGGATGTAATAGCAGATGGAGTTCTGAGCCCGATGATGATGGTAAAAGTTTGGGTTTGTTTCCTTCTCTTCAATTTTTTGCTCTCATATCTTTGTTCCTTCCCTTAGATAGGTTGCGATGGAGCTTGTTCTGAAACTGAGAAAATCTCAGAACTTAAAAGGAGGTTTCCTTTCTTTTCTTTGCGTATTTTTTTTGCATAAAGCATGGATTTTACGTATATTTTGTTTGATATAGAAAATAATAGATCATACGTCCCGTCTATATTATCTATTTTTGGAGTACGAATATGACTGGGCTTCTTCTACACAAGGGGTTGAGTATTTGTTGGTGGATTTTGCAGGTAAAATCCATTATTTATGGATTGTTGAGATTTTTTAGTCGCCTACTGCTGAATTTATAACCTAAGGAATTTGATGATGTGATGAAGATTTAATGTATATGGCTGAAAGAATGAGAAGTATATAGTGCTTGAGTGTTGGCGCTCTTGATTTGTCTGCTCTCTTGTAGTTTTCCGGTTTCACCATGCCAAAAGTTAGATGGTATTGGCTTGGCTATTTTCCCTTGATTGATGAGATAAGAGGAAGACGAATTTGGTCATCCTAGAGCCAAAGCAGAGGCCAAGTTTATGAATGAGATCTATAATGGCTCTCAGATTAGATTGATATGGATCCGTAGGTATATGGCTAGCACATCGATTGTGATTCTTTGTATTTGTAAAATGTGATGCCGGACTTTGGGGATCTCTGGCGACCACCAGCGGCCCTCCTTTATCTGGCCATTGAGAGGCTATGGAAGGTCAGGCTTGTAATGGTAGGCAGGTCGATTTCATGTGTTGCAAATGATAATTGCGAAGTTAAAAGGATTGAAGTGGATTTGTTGGAGCTCTCTTCAGTCCACTCACGGAAGGCATTAGGGTTGAATTATCTGCCGACTCATTCATTCAAACACAATAGATCAGGCATCATGATATGCTATTGTGAATGTGTGAATGATGCGGGAGGTAATTTCTTCCTTTTCTTGTCTGTGCTTGGACTGAAGGGAGATACGCAACCCTTGATCGCGATGATGATGATGACGGTCTCGAATACCATGACCGACACACAAGTAGAACGCACACCAGAGGAAACTCTCGTCCATTGTCCATTTGAACACCATTACGTCTTTTATACAGAAGATTTAGATCCCTCTCTTACCACTAGGACATTTTCTCCGTATCAGGTTCCATGTTTTGCTTTTTGATCTCCTTCCATCTCCTCTCTCCGTTTCACCAAAGCTCATCATACGCAACCCTTGATCGCGATGATGATGATGACGGTCTCGAATACCATGACCGTTCTGCTCTCTCTCTCTCTCTCTCTCTCAGAGATTTCATGCTGCCTTTCATCCACCAAATGACTCCTCTACACGCAGCCACCTGTCTCCTCGTTTCGTCCCCAACTTGTAAAAAATTGGTGTTTTCAACTCCCCGTCTTTATTATTTCCTGTGAGAATTTGAAGCTGATCGTACTTCACCTCCCTGGCTCCACGCCCCACCCTGCCATTAAACTATTCGCTCTTTCGTGCCTCCCCATACATGAAAAGACACGTTCAAACTCATTCTTTATTGCTTCCCCACCCAACGTTTATATGTTTTAATTCAACATATAGTTTTAATTTAATATTTTCCGAGATCTACGGCCTGGATTGGCTTCACCACCATTAAATCTTTCCATTGATCTCTTTGGCTCTCGGCTCCCTTCGGCACTAACGGGCGGGAAAACTCCGTTCTCTCTCTTCATTTATTCTCTTCTTTCCTTGTTTGGAATGTGGCTAATGCGAGTATATGTCTGTAATCGCGGGGATTTTCTATAAATGGAAAGGTTTTGCCATTCTTAATTGAGTTGCTATAGCGTTGATGAAGAAGAGAACTTCATTAAACTATTTTATGGTTTCGTGATTGATGAAGCTTCATTAAATTATATTTTACGGAGTAAGCATTCTACCTGGTTTTAGGGTTTTTGTTGTATGATTCTCTCTCATAGTCATATGGGCCTCATGGTGCAAGGTGGATTGTTTTTCTTTCTTTTTCTTTTTTCTATTTTTTCTTGGCTTAGTCCATACGTTTGACATGGCGTGTACCGATTGTTTTTCCCCTTGATGCTTCTTCTGGACATTTTGTGAAGCTGTTTGTATGTCATTAAAGCTGGTTTCTTTTAGAAGGCAATATGGTGTGCGCGCGTATTCAATGCCGGGGATAGACGCTAGACCTTCGTGAGTTTTTCATCTATCTGTCATTCGTATTGACAGCCCTGGAAATAGGGTTCAGCTAGGGTACTAACAGAAACGTCTCTCTCTCTCTTGCAAAGAACAGTAAAACAGAAATGTGGCGGTATTTGTTTCTAGATTCATGTGTTCATAGAATCTGTGCTGTGTATTGTTGAACTAGGTTAGGTAATGTTGCTTTTTCTTTTTAATAAGTGGAAAGGAAATACAATATAATGGGGCTGCCACTTAGCATTGAAACTATTGACAGTTGATTGTTCTTATCTGGAGCGAGGATTTTTTTCTTTATTTCCTCTTGTACTTTATGCTTTTTTTGTTTGGATTAAATATTTAATCCGTTCATCTTCTCTCAGAGTGAAAATAGGATAGTAATGAGGGTGCTGCTTTCGATTGATTGTTCTATCTCTGAGAGAGGGACAGAGAACGCTAGGCTGCAATATGGATCTGAAATGTGTGATGCGCATGGTGTATGGATATGAGTTGCTACTAAAAAAATGTGGCATTTGTTTTCCTAACGGGTGGCTGGTTCGACAATTTCGATCTGAGGTTGAGTACTTCAGTCTTTGCTTCTTAGGCCGGGGACCTTAAGTTCCACGTACATTTTACTCTTAAGAAGGTGAAGGATCTACCATCGAATTTAAAGGATCGAAAGTACGAACGCTTACGTAAAATCCAAACTTAGACCAAGTTAAGGCGACTTTATTTCTCTTGTCCAAAACCGGACTCTGATCTAAATTCCCCACAAGTTGAAATCTGGGTCTGGACTAAGTCATACTCAACAGACCTTGATTGCTGGATGTCGAACTGTTCGATTGAGCTAGTTCCTGATGTGCTTTTGCTTTTTACTTCCCTTGGTAATGTCACGACGGTGTGAATTGCATGGGATGATTAGGTGAGTTACTAAACTAGAAGGGATCTATTCACCATTTTACAGTTTTTATCTTTTGCTGGCTTTGGTATCATTCTGGTAAGTTTCAGTTAGCTATGGTGGCTGCAATTAAGATATTTGACAAACAATCCTTGTCCAGGGGTTGTTTCTCAATCAACCGTTAGCAACTGCTGTAACTTGCTCTAACAGCTGTCCTGGGAAGTTTCTTCTTTAAACGAAGGGGTATTTCTCTAATTCAGGCTGTTTATCTTACAAGCCTTGCTGAGACGGCGAGTAGAATCTCAAAATTTCTAGGTAACTGAGCTTTGTTCTCGCACACACTAGTTGTTCCCATCTATGGGATGTGTTCGGTTGAGTGGAGGAAAAAGATTCTTGCTCACATTTTGTGACCGATCCAGACGTTCTCTGAATTAATTTTTTTGTTGTAATCTACTAACGTGCTTGCACTTTTTCCTTCTGTCTTTTTCTTGTATTGTTGTTTGCAGCCCAAACATTAGTGTACATTTGGTCTAAACATTAGTAAAAGTTCGGCTGCTCGATAGAACTCATAGAGGATGGCTGTAAACAACTGTGGGGGCGCGCACACACACACACATATTATAGAGAGAGAGAAAGAGAAAGAGAGAGAGAGAGAGAACGGTTGGATCCTGCGCATTATTGATGTTCGTTCATGCTTGATCATTGAGAGCACGAGTATTTGTTTATTATTTTTTTGAATTCATAATTTTTTTTTAATTATGTTCATACCATCGATAAGTAATTAGTGGTAATGTTAGAGTTGATAGGATCTAGTTTTCTTATATATATGCATGCCTTAGGGTGCACTGTTAATAAGAAAAAATCTCTTGTCCTATAACCAAGTGAAGGTCACGTGCGTGAATCGATTTTACTCTTGTTCAAGTCTATCTTTATTTTTATATACGTTTATATTGTTTGGACAATGTGAGGCGCAGATTCTTTAGGTTTAACATTTTTCGTTTGTCAAAACAATTTGAAAATCTGCTATTGGATTCATATTCTACGTAACATCCTATATCTGTTTATGCTAGAAAATTTAAATCCAGAAATACCATCATTCTCGGTCTGAAAGTCTCACCTTGGCCTAGACATAATGAGGCAGCTCGCATAGCATGACGGTGGATACTTGGGCACTTTGATTGCAGCAAGCCTGTGGTTATCTCTATTGTGACTAAATTTTGATCTTTTCATGAACTTAGGAAGCTCTCAATTCACTTGTTTCTGGCCCTTGATCTACCGAAGAATGGATTAGATTGTACCACCCAATCTTTAGGAGCTGTTTTCGCCTTCGACCAGCCCGTCACCTGAAAATGGAGAAGAGATGCCGTATTCCATCGATCAGATGGTATAATTGCATTCGCCTTGACAAGGGTTGTTGAAAGAACTGACCCAAACTTACTGAACCAATTAAACCAATTCAGACCCGCGGTGTGGTTTATCTTTTCTGATCTCCAGTTTGGTTTGGTTCGGCTTGCAGAAGATGGTTTACATTATGCAAGTTGAAACTGAACCATCAAGTCTATCACATACTTGATTAAGGTGGTGACACGCGAGTAGAAACTGCTATTTGCTTGATGTCAGTGCTGAAGAGTGAAACTGGATTCTAGAAAACTTGACAGGTTATCTTTTGTATTAGCACATTTGATGGCTTTGCGTATTAGTACAACAACAATTAAGCCTTTTTCCATACTATATGGGGTCGGTTACATGGATTTTTTTGTTACCATAGAGCTCGATGTGTCATGCTAATAATTGACTCAATATAAGCTAGATCATTCTTTATTGTTTCCTTCTAACATTTTTAGTCTTTCTTTTTCTCTTTTAACATTCTCATTTATTATCTATTGATGTCATTCAAAATTTATTTCTAACAACTTCATTATGTATAGGTATTACCTTGTTTGACCACTTATCCATCTCAGCATCTTCATTCCCGTCACGGATATCTTTGTATATTAATCTAGTTTATAATTATTGGCATAGCTTTTCTATGAGGTACTTTATATGGAGACAATTTATTCTAAAATAAGTCAATCAAGTTTGTTTGTCATGTTGTTGATTGATTGTATATTATATACATTACGAATGGCATGGTAAAATGTAGAGAACACGGTTTCGAACCAAACCAAACTAAAACTTGTGGTGTGGTACGGTTTAGTTTTTTTACTTGGGATGGTTTGGTTTGGTTCTCCAAAATTGAAAAGCAATTTTACTGGTTTTGTTAAGGTTGAGCCTGAAATCACTTAGACCAGACTGATCACGACCACTAGCATGTCTTTGGCATGGGAAACGGCTTCTAGATTACAGGATTAATAATATAATTTTATGAACTCAGGAATTTTGGGGATGAAGTACCCTTATATTTTGACGTAGCATCCAGTGGTCGAGTGCATATTTTTCAGATTTAGGATTACCTCGTCCTAAAGTGGGTCTACCACTGGCTGACGTGTGTATAGTCCATTTTGAAACTCGAGTAATTTTTTCTTCATACATAACTTCGAGCCTGGCAATACAAAGTTGATCCCTGCTGAACAATGATCTCATGTTTTCGGTTTATACAACTCCTGACCACACTGTGTGTGTGTGTGTGTGAGAGAGAGAGAGAGAGAGAGAGAGAGAGAGAGAGAGAGAGAGAGAGAGAGAGAGAGAGAGAGATTTTCAAACAAAGTTCGATACACAGGAAGCGCACCTGGTAGTTGTCTGGCTAACCTAGGTGTAAACAAGCGAATTTACTGGCGAAGCCCGACACACCAACTTAAACTACTCTTCGTGCACACCTCGTTTGCATGTTTATCTCAGATTAGTGCAAATTGGAGGCGAGGTCAACAGGACTTTGTTTGTTAAATTTAAACCTATTTCTTCTCATATGCCATTTTCATTGATCTGAATTTTGTTTCCCTCATTTATGTCAAGTAAGAAAGTGGTTTATATAGACACCATCGACTACTTCACTTGCGCGGCCCTAATTGGTTATGTTATTGTTGTTAAAATTACTTATGTATCAACTTTAAGAATGATCATTCTAACATGAAGCATTGTTTTTCTTTTAGAAAAAACATGCCTCGAAAATTGTTTCAACATCAAAAGAGGTCCCTAATTGATAGGTCGAGTAGTGGTATGCATACAGGTATGTGATACTATTTACAAAGAGTCTATTTGTTATTATACATTTATTATGGATTTATTGCAATCTCTTGTACATAACTTATCCTTTCATATTCTCATATATACATGCCAGAGAAGCACATAGTAAGAGAAGGACAAACGATAGTCAAAATATCTTAAACTTGATTATTATATTCTTTTATTTTATATTATTAAGAACATCAAACTCATATATATGTAATTTTGATGTGGGACATATGGTGTTTAATATTGTTGTTGAAAATATTCATATGAGTGATAATTGAGATGTTAGTGAGATAAGTGAACACTTGTAATGCGGGTGTCATAAGTGAAATGCTCTAGGTGATTGATATGTCCTTTGCACTATAACAAGCTACATTCAACAATCTTCGACATTCAAAATTTTCATCATAGTTAATACACCCTTATACATGATACATTTCTCTATTGTAATGTTCTGCTCCTTCATCATTTTTTAAAGTTCTATCTCAAGTTCAACATATCTTTTGTACTTGTGATGTTCAATAGAGTTTATTGTTATGGGAATATCTTCAATTTGACCCACATGAGACTTGTTATGGGAATACCTACATTCCTAAAATAAGATGATATAAATGTAAAATTAAATATACAATATTTCAAAACAAACATAACAAGGCACAAAATTTATTTCCCTAATATTGTTTCACCAGTGGAAGATATGGTGTCTGATTATCTCTCAATATCTTAAAATTTGGATGTTTATTGAGCTTTAACATTTGGTACAAACTTTTATAGAAAACTTGTCACACCATAGTCTTTTTCAACGAATCTTATAAATGCAACCTCTGCATCATCTTCATATTGAAAGGAATAATACACAACTTCTTTGTACTTGTTTATTTGTCTTTTACAATCTTTCCAACAATTGTACACACCCAAAACCCTCTCAATAAAGACACAATATGTCTTCTTCATTTGTCCTACCCAACACCATCATAAAAATATCATAGGGGACAAACTAGTATATATAAACTAATGTCACCATGAGGTACTAACATATAACAAAATACATGATACTAAAATGAAAACCATCATTCCATGGGGCACCACAACAAGCATTTCATTGTTTCATGCAATGAAAATGCAAGAAACCACAAACTCTTGCACAAATGAGCATATTTTTGTTAATAAAACTTCAAATCGGTGAAAGACATAGAAGACAAAGATAAATACGTAGAAGATGAATACACAAATGAGCGTAAACCAATATTAATGAAACTCCAAATCAATAGAAGACAACAGATAAACATGAGTACACAAAAAGTGAAGATGAATAAATGAGTACCTCCGTTAATGAAGCTCTAAATCGATGGAAAATGTAGAAGATGAAGATGAAAACACAGAAGATGAATACACAAATAAGTGTACCTTTGTTAGGGATTAGGGGAGAAGGAAGTTAGGGATTGGGTATTGAGAGAGAATGAACATAGGAGATAAGCCTACATGAGACAAAGGGATTAGGGATTGAGGGAGAATGAATACATAGCCCAATTGGATCTCTGTTTGGATATCCATGAAACCATGGATATCATATATCAAATATGAAATGGATTACGATTGGATGAGTCAACAACATACATGCACTCCCCTCTGCCACATCGGATGGTCACTAAAAACATTAGGTTTGGGGTACTAAAATGAGGAGTTTTCCAAACATTAGTCTTTTAAGTTTTAGGAAGTGAAATTCAGGGTTTTGAAGTGGATTTTCAATATACCACAAGGTACCAATATGAAGTTTTCCCTATATATGTGTGTGATCTAAACATTTTACATTTTGTTTTCACTGTAATAAGACTTAAAGTTTTAGGTGATACATTTAAAATGACTTGTAAGAAACATTTATAGAAGAGCTCTAAAGATTATAGGATTGATATTAAGTTAAACCCATATATCACATCTTCACGGTCCCAAAGAATTTTGTTCGGTTATACAACAAGTTGTTAGGGATGAACATCTTAAGTTTATAGACAAGCAACTTGGGACTGATGCAAATCCATTCTTACCTATATCAATTGTAATAGAAGACAGTCATGTTCTACCATTATGCACTATCACAGTGGAACATGAAAAATAGACTCAATTCATTCAAGGCAACAGAAGTAGATCGTCGTTACATATCTTCTAATTGAATGAGACTAGAATGCTTGATGTTAGGTGAAAAATAAGAGGCTATGGATGAATGAGGTTTTCCTAGACTTGTTCGCCTATCGATTCACCTCACGTACCAAGCTTAGGGACATGCCTAAAGAAACCTTTGGTTTCACCCATTGGAGCCGTGATAGAATCGAGGGTTTTATCCAAGATCACATGGCCAATTTTGTCATCAAAGACTTATCTTGTGTCAACCAGAATGACGACCCATTGTTCGTGAACCTAAAGTAATCTCGAGAGAGAAAGCTGGTCAAGATTGATGTTTCGTCAATGTAATTATCCATCTCAAACTATTAAGGTTCGAGTGCATAACGGTCTGACTTCGTTGGATATTACTTGGGACAGAAATCAATTTCCGTTATGAAGTCGAATGATCAGGTCTCAAACCAATCCCTCAAGAGTTGAGCAATTGCTAGAGAATTCTTAGTCGAATACTTGACTCCCATTCGATTGTTGGTCGATTACTCATACCCAAAACCAGCAAACTCAACAAAGAAGGGCTTAATATAAGAGGAGGATTCACTAATGGTCATGAAAAACATCGATCAAATGATCATTCTCGAGTCATTGTAGGTTTTGATGAGAAATCATAGCATGATTAACCCCAAAGATGAAGACAAGGCCTTCCACACTTGGATCCATATATACCTCAAATAGATAGAAGGCATTTAGAATCATCTTATTCTCCAACAAAGGGTTCTATAGGGGTAGGTGAGTGAACAATGGATATTGAGATGTGAAGTCTGAAAGGCTTCTATATTTTCTACTGGAGGACTTAAATGAATGGGTTGAAGTAATTCTTGATAAATAGATGAAAGATTTGTTGGTTACTCATGATCTCGACTAGGAAGGAACGAGTCAGAGAATAGTCTCTCACCATCGTATGGCGAGAAGGACTTCATGAATACATGATTGATCGTGCGAAGGAGGCTAAAGATCAAGAGAAAGAGGCCCAGGAGCAAGAGAAGGAGATGGTGGATCTAGGGTTATCTATCACAAACTCTAAGGTATAACATGTAAAAACTGGGCTAAATGCATGTGAGTTTTCTGGCTCTAGAAGAATTATTGTGAATTCAAAGAATTCATGGTCGACACAGATTGTCAAAGGGTTGCAAGCACTAATTAGTACTCATCAAGAATTGGGCGAAGTTGCTAAAGATGATCACTTTTCAAATGGGATGATTATTGTTCTGCCATCGAGTTTTGCTCACAAATGAGATATTTGACTTATTGTCAGAAGATGATTACCTGACAGATGAACCCAATTGGATAACTTTGGTTAGTAGTGTTAACGTTATGATGGTATTTGATAAACCACCACAAGCCCCAGTGAGATATTTGAGGCCACTGTATATCACCGTAATGGTGAATGATTGACCTTTTAAGCAGGTTTTAGTGGATAGTGGTGTAGTATTGAAAGTAATGTTGGGTAACATGTTATGACAAATCAGGAGCATGCTTCTGATTTAATCCTAATAAACCTCATAATTTCTAATTTTCAAGAAGAACCATTAGTTACTATAGGAGTGATAGTTGTTGAGCTTACCATTGTCTTGAAGACCTCATCTAGCCCTTTCTTCATGGTCGATGCTAATCCGAGTTATTCCCTATTACTAGGAAGAGATTGGATACATTCAAACTATTATGTACCCTCAATATTATATCAAAAGTTAATATTTTAGACTGGCAAAATGAACTAATCATGTGACATACATGCTGAATCAATAGTATATCAAAATAGGGTAATGCATTTTGTCTTTGTGGTAGGAATTGTCTAATTAATGGATATAAATATATGTTTGTAATATACATAAACTCGTGATCATTGTATTGTAAACTTTTCATCTTTATACTATATGTATATTTAAACAAAGCAATTGAAATATTTATTGTCAACATTTTAGTATATTATGCCCATTCAAGAATTGGTAATGATTGTAGTGAGACATTTCAACAAAAGGAAGTTGCATTTAAGCATTTATTCCAACTATTGTGACCACATGATACAAAGGTTCAAGACAATAGGAATAACAAAAAAACACTCAAAATAGTTTATTTCGGTTGTTCAACATTATATTCTAGTTGTTTCCCAGTTTATTCTAATTGTTGGCAAGAGTTTGAAAATGCTTTATTACGGTTGTAGAGGACAACCACAATAAGTCAACACAACAGCCAGAATAAAACATTTTTTGGTTGTTCATGTTCTTTATTTATTCTACTTGTTTCAGGATTAATTCTTACTGTTCAACCATTGAAATATGTTTATTCTAAAAGTGTTGTATGCAAGAAATATGGTTACTAACTCCAAGAAGTTTTTGCATTTACTTTGTTGCTATGCTAAGATGGATAAGTTTTCCACTTTATGAAATGTGAAAAGAAAAAAATATAGAAAGAGTATTCGAGAACATCTTGGTTGAACTTTAGATAATGTTATTTATAATTACATAACCCTACATGTATATCACCTTTAATTCATCATATATATATACATATATATATATACATATATATATATACATATATATATATATATATACATATATATATATATACATATATATATATATATATATATATATATATATATATATATATATATATATATATATACATATATATATATATATATACATATATATATATATATATATATATATATATATATATATATATATATATACATACATACATATATATACATATGCATATATGTATATGCATATATATAAATATGATCTAAACATGTGTATTTTGATATCTTTGTAGGCCAAATTTAATATTCTAGATTGTACAACAAGACATGAAGTTTCAAGTGACAATGTTGAAAGGTTATATAAGAAGGATATTGAGAAGATCTTCAAAGGTTATAGGAATGAAATTAAATCAAGATATTGGACCTATACATCACATCTTCATGATGTCGTCCTTTAGAAGACTTCCAAATACTTTATAGAAAAAGTTTAAATAATTATGGCAATTCTTGTCCATAATAAAAACAAACCTTGAATATCAAGCAGCTTATACGAATCAAGATCAAAGGCGTAACCAAGGAGCTACATACATAGGGTGTACATCATTACAATTTGGTCAACATTCACTTTCTAGATTGAACAATAAGACTTAAGGTTTCAAATAACATTGTTAAAACTTCTTATAAGAAGTATTTATATAAAAGCTTCAAAGATTTTATAAATGATATTAAGTCAAGATATTGGAACCTATATATTATATCTCATGATGTCCTCCATAATGTAGTCATGTAGAATGCTTTCCAAATGCTTCATGAGAAAAGCTTAAATAATTATGGTAATCTAAGACCAAAATAAAACAAGGCGTGAATATCAAATTGTATGAAGAAAGATCAAAAGCATAACCGGGAAGCTATATCCTTAATCGCACATTGTTACAATTTGATAAATGTATCATATTTTTATTTTTTAATGAATCATGTCAAGTTTTCATGTATAAGCTACTTAAAATATATCTAGTTACTGATAACATTTTTTGTTTATGCATAATAGAGGAAAAAGCTCCCTGGATATGGAGATCAACGAAGTAACTTCTTATATTAAGTACCACAAAGATAAGAAAACTGGAGATTTTTTTATGAAGAAAATGGCAAGACTTGAATAAGCATTAAATACTTTGATTTCTTATCTTATGTAATTATATTTTTTTATAATTTATCATATAACCTAATTTTTTATTTAATATCATGTTGTTTGAGGAATACGAAAATATTTGCTATAAATTGAGTTCATTGCCTACAATCACTTTTTCTACAAAAGGTGATGGAAGGTGTTCACGATAATCATCATGACAGCTATAGGAGAGGTTTGAGTATTGGTGCACCCACAAGAACATGTGAAATTATTTTTTTGAACAACATGAAAGATCAATATGTTCCTACAATTTGATAATAATGAAGATCAAATGAGTTTTTATATTTATTGACTTTTACTAGTGATATTATTATTATTAAAACAATTAACATTAAAGTGTGATTGTTTCAGATGTCGAGAATGAAAAATTGCATGGAGGATTTGGTTCAGTTTGTATTGCAAGCATTAGATTTTGCATCCAACAAACACAGGTATTAAAGACATATTTTATAATTTCTTTGTTTATGTTACTCATAAGTTAATTATTTACTTGTTTTTTTCATTTTCAATTTTAGGAACTATAAAATTAAAGGGAGCCTCGAGCCCAATTACATGAAAAATAGGCTAAATCAATAGTGTATTAGAATAGGTTGATGTATTATGTTTACCTAGGAATTGCCTGATTAACAGACATAAAATCTTCCTCTTTGTAATAAACGTAAACTCTTGATCTTTGTTCTATAAACTTTTCATTGTATATAACTAAACAAAGTAATAAAATATTGATTGTCTTTTAAGCATTCGTAATTATGATTCTTTATCTATTGTGAATGCTTTAATGTGTTATTCCTGTTTTGGAATTGATAATGATTGTATTAAAAAAAATTCAACAAAAGGCGGTTGCAATGGAGTACTTATTCCAACTGTTCTAACCACATATTCCGATGGTTTAAGATAGTTGGAATTACAAAAAAGTAGTCTAAATACTCTATTCTAGATATTTAGTGATATATTATGGCTCTTCCATTTATTCCGGTTGTTTCCCAGTATATTCCAATAATAGTCGGAATACTTTTAATTACAGCTGTAGAGTATAACCCAAATAAAACTCATTCAGGTTGTTCTCGTGTTTGATTTATTCTGATTGTTTTGGTATTAATTCAGACTATCACAACAGCCAGAATAAATTTATTCCAAGATTGTTGCATGCCTACATCTGTATGAAACATGGAAAGAAGGAAATATGGGCACTAATTTTAAGTTGTATGCCATTGGTTGCTATACTAAGATTGTCTTAAGAGTCAGAAATATAGGCACTAATTCCTGTTGTTTTGGCATGTTGCAACAATCGGAATAAGTTTATTGGAAGACTGTTGCATGCCTACACACATATAAAACATGAAAAGAAGGAAATGTGGGTTTTAATTCCAAGAAGTTATATGGCCTTGGTTTTTATGCAAAGATGGAGAACCTTTTTTTACTTTATAAAAAGTGAAAAGAAAGAATTGTAGAAAAGAGTGTTCGAGAACATTTAAAATGAATTTTAGGTATTATTGTTTCTATGTGTATCACCTTTAATTCATATATACATATATATGTATGATCTAAACATTATGATTATATAAATATATCAGTCAACACAACGGCAAAAATAAAACATATTCTGATTGTTTTCGTGTTTGATTTATTCCGAGTATTTCGGGATTAACTCTTACTATTGCAACAATTGGAATAAGTTTGTTCAGACATTTTTATTTCGGCAATCTGCTTTTGACTGCTTTTTCTTTATTCTGACAACAATCAGAATTAACTGGGAAGGAATAACCGGAATTTCTTGTAATTATAGAGTAAACTTACCATTCTTTTGCTTCTCTATGATTGGCCAAGGGTGTTCTCTTATTTGGGTGTATATAGTTATATGTTTGTTTCTTTAACTAATAAATAAGTAAATAAATATATATATAGGGAGACTGGAGGATGCGACCTGGATGGAAACCCATGCAGGTCATCCATTTCTCTCTGCTGAAATTAAAATTGAATGGCCTGGGCCTATTTAAAGCACTTCAGCCAAACCCTATACCCTTCCCCCCTAACGGTTTGTCCCTCTTTCGACGGTGAACTCGGTTATTCTCCCGCTCTCGATCGCGAACCACAGCACAGCTCACCCCTGCCCCCTCTCTTGCACGAACCAGAAGCATCTCGCAATCCCCCTCCTTCTCTTGCACGAGCCAAAACCACCGCTGGATTCTATAGGTTGTCACATTGGACTTTTACATTTACCTTCTTTTTTTGGATGAAAATGCGTTTCGTTTTTGGTGATAGTCAAAGAATATATATGATAGAACAAGCGAGCACTTAGAAGGCTTTCTCATAAGCCTAATTGGACGGCCTGGGTTCTGTTTTTACATTTTGATCATGATCCATTGCTTGTAGTTAAACAGTCTCTTCTTGGATTTGCTTTTCAGTTTTATCATTTTTATTTTTATTTCTCTTATGCCTTTGCTTGTGAAACTCAATGTCGTAATCAAAGAACATAGATGACAGAAACAGTTAGCAAAGAATATATATGTCCGTCATCTTTGGTGCGGTAGACCATGTTAGCTGGTTCAATCCGATCTATTGAGTTTGAAGGGGTACTTTACTTATCGTTAGAACACTTGCTCTCTTTCTCTTAAAGTTAATCAATATGCATTTCATATATTTGATGTTGAGCATGTGCTTTGGAAAAAATTTCGTGACTAACTGCATGATAGAATGCATTTAATCTTGATCTTAATAGTAAAACTCTTCTTGTTATATCGAGAACTATTTGCTTAAATGAAGACCACTGAGTTGGTTTTGTTATTGTGGTTTGTTTGAAAATTTAGATGAAGAAGAACTTATATGATGCGACTCCTCCTTGGAGGAGATGAAGCAAGACCGCGATTGCTCATTGGGAGGGATGCACGAAAGACATGTCTCTTTGTTTTCAAATGATGCATCTAAGACGAGGTTATTTGAATGAGACGATAAATGCTGGTCATGTCCTACTTAGCATGGCGCATCTGTATCGTGTTCTTCTACTTAGCATGAAGCACCCAAGTCTCGTCTCTTATTTCAAATGCATGTTATGTATAACAATTACATTATTGCTTATGTTGTAGACTTTGTTGCATATTCACATAAATGAACGAATCTTTTCTTTTGGATTTTGTAATAAAAATGACTTGAAGAGATGACAAGGTAATGAAGGTAGCTGACTAGAAGGTCGTATTGTATAGCATTGTTAAGAGATGCAATGCCTTTAGGAAGACATGTAGTGGACAATCAAAGCGACACCCGGAGAAGAGGCATTTGTTGTCATAACAGTCGGATCATACTAGGATCCAACCTGACATTAGATGAACCTTTTCAGGCTATGCCTATTTTTGTAGGCCATATTGCGTATATAATTTGACAGGAGCAGGTAATTTTAAACATTTATGTAATAGCTTGAACCTTATGCTAACGTGGATCAGGTCATGCTATCCGATGGAAGAATATAAGCTACCACAAAGCTAAGTGCAAGGTAAATCTAAGTGGATGCAGGACTGAAACGATACACTGGACTAAAGATCAATCTTCTAAATAAAATAACTACGAACTACTTAATGCATCAAGAATAGATGATCCTAACATGTTGATGATAATCTATAACTAATGATGTGTATGCAATGACTAATTAAGATGAAGTATCTAATGCGACTAACACGGATGGCTAATTGGCAATAACTAGATGTATGTAATATGATAAAGAAAGACTCAATTGATTAATAACTATCATGACAACAATTAAGCAATGTCTTATATTACTGAAGGAGGTACTAGTATGAGTATTGTTGACACTGATCCCATGCAGGCATCAAGCGTCAAAATGATTAAGTTGAATAAATGACTTTATGTAAGAAGTTTCTAGTAAAAAGTAAGAGAACTATGTGAGTTTTGATTGCTTTCTGTCTAAGAAAATATGTAGGAGACATAATTCTTAGGTAAGTGAATTGTGATGAAACTCATTATTTCTTTTTTTTATATATATTGTATCTTATATGAATTTTTATACATAGCTTGTATTATATTTTATTATATTATAACTTTAGTTTAACATCTTATTAGTTTATATATAATGCAATACTTATAATTATATTACATAGTACAGTACATATGTCATATATGTAACATGCTACATGCTTACATAGTTATATTACATATATATATATATATATTAATATAATACTTATATAGTTACATTACTACATAGTATACATACAATTTGTAATGTAATATATTATGTATACATAAATTAATTAGTGAATGTAATACTTATAAGTTATACTCATAGGCTTATAAGAACTTATATAATGTAACTATACCATTTTAAATATAATATATGCATGTACAATGTAATGCGTTATATATTAATGCTTATAGTTATAAATTTATATTAGCCTTATATAACTTGTAGTCTTAGTCTCTTAGACTTTTATATATAGTTTAAATTGTTTAATATTTATATAACTAAATCGACTGTGGAACCGTCCCAAAACCGAATTCAAAAACGAGATACACGGTTCCAAACCGACCCGGCCCCACAGTTACAATCAGAATCAAATGGGACAAGAAAGCAGCTATAACTGAAGCCGGTGAAATCAGACTCATGACCAAGGATCACCGAGTCGATTTTGTTTTTACTTTTCATCGAATTGAAACCAAGATGAAACTAAGATCGGCAGTTTCAAACCGCCATGTCTGACACAACTTGTATAGATCTTTGGTGACAATTTTGGACCCAACCCGAAAGCCCATGGTTGAATCAGGGTTTTGGTAGCCCAAGTTCCCTATGGGTTGTTAGGAAAGGACCCTATGAAAAAATCAGGTTCTCTCTCTCCCTCTATATATATAATAGATAGATAGATAGATAGATAAATAGGGAGAGAGAGAAAGAGAGGGATGAATCCTGCTCATCATTGATATTGCTTACTCGTATGTTACTTTTAAAACCGCAAAACGAGTCATGTCTAATGAGACAAATCTTTGATAGCAATTTTAGACCCAACCCGAAAACCCATGTTGAATAAGGGTTTTGGTAGCCTAAGTTTGCTCTGGATTGTTAGGAAAGGACCATATGAAAAAATCAGGTTTACTCCAAATATGGACCCAAACCAACCAGAAATCTATCTTTATATATATATATATATATGTATGTATGTATGTATATATATATATATATATATATATATATATATATATATATATATATATGTATGTATGTATGTATGTATACGCATATATACATACACACATGTATACATATATATACACACATATATATATATATACATAAATCTATATACATATGTACATGTATCATATATATTGATTTTGGGTCGTGAAAGTGGATAGAACAAAAAATCCGGTCTAATACGAGTCAATTTGATTTTTATTTGAATCTGAAATGACCCAACTTGAACCCGATCCATGGTCAATGATTGGCATGGTCGGCACCAATAATCTTATAGCTTTTATTTATGATATATAAGCATAATAAGGGAAAACACAAATGTAGTATATGTGTAAGCGAAACAACCTAGAAAACATTTTCATACGGTTGACAAAAAATTAGAAATTTTGGATTTGGTGGACATTGATATTTGTAAATTCGATGGAATAACAACTAGGAATAACAAAAGACATTTTATCATGTTTATTGATGATTGGAGTAAATAATATTATATTTACTTGCTTAAAAGTAAAGATGAAGCTTTACACAAGTTTTAAATATTTAGAAATGAGATACAAACTCAAACATACTACCTACTTAAAAAATTAAGGTACGATAGGAGATGAGAATATGCCTCAAAACCCTTTTCAAGAATATTATCCAAATAACAATATTGTTTATGAGGTTACTGCTCTGTATTCTCTCTAGCCTAATGAGATGGTTGAACGAAAGAATAAAACCATACCTACGTACATATGACAAGAATTTTTAATACATTTTTCCATATTCTTAATAGAGTTCTCCATAAGCATAAGAAAAAGTAGTTCCTTTAAGCTTTGTAAGAGTCGAAAGATCGATCTAAAATATCTCAAAGTATAGGATTGTCTTGCGAAAGTACTCATCCATGAATACAAGAGAAAGAAATTGAGACCTAAAACAATCGATGCTATATTTCTCGGTTACGTGAAGATGCATATTTATGGGTTAAGTGAAGATGAGCTATCCATACATTTCCGGGGGGAAACAACAAAAAATGTGTAACACGATCGCGATGCTGTGCTATTAGGCAGTGAGAAAGTTCGACACGATACGGATAGGAAAGAAAGACGAAATATTGGGTCAGGCATCCGAATCAACGGGTGTTTCTATTTTTACTTTTGATTTTGATGATATGAGCTTCAAAACGCATCTTCAAAAAGGAAACGTAGACATAAGGAAGCCGGAAGAGAGGCGAAAGATCGTCTCCTCTCACGATCGACTCTTGTCGAAGGAAAAAGGCGAGGTAAATCGATTACCTCGTTCGTTTCTTCCTCCTTTTGTCTCCCTGTGTTCCTTCTGTCTCTTAGTTTCTCCATATTTCGTCTAAATTGATGTGGATCGCTCAATTTTCCATCTTTCTTCTGCGAATCGAACGCCTACGGGAACTAGTTTCCTTCTAAGTTTAGTTTTGTGAAAGATGTTTTCCTCTTTGATGCTTTGTTTAGATCGTTGAGACGAAAACTTTTCTAGGGTGTTGCCTTTCAGATCGAGCTTGTAGGGCCGAATCAACGGAGATCTGCGAGTAATCTGGATCTAATGAGAACAGATAATTTTGTTTTTTTATTCTGGTTTACGCTTCTATGTCACGAAATTTTGTGAACTCTTGGGAATTCGATGTATCTCCCTTCGCGCATCGTTTTTTCATGGATTAGTCGCTATGATGGATGTGAATTTTCACCTTTGATTTTCTTCTTCTGTTTATGATGCTTGTCTTGTGGAAAAATCAAGTCCTTTTTGGCCGAATGTCATCGTGTCCGTATCTAATCTCTCCCCCCCTGTCTTCTTCTTCTTATTGTTATTATTTCTCTTGTTTTTCTTAGGAAGAAATTCTCGGTGTTCAAACGGAGCGTTTATTTGGAAGTTTATATTTCCATGCTATCATGACTACAATTTTGCCATCCGTTACCAGTGCTTCATCCTCTTCCCCTCAGTCAATTCATCCACCGATGGGTCTTGGCAATACTGAATCATCACCTCCTCGTTCCCAGCCTTCAAAGGCTGTCTACTCTCATGTGGAGCCTGAGTCCAGCAATGGTGATGACACCGAATTGCTCTCTGTTTCATGGAATCAGGACTATGAGTGTTTCTCTGTCGGCACGAACCACGGATTCCGGATATATAATTGTGATCCTTTCAAAGAGACTTTCAAGAGGGATTTTAAGAATAGGGGATTTGGAATAGTTGAGATGCTTTTCCGCTGCAACATATTGGCGCTTGTTGGTGGTGGTGACAATCCGCTGTACCCATCTAATAAGGTTATGATATGGGATGATCATCAGACCCGGTGCATTGGTGAGCTGGCTTTTAGGTCTGAAGTTCGTGCTGTGAAATTGAGAAAGGACCGGATCGTTGTGGTTCTTGAGCATAAGATATATGTCTATAATTTTTCAGATTTGAAACTCTTGCATCAGATAGAAACCCTTGCCAACCCCAAGGGATTGTGTGCTTTGTCGCATCAGCAGAATACATCTGTTCTGGCTTGCCCTGGTTTACACCGTGGTCAGGTTCGAATTGAGCACTTTGGTTTGAAGACGACCAAGTTCATTAATGCACATGATTCTCATATTGCATGCTTCACTTTGACAAATGATGGACTTCTTCTTGCTACTGCTAGCACAAAGGGAACATTAATTAGAATTTTCAATACGATGGACGGGACACGCCTGCAAGAGGTACATTTCGTTTCGAATCTTGATGAAACAACATCCAGTAAATTGTAAAAGTAAATTTTTATCTACTTAAATTTGTTTTTTCTGTTGATCAATTATTCGAAGTATATCTTTATGGCTGATGACTATTGTGAGGTATTGACAGATCCTTTTGCTTTCTGTTTTAAGTAGCCAGCCAGTGTTGCTAGTAGTAAGTAGGTCCACCATACATGATTGTCTTTGTTGTGATTAGACCACTCAGTAATTAAAGCCAATTTAAGTTGTGCGACATTGAAGTTTTTGCAATCCAAAAGTAGCTTTTACTTTGTGCGTCATTGTCAGGTACTTCTGCAAGCCTATTCAACAGTTCCGTTCATGGATGCGCATTGAGCAGGATCTTCCATGTATTGTTTGTTGTTATGTTCACATGGAATATGATTCCACTTGAAGTTATCTTAACGCCTCTTAATCCTTCCTACAAAGTTACGTGAATAACTTTCATAGGTTTGATAATTTTGAATGAATTAATCAGGTCAATTGTGTAACTTCCATACAGTGTTTCACCAAGTGTATTAATCTATTTTCCTGGTTTTTATTATTTTGACCGTGACTGGTAGATGCCCTTCGGTCCAATCCATCGGTTGTTTAGGAGTCTCCTGTAACTATGGAAAGCTGTCACATAGACACTTCTACATGTGTGCCTCATTCGTGTTGGACACTCGACACTGACACCATGCCTGATATTCTAAAATTGTTAGTCCAATGCACTCAACACGATGAACATGTTGGAGATTGTTTTTGACCAAAACTTAACAAGGTTGACGTCTTTTAGTCTTCTTTTACTTGTTACCCTGTCGTGATGAAATGAGATAAGAGGCTCGTGGGATTGACTTGAGAGAGTAGGGGATGAAAGATAATTCCAATTCAGGTTTTTCCACAAAGAAGGAAGCTATAAATAAGTAATATAACTATGAATCTTATGGAGAGTTTGATTAGCTAAGAATGGAGACAAGAGAGAGTTTGTCAATGCCGATAAAGGTGGGGTGGGGGGAGAGTGAGGAGGAGAGAGAACATGGAAAGAATGTTGGGAGGGTGGACGCGTGGACACAGAGGAAAAATAAGATTTTATGCATTTAGCTTTAAAATTTTATGTATCTATGTTGTCCATCCATTTAAAATTTTGTATAATATATATGTATATACATACATATATATGTATATACATACATATATATGTATATACATACATATATATATATATATATATATTATTCATAATTTTATTAAAAATAAAAATTTAATTGCCATATATATATATATATATTTATATGTACCTACCTATATATATCTCCCTTCTCATCCTTGCATCCGAAATTTTTCAAAATTGCCGGGTCTCCCACCCATATTTGTCAGATAGAAAGCCAGGCGTTACTTTCCCAGAAAGTATCTATACATAAACAAAGTATAGATATAAATTTCACTCTTCCATGGCTTATTACGATGTCATGCCATACCATATATGACACTTGTCTTGTCTCTCACTGTGGCTTCTGCATGTGCGTCTCTGCAGATGTGCATTCCTTACTAGCTATGGTATTTCATATGTATGATGCTGTTTGCGTCAGGTTCGCAGGGGAGTTGACAGAGCAGACATTTACGGCATTGCTCTTTCTCCAAATACTCAGTGGTTAGCAGTATCTAGTGATAAAGGAACCGTCCATGTATTCAGCCTCAGAGTGAGAGTTGTAGGTGAAGATTCTGCCAGCCATCCTACTACTGGTCAACTACCTACTATTACTCATCAGAACTCTTTTAACGCTGTTGATGCCCTTATATCACCGAACATGGGTGCCAACGCAAACTCGTCATTGGCCTTCATGAAAGGTGAGAAACTATTTTAACGTTCTTTTTTGAGTTGGAGTCATTTAAATCTCCCATAACCATATGGGCTTTGATATGTCTGAAACATATTACCATTATGGCTTCAATCTGGCTGCAAGGTGAGAAACTGTCTTTCCCTCTGATTTTTCGGATGCCGTTTTTCATAGACAGGGATCTATGGGATGAAATGTGAATTGTTGGAACATTCATTCTTTGACATCGTATGCCGAGAGAGCAAGACAGTTCACAAGTGTTCGCCAATAAGTATCACACGCAAGATCAGTGAATGCAAAGGAACAGGCTTCTTTTATAAAGCCCCAAAGCGCCTTTAAAAGCTATACATGATATGGTGCAGGATGGACGTCCAAATAAGACAAAAACCCAGCACAACTAGACAAAAGTGTAGCTTCACCTGGCTGTTGTGTTATGAGTAGAGAAACTGGTTCTTGCACACCAGCTAGTTAAAGCCGCCACACAGGTGCGGGTGCGGGATATGGTAAATTTTAAAAATAATGGGTGTTGGGAGACAACTAAAGTATATAATATTATATATATAATATTCAAACTAGAGCAAGACATCCGTTAACGTAAGTATATGACAATAGTAACTACACAACTTTATATTAAAGCAAAACAAACAACTACTAATTTCATCATAATTGTTTTTGTAAACATAAGTTAAGAAAAGAGTCTTAATACAAAAAGCAATCAAAAGAAAATCTTAGTGTTTTATAAATAAAATGAACCTATACCTGAGAAATCATAGATCTTCACTATCAATAACATTATCAACTGAAGGGAATACTGGATAAGTAAGTTCCATACTAAGGGTATGCAAATCTTGGTTGTCATTTAAATCATACTTCTCTGGATTTGCATCCCAATATTTTGATGCTTTTTCATTGCAATATATTCAAATAAATAATAATAAAAGATGAAACATAATCACCATGATAATAGAAAAGAAAACAATTTCGAAAACAATATTTTACTTAGTAATTAGTTACCTATACTCAGCATTAGATCATGAAACCAATCTTAAATTTGAATGAACATAAACCAAGTCTTCAATATGACTACTTAGAGATTGTTCCTTTTGATATTGTGAATTTGAGAATATGTACTCCAATTCCTTTCCCAACAAGATAGAGTTGCAGGGCAACACCAGATTTTAAACCTAATCTGCAAACAAAACAGACGATTTTAGACTTGGGTGCATTGACCGCACCCAAAAAACAACTTCAACATGTTGACCGCATCAAAGTTGCACGACAACGTGTTGGTGTCGGTGTCGCAATAGTGTCGGCACTGACACTTCACCTCCTAGAGGTGTATGTGTGACATAGGTTAAGGCTAGTTGTTTGTCCAACAAATCCATCAAGCAAAATAAAAATAGAAGAACAAAAAAATATAAACATCTGCAGCAAAAGCCGATTTACAATAATATTCTGAATGGACAAGAAGTCAGAGATGCCCTTCTAAAAATACAAAGTACCCTTGTACAAATTTACACCCGTCCTCAAAAACGTTTTGGGGAGTCATTGTGCTGAGTGACAATTTGAAATGATGTTATAGAGCAGTTAGTAGAAAACCTGATTCATGTGAAATAAGAGACTGCATGAAGAGATTGACCTACTAAGGTGAAACATAGGGAAGTTCATTAATCTTTGAGAATTCTTTGCAAACATAGTGACAGCCGATTTCAATATGGTCTGTACACTTATTACAGGGATTGCTAGCAATACAGGGATTTCTAGCAATACATACACTTGCACACGTACAGACACTACTATTATTGCCACATAACATCTTTGTGGAATCCTTGAAATATATGTCCATGCCTTGAAGTAGAAATTTGAGCCAAAGGATTTCATAGTAAGCATGGACCTATATTTGGCTTTGAATTTGTTTTTGATGGTGGCACTTTCTATCACTTCTTGCATAACCATGATATTAAGGAGTCACCTAAGATGACACAGAACCCAATCGTTTAGTGTCAATCATTTCTGTCATCAGCACAGTATGCACCTTGTAAGAAGTTCCAAGTAGAGGCAAATGGGAAAAGTAAGCCTTGGTTAATTGAACTTTTATATTTGATGACAACATCCATGTATACAAGAGGTAGGAGCATGCTAAAATTAACTCATAACATACAACATGAGCAATCTAGTGAGGTACTTAAGGATCAAATTGTATGTATGGTGTATGGTTTCTAATGATTCTCCATGGCCAATCTTCATTTATCTAGGTATCAGCTTTTCTAAGAGCATCTAATTCATCATTATCCATGGTTTTAACCCATTTGGGAAGTTCTTTTCTTTGGGTTGAAGAAGTATTAGCATAGGTTGCCTTGTCAGTATGCGAGAGGGATATGTCGATGCTTTATTTTTGACTGGGTAGTGGCACTTTGGAACCCATAAGGTAAAGTAGATTTGACTGGTCAGATCTATACAGAGACAGAACTGATTAGACTCCATTCTAACTCGAAAGCATCATTATAGTTTTTATCATGTGCCTATACTTCATTTCATTAAACTCTTTTATTTTTTGTGGTTATACCGGATCTTTCATGCATAGTACCATTTTTGACAAAACCTATTTTAAAATCATGGGATATTTTTCACCTCCAGAGTCAACACGAACAAGTTCTACTATGTAATCAAAATTGTTGAAATTTTTAAAAAATTGACTTTTGTGCTTGTTAAAGTGAATGTGTATTCAAAAGAACTTCGACAATGATAACTAAGCACAACTACCTTTGGATAATGTAGAAGAAAATCCCTGAATACCATAATGTACAAGTTTATATGCTTTTTAATGTTTTGCTCATAAAATAAGTTCTTTTAGTGAATATATTTGTGGAAAATCAGTTCCTCTTTATTAGAACATTTCTTTATAAGGAAACTTTACAAAAGTGTAAAAAACTAGGATGCCCTAAAGGGCCGTGCTAAACTTTTACATTCTTCTCATTCATAAGCACATTAAAAGCAATACGGTGGGGTTGTGCAAAAAACTTATAAGCTTTCCTGTTGTCTACCCCCAGTCTCCCAGGCTTGTGATTGTGGACGTGCTTGGGATGAGAAGCTGACAAGAAACTGAAGTTACATTTTTGTAGACTGACAAAAGATTCAATAATTATTTAGGCACAACACTTATTTTCAGTAGAGTATTCTTTTTTTTCAAGAAGTTGTATTCTTTGAACTTGTAATATGTGTCATCTTTGCTAGGAACATCTGAATCTAGAGTTTTTGAATTCAACTTAAGCAATTTTCATCATGTCATAAAAAAGGATGCTCCTGAATCAAGTAACCAATAATCCATACTTTGAGAACCTATGCTAGAGAGGGTGGCCACAAAAATGGGATTTTGATCTCTGAAGATTTCTCTAGAACTTCTTGAATATGATCCAGCGTAAGCCCTTTCTCTTTTGATTAGTGACCTTTTGAAGATTTACCACCACTTGGCTTGCCTTTGTTTTCCTCCTTTGTGTATGCATTCCTTTTTTTAGCAAATAGTACTCATTTTTTAAATGACTTTTCCTTGCAACAGTCACACACAATGTCCTTGGTCTTCTCAATCATTATTAGCACTAATTTCACTTAATCATACTCAAGTCTTAGCCCAATCAAGAGTTGATAGAACCTCCACTATAGACTTGGGTATTTCTCTTTCCAAAATTTAGTCTTCTTCATTCTTTAAATTTCTTGTTTTATTCCGTTCTTTGGGAGCAGTTCTTAACTTCACTATTCCATCTTGGTTTTAACATCAGCATAATATAAATGATGACGAAAGGAGATAATTCTCCATAGTATTTTCCATAACTTGAGTTGAGTTCTATCATACAAATATTGTTGCCTTCTTTTTCTTCCATTTCTCAAGAAACAAGGAATTAAGAAAAGACTGTTCCCATGAAAGATGCTTCAAAAAGTATGTTCATGTGAGACTTTGTCCACACTAACTTTACTTCAGATTTTGTACGGATGCCTGTAATTTGGACTATGACTTTTAGTGTGACTTCATATCCGTATCTGCATTGGTCTGTGTCTGTGCACATGTGCGTGCAAGAGAATCTCTTGGTATGTTCCTATCCATATGCTTGTGAGTCTGCATACATAGGCTTTATATCTTAATTCTTGACCATGTGATGACTTTTACAGGGGTGCTACCAAAATATTTTAGCTCAGAATGGTCTTTTGCTCAGTTCCATTTACCAGAGGACACCCGCTTTCTTGTTTCGTTTGGGGCTCAAAATTCTGTCATGATTCTTGGCATGGATGGGAGGTATGGTTCCTTTTGTTCTTAAGATAATCCTGTTGCATGCCCCACTTTGTGGTGTGTTGTTCCTTCAGAATTTTCCCTAGTTCCATTCAAAATATGTTAGACATAACAGCCTATGTGTCAATGGCATGGAAGTTCTGGAAAAAAATCATCTGTATTTGGCCAATACTTTCTCTTGTTTGGTGCATTGATTTGATGTCTGAAACTGTCTGGTTGAACAAATTCTAACCAGATGTGTCAATGGCATGGAACATATAGTTGCATGCTTCTGAACCTAACATATGGAGAACAAATTCTAACCACATTGCCAGATTGCCACAGCAATTATAGTAAGATAGATTTACAATTAGGCTTACAAGATGTGTTTCTTTATCGTTGCCTCATACTTAAGCAACTGGGTACCATTGGTATGAATATTATTTACTTCCTGGAATGTTTTCTTCAATGATGTATTAAGTGCATTGCCCTTAAAGGGAATGGCCGTGCCTTACTCTCAAAAGGTTATTACCTGCAGCAGGAGTCAGACAGTGAGGAATTAAGGTTTCGCAGGAAGTTGTCAGATCAGAATCCGTAGTTTTACCTTTTAATGGAAGATGAAAACATGTTTTATGTTCAACCTTTGTTGACAAAATCAATAGCGTTCTCCCATGGAGTACACAGGACATATAATCCTATGGTACTTATACTCATTTCCACGTCTATTTATGCCCATGCTGTTCAGAAGGCGTCACTTTGTTTTTCCTGCATTAGAGTGTAAGACTAGGTCTATGGTCATGTTTGGTATCCCAATGTTGTTTGTATCGTATTGGATCATGTATCATTATTCTCTATGAGACTGGTGTATCATATCGTATCATAAGGTATCATAAATTTTTAACTAAAAAATAGTATACAAATTAAGAAAAATTAATAAAAACAGGAAAAAATATAAATGATTATTATAAAGTTATGAACCAAAATAAGTAAGGATAAGTTTGAAAATTTTATCAAAACAATAGTACGTCATTTCACTTATTTAAATTATTTAACAAGGTACCAAGAACGCACAATAATTTCCTTGGGACTCTAATAGGTAATAATTCGTATCCTTGGAAATTTAATAGTTAATAAATTTGTGCTTGGAACTGTACCAGGTAATAATTTTTACTCTTGAAATTTTAACAATTAATAAATCTATGTTTGGGAACAAAGAATCCATGCAGAATAAAACTTTGTCGGACTTACTTACCATGGATTTTACAAATTATGATAGGGCTATGTGGAAACAAAGAATCCATGCAACCGACCCCATCTAGTATGGGAAAAGGCTTAGTTGTTGATGTTGAATAAATCTATGTTTGGGACTCTAAGAGGTAATAACTATTATCCTTGGAATTGTAACACACTTAATAAATTTATGCTTGGGACTCTAAGAGGTAATAACTATTACCCTGGAATTCTAACACAGCTAATAAATCAGTGCTTGGGAACTCTATAGATATTAATTATATCCTTAGAAAGTCTCAACACTTAATTCAAATTTATTCTTATTTGTAATTCTATGCTTGGCACTCGCAACCCATGAACTTATTGATTCTTTGTATCCTGAATAATTATTTCTAAGTTAAAGTGGTAAAATGCATGAAAATAAGGTTAAACTCATGCATCAGGACCCGTATCCAGTGTTATTCAACGCGTATCGTATCGTGTATCGTTTTGCTCCACGATACAGGTATATCGTATCGTACTTTAATATTAAAAAATAGAAAAAATATTTAATAAAAAAATCAGAAAAAAATCAGAAAAAATAGGAAAAATCTGGTAATTGCAAAGAATTCATATAATGCAAAGTTTAGTACATATTGATCATTAACCATTAAACAATTAAAAAAATTTACATATTTTGAAGCAAAAAATAAAATACATTTACATTTACATATTGTAAATTTGTATCAAGATCATTAACTAAATAATCTTCATCTTCTCCTTGATGAAGATTCAAAGTTTCTCATCACCTTCTGCTTCAAAATCAAAATCTTCATCTCCTTCATGATGTTGTTGCGCTCATTCCAAATTAATCCATGCAATGTCTTCTTCGATTAGGAACTTAGGAGTGCATTTTCTTCGTTATCTTCCATAATCCACTCATCTAATATATCAAAATTAATAAACTGTTATCTTTGTATATGTAGCTGGCATATTTGCTAATTTTCATATGTGAGCAAAACGATGAGCTCTATTTCTTTGATTATTGAGTCTATGACACCCCAATGATGATATTGTTACTTGATGATATCCTCTTTTTCTCTTACTGGAGACTAGCTTTTTAACTAATGCTTGAGCTCCATTTCTCACTTCATAGACTGAGTTAAGCCTCACACACGCTAATCATGTTCAACTCAATGAAAGTCATGTAAGGTGAACTCTAAAATAGTGAAGTTGTGAAATGCCCGCTTAATGAACTGAGACAACCAAATTGTTCTTCATTGTTTGCGATTTCGTGAAATTAGAAACTGGTAGCAGAAATATACCTAAAAGTTGGCAACAGAAAAGGAGATGATTTTGTCACAATTTTTATTTGTTTATAAATTATTCTTATAAATTAACCCGAATTTACATGTTACATACACAACTTGCAATCCCAAACAAGCATACCGGAGGATGCCTTAGAGAAGTGAAGAGAGGCCAGAAACCTCAAAAATAAAATTGATTTAAAAAAAAAAAAGAAATTTGAAATTTTTTTGGGCGTATCACTCGTATTGTGGGAAGCCACGATACGGATAACACTGCCCGTATCATACAATACAGGTTGTATCGCCCGATACGGCCCGATACACCTGTATGATATGATACACACCCTTTATCGTGTCGATACGAAATGTATCAGTTTGTATTGTATGATACATATCGGTCCGTATCATATGGTACGAACCAATACGATACGAAACGCACAACACTGTGGTCGCCCATACTAGGCATAAAATTTTGTCAGGGCCAGCACTGATGCACTATCCTGTCAAAACTCTGAAGGTAAGCGTGCTTTGTTAGAGTGGTACTAGAATGGGTGACTCGTATGGATCCTGGATCCTTATATGTGAGACACTTGGTTAAGTTTAAGGAAGGGCCAAAATAACAATAATGAAAGATAATCTTAAAACCGTGGATGCATCTTAAAGTATTAGCAATTTGTTTATACGGGTCTCTTTGGAATTAGGAAGTTCACAGTGTGTCATCCTCTATGAATTATAAATCTTTTTCTCATGTTTGTGATCAACGATCAGCAAGAAGAGATGCATGTTGACATGTTAAGAGGGCTCTTGGACGCTTGTCATATGATTGTAACGATGGATGTCTTTCCATAGAGACTTTGTTAATGTGGATAAGCTTCTTGAGCTTGCGTCTAGCTACAGATAAGGAGACTATCTGAACTAACATGTTCCTAGATACATGCTGATCCATTTCTATATTTTTAGAAGGCTGCCCTTCCAACCGCTCATCCTCTAGCTCTCTCTGTCATGTTTGTGGGACTCGCTTTTAAGTGACATTTATGTTAACTCAACCTTTTCCAAACTGGTGGGTCAGCTAAAGGTGCAACACAATGACTTTTGCTCCGACGTTAAGAAAACTGGCAAAAGCTTAATGCTATGTCACCTACTTAGTGCAACCCTCTTTATGCGGTCTTTAGACTGAACTGTTACCTTATATGGAGTTTGGCCTTTATTTTCTTAGGTATTTCCTCTTCGTCATAGGAAGTAGCCTTTTATAGCTGTGTGGTTCATGCTCATGTTGTTTATAACGCTACAAGGCTATATTGATCTCCTAGATGGTCAGAAGGCCCTCTTCATGTGAACTTGGAATTTTCACACACTGCCCATCTTCCTTTTTCTCTTTAGACTTTCTGGTTTTACATTTTCCCTTTAGAGGGTTTTGTATCATGAGTGTGCCATCCGTCTTTATGGACTTATACTTTGTTTTTGTTTGTGAAAGTTTCTATAGATGCAGCTTTGATCCTGTACAAGGTGGAGAGATGTTGCAGCTGGAATACTTCCGGTTTCTCAAGTCGGACAAGCACAAAGGCGGGTGATTCTCTCTCTGTGTGTGTGTGTGTGTGTGTGTGTGTGTGTAAATATGGGTAATTTGTAAAGCATGTGCATATGACGTTATATTTCATTAGGCATTAGATGAAGACCTCTGCACACTCTTATCTCCTTATGTTTATTTTGGTTTCATTCCATTGTTGCATCTGTAAGTTTTAATATTGCAAGTCCTTCCAAGTTCAAACTGTCCTTGGGATCAAAATGTAAACATTATTACTCTCTCTCTCATGCTCCCATATGTGTCTGTAAACATAAAATTGAACCCACAATATAGTATTCCTACTCCCTCAATAGCATATGATCGTGTGGGCAAAAATAAGTCGCTTGCCGTAGACTTGTATGCTCATAATTAAAGTTTTATGCGACTCCATACTACCAAGGGCGAATAGGCGTGCTCAAGCAGCTAATTTTATACATTTGAAGGATCTGGATCTGCGTAGTTTCACCTAGCATAAACAAAAGTGAGAAAGAGAGCTTGTCAGGTATAAAATGAACTCAAGGAAGAGGTTCTTCAGCATATAAGACAGCCCCACATGAGCGGGTTGTGATGCCGTTTGGTCAGCATCGAGTACATTCATGTGACTTTGGCCGTGAGGTGCTTCCAGTCGGTGGATCTTTTGCTTGAATGTGTGTGTTTTCAAGTGAAGTCTTTAAGGTGCCATTTTACCAGCTCAGGGTGCGGCCCGTTTGATTCTTGCATGTGTGCACCCAGTACATTTATGTGAAGTTGGTTGAGAGACTTTGGTGGTTGCTTGCCTATTAATCCATAGAGCTGTCAAAATGGGCCTGGCCCTGGAAAAATGCAGGGTCGGGCGAGACTTCTGTCAAACTGCCCAGCCCATCTGGCCCTGGGGTCCTCCCACTATATATATATATATATATATATATATATATATATATATATATATATATATATGCCCAGCCCATCTGGCCCTGGGGTCCTCCCACTATATATATATATATATATATATATATATATATATATATATATATATATATATATATATATATATATATATATATATATATATATATATATATATATATATATATATATATATATATATATATATATATATATATATATAGAGAGAGAGAGAGAGAGAGAGAGAGAGAGAGAGAGAGAGGACATATATATATATATATATATATATATATATATATATATATATATACATATATATAAATACATATACATATATATGTATGTATATATATAAAGGAGAGGGGGGGCGGGAGGAGGTTGTGTGAAGGTCTTGATTTGCGTCAGTTCGTGTTTATGTCAGAAACAGGCCAACCCAAATCTGACACCAACTTTGGCTAATGATTCTTTGTGGACACAGATTGCTTAAGTTGCATAGCTATTGGATTCTATCTTGCCACCAATTTCTTCTTGTCCAAACTGAACGAAGTGAAGAGTTACAGTAGCGCAGGCTGAGCGAAGCGAAGGGAAGGCATGAGTTGAGCGAAGCGAAATTTCTAAAGCCTGAATGAAGTGAAGCGACACTATATAAGTTAATGTTACAGAGTCTATCTGGATCTGGTATTAGTCATCTCAAATCCAGCTCCAAATTTGATGGCTCTGATATCTGAGCGCTTGGCCTTGCTAAGGTCTATAGGATCCATTTACATCCTTGTAGATAATTTACGTCCCACGGATGTGGTTCTCGTCTTTGATATATGTAATCCGATTACCCTAATCTCTGATCATTATGATTTGAAAAACCCTTATCTGGTCAATTACACCCTATAGAAACCCTACAACTAGGTTAGTGTAGCCATCCTATTGGAAGAACCAAAATGCAATTTTACGCTCTCTAAAAACATTGCCTTCTAATCAGCAGTCACTGATATAGTTGTGCAAAGTTTCTTCCCTTCTACAGTTATTCAATAATGTAGCGGAATCTAGGGGTGTTCATGGTTTGGGTTGGTTCGGTTCTAACCTCAACCTCAAACCAAGCGGCTATCCTGAGTTATTAGTTTTTAGAGAACCAAACCAACAGTTTCGGTTCAGTTTGGTTCTGAACCACGGCTCTACTTATATTACAGTTTGGCAGAATACAAAATATTATTCAATCAAATTATTTGGATCTACAGTCCTGATTCTATATCATATAATAAGCTCATATATATAAACTTACAAACTTATTAGATTTATATCCATATAAATATATAACTTGATATATATATAATGGTTTGGTTTGGTTCTAGCATTGAAACCATGAACGGATCCATCAATCTTTTCCCTGTTAGAACCAAACCAAACCAAACTGCTTGACATTCAGATCCAGCAATTCCTTGCACACCTTTAGCGGAATCCTTTCAATAAGAATTTTAGCTGACATTAAATGCAAAGAACCTGGAAAGGTGAACCTTCCACATTTGTTATCCATTTCTTCCCATTTACACCCTAAATGAGCATTTGTATTTAACTTCTTTGCACTTTCCTCTTCCTTTCATTGTCTTTACCACAAGAAAATGATAAACTAATCATGTTAGATGTCTCTATCTCTACATCGAATCTGCAATACAAGGCTATCAAGTGTGCAGGCCGAACGAGCGAACCTATGCCTTCTATTGATTCTTATCTCATCCAAGCTCATACCAGGTTCATCTGCAATCTAGCAAGCTGAACAAATGTTAACCTGTTGCACTTTACTGACATATTTGCGAGCATGTCGCTATTAAACATTAATATTTTACTTTCCTCTTAGAACTGACAATGCATATATACTCCTCTTATATCGAATCCATTGCACATATACTTACATCATCATTACGTCTATCAATCTGCTTCAAGTGAGATTGTTAAAGTTACAATCAGAGTCGTTTACACAAGTTAATGAAAGATTAGGCATTATGACAAAGCAAATCAGTGTTTGCAAAGATGACAGAAGCATCCCTATGCAGCATGAGTTTTAAGAGGGTATGTATAGTTTCGAACAGGGGCGCCCATGTCAATTCCAGTTTTCATTTGTCTTGCAAGGTGAAAGGCGAAATGGTGCTAAGCATTTCACCTCAAATCCATTCTCGCCTGCGAATAAACTTGGGTTTCTTTTCCGCTCTTCAAAGAGTTGACCATTATTTCGATGAAGAAGGTTTATATACACAAGTAGATTTCTAACAGGGGTATACATGCAAAATTTTCAAAATTTGTCCTTTCAAATTTAGAACAGTATGGGTAGTTCTCATATGAGTAAATCAATGGACGAGCACAAAGATAAATAGCTCACTGGGCTAGGGATTTGACTTATAAGTTGAATGTCATGAGTTCAATACCTGGGACATGCATCTGGCTTCAGAATTCACATTGTACCCCACCGAAAAAAAAAAACGGACGCAATATCGAAAGAAGGGAACACATGCCAAAGGTTGTTGTAAATGTAGACAATGTTGAGCGAAGGGTCACTGGCACAACCATAATCAGGTCAACCGGTACGGCTCATATCTATTTGCTTTTTTCGTATAAGAAACTGTTCATCCCCAGAATTAACCCCTTCTTTTTTTAGGGTCACCACCCTAATCTCACCTAATAGTTCTGACCCAACCTGACTTTAAAAATATAAAATATTAAGAGCACAATATATATATATATATATGACATATTCGGACAATACTAAGAGCACAAATATATATAGTTGGATCGAGATCTGGTTGGTTTGGCTCCACCTGTACGTGACCTGTTTTCTGCCTTCGCTGCTTCGGATCCAGCAGGCCCAGACTCAGACCGGGGTGTAGAATCCTTTCTTGTTCAATCGGGTCTGATATTGTCACCAAATGAGGAAAATGAATTTTTCAATGTGCGGAATCAAACACGATCGGCTGTTCGGTCATATTGTCGATCCTCTCAATCGATTAGCCCATAAATGCAAATAACTCGAAAAAGATAATCAAAAGCCAAAGTACAAGCGGCTCTTCCTCGACTCTCTTGACTGGAGTCCCTCTCTTGAGGCACACCGAACAAAAAATAATGAATCTACTTGATCCAGACGGCTTGTTGGCCGCCCAAACATATATCAAGAGGGAGAAGACACTACTCTCTCTCCCTCTCTCTCTTGGCTGCTGGCTGCTGGCTGCTTTCCTCTCTCTTAAAAGAAAATAAATATAACTCATTAACTCTAAGATTTTCTAGCCATCCACATGAAACCCTAGTTTGGATCCGGATGAGACCCAACTCCGACCACACTAAACCCATAACATTCAACTAACAGGACAACCCAAAACACCACGACCTACAACTCCAATGATGCTGACCGTGTGCGGCTACACCTCGGCTGATCCTCCTTGTGGGTCTCGGTGCTCGTTCGGTGACAGGAACCAAGATCCATTTCAACGTGGGCTTCTTATTCCCGCCTACTTGGCAGAATTCCATATAAATACTCCGACAGTCTGCGATCGATAAACACAAAATGCGTTGATCTTTTGATGAGACCCACCATATTCAAACTTGCTTCATTGCCACAGCCGATCGATTCCAACGTCGGACGATTCGTCCCAGTTCTTCAATTATGTGCCACCAATCAGATGCTCGATCCCGGCCGTCAGATCCACCAATGGACCATCATAAACGGCTTACAACAAATTCCGTTCTTCGTTACCAGCCTCATCAATATGTATTCGAAGTGCCACCAACCATGGGATGCTGTCGAAGTCTTCAAGAAAACAGTTGAACCAAATGTTTTCTCATGGAATTCTCTCATATCTGGCATTGTTTACGGCCAATTCTTCAATGACGCTATAGGGTTTTATCATAAAATGAGATCTAATAATGTTATTGGTGACAAATTTACATACCCATGTGTGCTAAAGGCGTGTGTGAATCTGCATGACCCTTGGGAAGGGAAGAAGATTCATGGAGAGTTGGTTAAAAATGGGTTTTATTTGGATTTGTTTGTTTCTGCTTCCTTGATCAATTTTTATTTGAAATTTGATGCTCTGGATGACGCAAGACAAGTGTTCGATAGAATGCCCGACAGAGATGTTATGATGTGGAACTCCATGATTACTGGGTATGCGCAGAGTGGTAGGTTTTTGAAGGCGTTGGAGATGTTTGGGCTCATGGAAGAAGAGGGAGTTGGGTTCAGCAAGTTTACGTTGACAGGGATTCTGTCTGTTTTAGCCGAAATCGCGGATGTTCGTAAGGGGAGACAGATTCATAATTATATTAAGGAGCACAACTTTCAGGGTGATGTGGCGGTGTGCAATGCATTGATCGATATGTATGGAAAATGCAGGTGTCTGAGTGACGCCAGACAAGTGTTTGATGAAATGCCACGGAGAGATATTGTGTCCTGGAATTCCATCATTTCTTGTTATTCACAGTCTGGCAATCATGAAGGGACTCTGATTCTTTTTGACGAGATGAGGGTAAGTGGTGTTCTTCTGGACGCCATAACTGTTGCGGCTGTGCTGCCATCTTGTGCACATTTGGCTGCGCTTAGGCACGGAAAGCAGATTCATGGTTATACGATTGTGAAATCTATGGAAAGGAATGATGTCTTTACACAGAATGCTATAATGGACATGTATGTGAAATGTGGGAGCTTGAGCGAGTCACATTCAGTGTTCGATAATTTCTTTGAGAAGGATTTGGCGTCATGAAATATCATGATTACTGGATATGGTATGCATGGTTATGTGGAAGAGGCTCTATATATGTTTGAGAGAATGGAAATGGCCGGCTTGATCCCAGACGAGATAACTTTTGTTGGAGTTTTATCTGCATGTAGTCATGCTGGGATGTTCGATCAAGGAATTGATTTGTACAAGCAGATGCTTTCTAAGTATAAGTTGGTGCCAACAGTAGAGCACTATGCATGTGTTGTTGACATGCTAGGTCGTGCTGGCCGCTTGCATGATGCTTACTCTCTCCTGCTAGAGATGCATATCAAGCCTAATCCAGTCGTATGGAGGGCATTTCTTGATGCTTGTAGACTACATGGGAATACAATTTTGGGTGAGATAGCAGCTCGCAGATTATTAGAGTTGGAACCCGGGCACTGTGGGAACTATGTCTTGCTCTCTAATGTGTACAGTGATGCCGGCCGCTATGAGGAGGTGTTGGAAATCCGAAAGGAGATGAAGAATCGAGGTGTGAAGAAAATGCCTGGCTGTAGGGGTTCATGCTTTTATTAATGGCGATTACGCTCACCCTGGATCTGATGATATTTATGATATGTTGCACGTTTTGGTAGGGATATTACGCGAACATGGCTACAAGACAGACATGAATCTTTTACCAGCAAGACCATAATGAGTTAGTTGTGGCAGATTTAATCAAGTTGATAGGGCCTTAGCTGGCTTTTACTGAGTTAAATTTTTGTGCTTCCTCATCCATGCTGGGTCTTATCGGACTCTTTGACATGATTTATCTCTGCAACGCCGAGAGCTGATCTTATTCGATCCCTGTGAAGTTGAAAATCAAGCAAAGTTCTTGAACCAAGTGTCGTTCCAATGTCAACTCACTAGACTCATTATGGAGCTCCTTCCATAATTCTTTTGACAGAATACAGGCGAGCAACGTTTTCTAAGATTCGGCAGGTTACAGTCTATGAACCGGTTCCGTCTGAACCAGTTCAAATTTATTTTGTGGCCGATTGCATGCCCATGCAATGCTTCTTGATATATTTTCCCTGTGAAGCAAATTTTCATTGTTTTATTGTATTCAGAGGAGGATGTTAAATTATATAAAGTATAAGTTTCCACAGATGAATGTATTCATGTCCCTACCTTTAAGGTTTGCTAAGTATATTCAAGTTTATATGAGGACACGTGAAGGCACATATCACTAGCTGAGTGAATTGTAAGTGGGTAACGAGAAACTGGTCTATAATAAACGAGCCATTTACGGAAGTCAGGGCTTTCATTAAACGGCTCCGTCATTGACAGAGAAAATCTTTTAGGGTGAGGTGAACAACTCACGCACAGTTTTATCAAGGGGATTTGTACAGCCCTCAATGGTTATGGTTTCTTTGTTCTTTGAAGTTAAGTGAACGTGCAGTGGACTTGGGAAATAGCCAATGACTTAGACCGTACTCTGCACCCTCTTTTGCACCATTATCCTCCATTCTTCATGTACCTTACCTAAGTTGCAACTTCTTAACACCACCCCACAAGCCCGCTGTCGTAAGGTCTCAATAGACTTATAGAAAGCGCCTGAGAAAAAGTCTGACTGATAATCAAGCATGGCAGGACTCCTAGGTTTCTATACCACACACAGTTCACCTGGATCTCTGAGATTGGTGCTGCAAAGAGAACAAACAATGGCGAACGGCCAGAGTTCAAACTCTGGTGCAAGCACCTCTGTGCCTTGGTGAAGAACCCAAGTTACTCCTACTCGTAGGGAAGTGGCTTAAAGCAGGGCATAAAGTCAAAGTTATATGTATAATATATGAAATTTACAACTGCAATATATATATATATATATATATATATATATATATATATAACAAATCCTATAACCCTTAATACACGAGTGTAATAAGGTTGTCTTTTATAATTTTTTTAACACCTATGACATTCATGATCAAGCAGCAGCAAGAGAATACATGGGTCATAGGTATAGAGAATAGAATTACTCATATATATATATATATATATATATATATATATATATTTATTTATTTATTCTACAAGTGATTGATTAATTTTGACCATGCTTTTCAAAAACATGAATATGATAACAATGAGAGACTCATAGTGCCTAATCCTTGTCCTCCACACTTTTTTCATTGGGCCTAAATTTGTCAACCCTACTCGGATACCTCGAGATTCTATGGCTCCTTCCTCAAGAGCAGCTGTAAGGGGTTGTTTGGGACACCGTTTAAATGGAAATGCTCGTTTTCATGTGTTGATGAAAGCTGATTTTCTTTCGCAGATTCTATGAAATGCCAAACCATTTCAAAACTAAAGTAATATTTCGCTGTAAAGTCGGGCATATCCTTGATCTCATTTTAGGACCGGTTATTCTGTGTTGCTGGGGGCCGTTAAGTCTAATACCGTGTCAGCTATGTGAGTTCCCTGTGTTCCCTTTGTATCCATTTTGAAAGGAACAACCACTGTCAGTCTTATGTACAATACATTCTGCAACTGGTTGAGGTCTGCCCAACTCCATCTTGCCAACCAAAGAAAAAGGTAATCTTTCATGTAACTTGTTTTTTTTTTGCCTTAGAAACTGGTATCAAGCATTTGGAGCAATGTCGCCATGGTTGCGTGATAACCAAGCTGTACACGGAATGGAAGCCATCTTTTCGGGAACATTGTTCCACACATTCTGGCGATACTGCCTCTTTAGGATGGTGTTGAAATGTAGCTGTTCGAAGGAAAACTATCGCTCCGACCCCATTCTTGTGACGATACTTAGACACCATCACTCCCAAACAGCAATGCACATAAGCATAGGGCATTACTATCCCTTTTACTTCATAAATAGCCAAAATACTCTCATAATATTTGCTCTCTCCTTTTCACATTCAATTCCAATGAATTTTTCCTCTTACTCCGGGGACTGATTTTCATTCGTTTAGAGTTAATACAACTTTAGTCACAACCAACTATCAACAATTAGTTAGTTATGAACTTATTTAGAATCAAACAAACTAAAAAAAAACTGAAAAAAATAAAAAAGACAATTGATAAAACAAATTTTTGGATTTTTCTTGAATTTGAAAGGTTGGTTTTTAGTGAGATAATTGTATTTTTATTGCTTTTCCTAATTTCTTTGAGGATTTTCAATATTTTAAGATGATTCATGGGTTTGAATAAATCACATTAGTTGCCGAAATTTAATATCGAAATGTGGTACAAGCGCTTCTCTCCTTTATTGGGAGACGCTCATGTCCTTGTCGTCTTTAACCGAATAGCAATTGTTCAATGTGTTATATTTCTATCCTAATATCCATGTATATATTGTAGAATAACAAAAAACTCAAACGAAAGCACATACGATAGAAGTGATTCATACAAGACAATGATTAATAAAATACATATTATATGATGACTAAGGAGAGTGAAAGTTATGTTAGTGTATTAAATGATGTATTCGTTGATTGGTTGACAGATGAGGTAGAAAATAAATTTGTTGATTGAGAAGGTGATGGTTTGACTATTCACTTGTGTTTACGATAGACAATATATTTAAAAGTCATAATAAACTTATTAAGCATGTAAGACTAGTTAAGAGGAAGCATAACATTGTTATGAGTATTAGTCATTCGAAGAGTAAAAACATGATAAGAAAGGTATGACTTGGTTGTAAAGAGTAATAAATATATATTTAATAAAAATATTGATGTTTAAAGTATTATGTGGACGAGCATTAAGAAGATAGTATGTACATTTTCATTTAAAGAAGAGGGTGTAATGGATTGTTATTGGAAGTTGAATATAGTGAATGAGATACATAACCACCCTCTAAGATTATATCTCGAAGGACTTGCTTTTATAGGGAGATAGAGTTGCCCTAAGCACAGTGTAACAAAGGACCTCATAGAAATTCATTAAAAACCAAAATACATTCTGACGCATTTGAAGGGGGTGGACGAGAAAACTATGAGAACAAAAAGACATTTATAATGCAAGGAAGAAATATAGGAGTTATCAAAGTATTCTACAATAATTATTATATGATCTAGACACTAACCATTATCATATGTGATATCATAAAATTTCTGATATAGATACTGTTAGTGATATTATATTTACACATCCTCGTTTCATGTACATACTTCATACATCTCTATGAGTACTGAAATTTGATAACACATATAAGACAAACATATAAGTGTCATACTTTTGTGTAGTAATGTTTATCTTTTATTAGTAGTCTTTAACAATTATATATTTTTCTTGTATTTTGTAAGTATAAATGTCTTTCTTTGAGGTTATCAGGTTTACATATCTCAAATAACTTCTCTATAACCTTCACAAGTATGAAAAAGGAAGAGAATTATGTTTAGGTATGTAAAAGAGTTATTTACTACAAACAAAATTCCACGTATTATCTATAGTAACTTTGATCTTGTTCAAATAATTTTTGCAGATGCAACACACTTTTTGTGTAGACGATATTTAGCAAAAAATATTGAAACATTTATTATTAAATTGACAAAGAATAAAGAGATGACGAGTGCATTTGATGTAAGTTGGAAGAAGGTTGCCCACTCATTAGATGAGAGTAGTTATAGAAAATGGAGGAAAAAAAATTAAAGTAGAAAAAATTTATCGCTCTACTCTCCTATGTTAAAGAGGAGTGATTGGACCCATAAAAGGAGAAAATTGTCTCGGCATGAAAAGGTTGATGATACTCATATGACTAATAAGTATGTAAATTTGGTTTTCAATGCATATATATCATCTACTGTTCTTGAAATTTATAATAATTGTATATTCATATTTGCTAAAGTGAAAAGTGCATATGAAAGGTTGAAAGGATTTATTGGTAGTTCAACTGGTAGATTTGATATAATTTGGAAAGAATTACATTCGTTGTTAAAATTACAGATTACAGAATTGAAGAAATTATTCGAGTAATTAAAACCTATAACTATGCATTAGATTAAAAGAAGTTAGAGATGAAGTAAGATACCTCATATATTGTTAATCAGATAGAAGAGGATGCATGACCATCTATGATGAAAACCATTTGGAGGAAATTAATGAATCATGTACAACGAAACATATTTGTTAAGATGTCAGATGAGCAATTGAGTTCTAAGTACACTATCATATAAGAACCACTAATTTGTCATCCTAAAAATAGACTACCTAACCAATTTGTGAGGCAAGAATTTTCAGCTTGAGAGCATGCAGATAAGAATACCTCATGAAAAGAAAGACATGAGTATACACTCGAGGATGCGATGCCTCTATTTAGATGAATTGTTCCTCTTTAAGGAGTTGTGATCCTCTCTCAACCGCTAAGAATATTTTCAAATAACTTGACTTTAAACTTACATGTGAGACAACAATACCACACTTTATAGGTCTCTTTGTAAATGCTTTAATAAATATTATTAGGAATAAAAATTACGGGTATAGAATCTTTAATGTACTTTCAGAATAAGGAGAGGAGTGATGACATTAAGCAAGAGTGTTTGAAAGAGGTTATATGTAGGTGTGACATATGTGCACGAGTTTTCATAAATGATGATAGTGTTAATACTGTTATTTGAAGTATTGCATACATTAGAGATAACCCTATACTAGTCAGTATTAATGTTCATGCAAGATATGTGTTTAGTTATTGCTACTCGGTAGAACGTACTATTAATACTCCTCTTTAGAAGGTCGAGATATTTTTACCGCTAGTATCATAAAATCAATAATCTATTGTGAGGAACATGTGGTACATGTACTATCATAATATTTATGATATTTTCTAGTGATAATCATAATATTTATATATTTTATTATGTTATTTAGACATTTCGTAAATTGAAATAGCTATTAATCCTCTCTTTTGTTTATGTTTTTTCGTAGATGCACAAAAATGATGGATTTTTGATGCCTCCTATCTTCCCAACATTACAATGTTACAAAGATGAAAGTGTTGATAGTGATGCCCCATACTTTACCTTATAAGCGTGAGGCTTCGTAGGTCTTTTTGAAATAAAGAGTATTACTGGTGTAACTGAGATGCCTTGACGATGACAAAACTGATGAACTATATGGTCTGGCATATAAGGTTCCATAACATCTATATAATAAATGCATTTACGGTATCTGGACAACTTATATACATTACAAATCTAAATATTTTACAGAATTATATAGTTATCAATCAATCTACATTGCATAAAGTAGTAAGTAAGAATATATAACATTCAAGGTTGTGTTTAACTAAAAAATTAAGAACATAGTTGAAAATTTGTAAAATACTTGTTCTATTGTTATCAAATCTAATTGCTTACAATATTTAGGAAGTTAATCAACATGAGATTAAATGTGACACATTTTTTAACTATTGGCCTACTCGTGGTTTCTCATCTAGTTATTCTGGTTGCATGCTAATTTTGAAAGCTTGAAAGTACTTATAAATTTATATCTACAATTAAAACATATAACTTATTAATTTTGAGAAATGACTATATGAAAGATACATATAGCAAACAACAATAATACATGTTCTTACCTATAGTAAAAAAGTACTTCCACTAATTTGTACTATTATGTAGAATGTTTTCTACTTGTATACAAAAATAGACTAATGTTATTGCACCTCACGTATAACTGTCAACCCACAAAACAATATGTGCCAACAAATTCATGAGTTTTATTAACACTTGTCTCTGGACTTATTGAGATATAACGTAAACCCTAGCTGATATAACAACTAACATAAAGCCTTTCACTATTCACTCATCTTCTTTAAAAATTAGGTCGGAACACCTCAAAATTAATGACATCAATCTTAATCTCATATATGACTTCATCGATGTTCATCCCAATATATCACTCAAGATATATTCTTTTCTTCTACCCAATCATCTTGTGTGTCAAGGCAATAAGTTGACCCTCTTTTGAAAGACCAAATATCTCTTGGACATCATGAAGTATGATAGTCATCTCACCCTATGGCATATCTCATTATATGACATGTAGAAGTTGTTCATCTCTAGTTGCCAACGCTCAATAAAAGTAATCAACAACACATGGTCTATCACCTCATATAGCAAATCTGGTTCTCCCATCAACCCCACTCCTATCTACAATCTCAACCGAATTACTGGCCTCAAATCCGTCCTCTTCATTGGCTAAACTCTGTCAATAATATAACATGTGTGAGTTGTTACCACTTTCCACATTGTCTATAAATATATATTTATACAGCCAATTAGAATAGATAGTATTGATATCCAATATAAAATTACACAAAAATTAGAAATTACCTATTTCTCTCAGATCTTATGGGCAACATGACCTTAAAATCTTGGGAGTGATCCTGGCATACCAGAGGATCTCTCATCCTCACTATTTGTAATATCGATCTTAATATATAAGGTTGATGTATCATACTCATAACGTGAAGCTTCAACTTCTTTTTCTCCTCGTTATCGTCTATGAGTTCCATACGACATAACATTGTGTCTCCTAAATAAAACGGTAATGTTAAACCCTTCTACTCGTGTCCTATCAACCATATCTACATAGCAAAAAATAAAATTTATCATATCATATATAGCAAATCTCAAACATGAGGGAGACGTGTCCCGCCTGGGGCACGTCTCACAACATGTGACAAATGCGCTCCAAGAGCATCTCCCTCACAAGAGAGATGTTCGTGGGGAATGTCTCTAGCTGGAAATAGTTTTCCAATGATAAATCGAGCCAAAATCCTATTTTTCTACCTAAAATGATTGGAAAATGAAAAAACAGTACAAAATCAACAACATACCTTGATTAATCGATGAATATCTTTCAAACCGACCAAAAAAATCCTATTTTTTCCCTTCTTTTTCTTATTTGTTCTTTCCAAATCTCACATTTCAATTCGTTTGGTTGATTTTGATTCGTTGTTTTCCTTAAAATAGTTGTAGATCAGTAATAGGTGGTTGGAATGAGGTAGTAAACGAATAATGAAAGAAAGAATGACCAAAAATGAGAATCGAAAGCAGTTTCATGCAGGAGGAGAGAAAAGTTTTTCTTTTTTATCTTTAAAGGGTATTTTTGTAATTACTGAAATGACCAAGAGTATTTTGAGGAAAACGGTAAAAAAGGAGAGTATATGTATAATAAAAGAGGTGTGCGTGTATCAATCATATAAACATAAACTAAAAATCCTTTAGTTTCATATAATAAAAGAGAGTATTTCGTGGCTGTCACAAAAAGCCTTAATTGGTCAAAGGACGTGATGCATATACCGTTCAGTTCAATTGTCTTATGTCAATCATCCCTTTGTTTCATAGGGAAACATATAGTTCAATTCTGTAGCCCTCTTATAGTTCAGAATAAGTGCCAGAGTTTCGAATACAATCTGCGTTGTGCATGGCTTGAGAACTAGGTGCCATAGTCATGTAGAACCTTCCTGCTTCGCTTTGCATCATTTATTATTTAGTAAAAGATAATTTCTTTGTAATAACAAACCTTTAGTTGGTACTCGTGGAACGACATAATTTCTTGCCAATACGATTACAAAAAGTTTGTCCCCTTAAGCTTCCAGTATATTATTTTTCACATGATTAAAGCTTGGATTTCCCAGCCATTTTGTGTCAAATTTGATGATAATCTTTCCGATCGCTTTTTGTTATGTGATCACAGAAAATGCAAAACTTGTGATTGTATGGTTAGGGTTGTACCTAAGTCACACAGACACATGTAAGAGGTGGAGTGTCGACCCCGACAAAGGTGCGACACTGACACAGTGTTGGTGCGACATGGCAAAAAAAATAATTTTTTTTAAGGTAACTCACGGTTCTGCCGTTTATGGTATATTTATGCTGGAGAATCCGATCGATGAGGGAGTGATCCGCGAAGACGACGAAACCGAAGCCTCTTAGTTAACTCGTGACCTTATCTCCCATGATGACCACCTGAGTTACCTCACCATAGTTTCCAAAATGCTCCTTCAGCATGTCTTCCCTCATCTCCCATGAAACTCCGTCGAACATAAGAAAATAACTCAATGCGGACCTTCTTCACTTCCTTTTGTGTAGATATTCCACGCTTCCAAATCCAACACCGACTTTGAAGTTTGAGTCTTTTTGGATAAATGGGTCTGGATCCATGAAGATTGATTTGTGTATTATGATGAAATTAGTAGTTGTTTGCCATTTATGTGTTTTGCTTTAATATAAAGTTGTGTACTAGCTATTGCATTATTAAGTTAAATTGATGTCTCACTTATTCTAACTTGAATATTATATATAATATATAATATTATATACTCTAGCTGTGTCGTTGCACCCAAAATTTTTAAAATTTGCCGTATCCCGCACCTGCACCATGTCTGCACTCGCACCCGCACCCGCACCCGCACCCGAACTCGTGTGACATAGGGTTGTACAGGGAGCATGAACAAAGCGAGAGAACAGCTACAACAAATCTCAAAGACCTTCAGGTGAAAGGACCTATTTCCCAACTGTGTGGTGGTATCTGATATGAAACTTCATGCATATTAGAAAAGTTTGAGCATATTACCTTTAATACTGATGTTTGGAAGAATACTTCATAACATACTTTAAGCATTTCGGAAAAAAGTGGTAACCCTCTCCAATCTAAAATGAGGATTTGACGGTTGGCACATCGGAGATTTGGCAGCTACCGTTTTCCAAAACATAGTAGTAGTGGCCTGCGAATGACAGAGCCTCAAAGGACCAGTCATTTTGTTTCAACTTCTCATTAGGCACAACCAGTTTGCAGAGGAAAACTTCTCGACCAAACAGGTTTGCCCATCAAGCCTAACCTGCCTTTGAGCTCCAAGGGCCTTACAGTTAACACATGAACTGGGACTCCTCAGATGGTGGCAACACAATCAGCTTTTATATACATAATATGCATCAAATATAGGCTGCAAAAAGAACTTTGGGATCCGATTTCAACTGTGACAATATCAATTACTGAAAAAAATGTTACAAGATTTTTTGATACAATAGGGAGCCCGAGGACAGGTTTGCACACCCCGGGAATCGAACTCACGACCTGCATCGTATAAGTCGAGGCCCTGCCAGGTGAGCCGACCTCTGAGTGCAAAATTTTAATAGATTTTGAACCTACTTACAGCAACTCTTCTTTCCTTAATTTGCAGAAAGTGTCTGCATCGTAGCCATTAAGTACTGAAGAGGAATAATGATCCCACCGAAAACTTCGACATAAAATCAAAAGTTTCTGGAAAGCAACCAATCGAATTCATTCCATCGTCTTGGTTAGTCACTAATCATCGCAAGTACAAATGCAATTCTGCACATTCTCCGGCAACGTATCCATGACGAAGAAGCGTGGAGGAAAGGAAAAACGAACTCGAAATAGAAAAGCAAACAGACTAGGGAGAATTTCAATTAGAATCACTCAGACACTCACAGACCGCCCTCTTCGGCGACGATGAACTCCGCGAAGCTGCCGACGGCGGCGAACGAGCAGACGCGGTCGCCGACCTTGAAGTTCCTGACGCCGGATCCAATGGACTGGACGACGCCGGAGTAGTCGGACCCAGGAATGGAGGGGAGTGGGGGCTTCTCTTGGTACTTCCCCAAAATCTGCAGGAAATTACCGTAATTGTGGATCGTGGCGCGAACCCTAACCCTGAGAGGCCAGATCCGGGATCGGTTAGCTCCTACTGATCCCTATCTGAGACGAATCTGGATAGGGACTGTCGATCTCCGAGCTCTCGACATATGAGGGCTTCCATGGCGGACGAGGGCGGTAGAGGGAGATGACCATGCACACAACTCCAGAGAGCGTTCCAATAGAAACGTAGGCTCGTAGCATGCCCGTCCAATGAGTCCAATAGATCGGGTTGACCTGAATAACCTGAAAACCAAACCGATTAAATCCGATTCAAACTAGTATAATAAGAAAGTCCTTCTGTTCATTCCTGTCAAGGATGACGCTGAAACAAACGCAAACCGGTTCACCTGAAGTAAAACAAACAAGAACACATTTGGGTTGACTGTCCTTAACATGAACAGGAATCGACACGCTACAGATAAGACTTAGAACCGCCGATTTTGGTTCTGCTTTCAGAATTGCCTTAGAACCAGGGGCATCAGGTTCAATTTTTTTTTTTTAATACACGCACTCTCCGGAGAATCAAACTCCCAGCTTTCAGTCGTTAAGACAACAAGTTTTTAAAGCTTTATTTTCAAAATACAAAAATATTTGAAGTGCAAGGATGCGCCCTACACCATCTGAAAGGGTGTGGAGCTTCCTAAGGTTGAGCTCAGACTTTCTATGTGATAGAGGGATTTCAAAAAAAATATTTAAATATAAAGCGGTTTGAAACTGTTTGTTATAGTTTCGGGTTGGTTTTCAAAAATCATGAACCGTAACCAACCCAAAGATCCTTGGTTCCGATTTTAGTTTCAGGACTGGTTAAGCCAGTTCCAGTTATTGGCGATTTCACAGCCTATTCAGTTTACTTGTGGTTTCACGGTCAGTTCAGTTTCAGTTCGAATTGTCAGGCCGGTTCCGAACCGATCATGTCTAGCTACAAATATCACAAGAAACACAAAATGTGCACGATATGATTCTAGGGAGGTCTGTGTAGACATGGCCGGCTTTGATTTTCCCAAAACTTTGAATCGTAACCAAAGTGATGTAGGGCGGTTTTGGCTGCAGTTTCAGAACTGCCGGTTCAGGGGCGGTTCTAGTTTGAGTCTAGAACGGCCAGAAATCGGTATAGAATATCAAAAAAAATTAAGAGAAAAATTAAAAAGAATTACTAGAATAGACGGTTTGAAAATATTGGTTCACGTTTTGGGTAGGTTCTAGTTCCATGAATGGTGAACCAAACCAGTGGTCCTCGGTACTGGGCCCGGTTTCACTAACTCTTGTCTTACCTCGGTTCCAGTTGGAATCAGCCGTGTATTCATGTCAACTGACATGACAAAAATTTGAGTCATATTTTGGTTTACTTGTTTTGATACGAACACTAAGAGAGACACAGAGGAGCCACCTATATTTGTCACCCTGCTGGGAAACATATTGGTTCTTCAGACGGACATGTACAAATCCACACCGAGTTTGGATCCATGAGTTTTTGAACTCGAGAACTAATAGGCTTGAAAAAACAAGATCATCTGGACTCCATGCACGTGGACCTAAGTTACCGCCTGGGGGTGGGGGGGGGGCACCCCCCCTCCCTTTTCTCAAGAATTTAAAAACTTTGAATTGTTGTGTGAAATTTTAGAGAAAAAATTAAAAATTTCTCTCCAGAAATTTTGAAATAGAAAAAAGGTGATCATTTGTAAAATGTTGAAGTTTTATCCACCCCCTTGAAAAAATTGAAACCTTTTATGTTATTAATAATCGGTTTGGATCAAATTTTCAAAAAGATCTGGTTCGAACAAACCCATTATGGTCAACTAGAATCGATCTCTTGCCAAGCCCTAATTCCTCTCTATCAAGCATTGTTCCATTCGTTTCCGTCGTAGTCTTGGACCGCCGGTGGGCTAGACTACATTGGTGGTGATCCTTATCTTGACTATATAACTGAAGCTTATCACCATCACCACCTATGCCCTCCAATTCCTTTTCAAACCCTTCTTTGTTACCCATGCTTAAGCAAATGTTATGGTGTTTCTCTGTGAGTGGCGGACCTACATTCTGGCTTGAGGGACAGCCTTCCACGTGAATTTTAAAAGTTTTCAACTGTTGTTTGAAATTTTACAAAAAATTTGAAAATCACCCACATGAGTTTTGAGAAAAGTCAGTCGTCCATAAAATGTTAGTTTTGTCCATCCACTTGAAAAAAATGAAAAACTCAAACCCTTTTATGTTATTAATAATAGGTTTGGATCAGATTTTAATAAAGGTCTAATCCAAACCAACCGATTACGGTCAACCAAAATCGATTTATTTCCCAACCCTAATTCCTCTTTCTCCCTCTCTCAATCAAGCATAGTTCCATTTGCTTTTGTCAGACTTCTAGACCACTAGCGGGCTAGAACTACGGTGGCGATCCTTATCTTAAGCATACAACTGATACTTATCACTATCCCACATGCACCCTCCAATTCCTTTTCAAATCCTTTTTGGTTCTACACTTGCTTAGGCACATGTCATGGTCTCGCTCTCTCACATGCCACACACACACACACACACACACATATATATATATATATATATATATATATATATATATACATACAAAAGTTGATGGATTGTGTAAAATTCTAAAACTAAACTTCAATGGCTTGTAATCCACCATTGTGAAAACTCTATTGTGGTGCTTGTTTTTATTTTCATCTATATAGATGTCCTTTAATCTAACCCCCAAATGCTAAATTCAATCGCATAGATGTCCTTTAAAGTATTGTGTTTCTTTGTATTGACTACAAATGTGTCATTTTTTTAATGTAAGGCAGTTGACATTACTTAGTATTTTATTCTTAGAGTATGGTTTGTGTTCAATGAAAACAAGAAAGATTGAAATGCATTTGTGTTTAAGATCTCTATATATGACTTGAAACATATGGTTTGAAGTTTCCATTTCTTTTTCTCATCCTGAAGCTGGAGTATGTTGCTTAGATTTAGATCCCTAATTAAAGTCTCAGACCACTGGTAGCGAGCTAGACTATGTCAGTAACTACTTTATTGAAATTAATTATAATGTTTCAATCTATTGTGAATGTATTTTATATTATCGATGATGATAATATTAAAGATAGTGCTTATAATTAGTAGAAGACAATATATGCATTTGATTTCATTTTTATTATACATTCGATGAAAGAATTTTTGAAAAAGATATGATTTATCATTAGCACTACAAGGAGAAGACTAAGATATTATTAATGCTTTGAATCTTGTATAGTTGTCAAAAAGATAGATAAATAAGTTTAGAATTATAGATGAGTGAGAGCACTTCAATGCAAAGATCAACTTATTTTGTAATGAGAATAATATTGAGATTGGAAAAATAAAAGATAGTTATACAGGATCAATGACACAAGCAAGACGAAGGCAAAGTGAGACAACAAATCTGTATCATTGTCGATATGAGGTATTTATCATTGATTATGTGTTAATGAGCTTGATGATCGATTTGATGAGAGAAATACCGAATTGCTTCTTTGTGTTGCATGTCTTGATGCAATTAATAATTTTGCTTATTTCTTATAAGTTTTTATTCCTATAATTTTTGTACTAATGATCTTTGATAACTTCAACATCAACTTGATAATTGTATTATGTACATGAGTGATAATCAAAAGCTTAAACTTAAATGAATAAGTGAAATTACAAAAGCCTTAGTAAAATAAAGAAAGCATAACATCTACTATTTAGCATATTGGTTAATAAAATTAGAATTGCTTTTACCTGGTGCCATTGTAAGTGTGGAGCAAGTATTTTTTGTTGTAAACTTTGTGAATAGTCGCCTAAGAAACAAAATTGGTGTTGAGTTCATAAATGATTGCTTAATTGCATATACTGAGCGTAACATATCATTAGATATAGATAATTAACAAATGATGACATTGAAAGTTGTGTTTGTTATGAGTTTAGTAGGTATGCACATTTGATGGCTTTAATTACTCAAATGCATTATATTAGCAATTGTACAACTATGTGATTGTTAGTTAACAAATGATCATTATAAATAATTATTTGTTATCATTTTTGTATTTTTTGAGCATATATGTAACCATGCGTCTATTGTCGATAGTATTTTATCTATGTGTTATTTATAAAATCTTAATGATGTTAAATGTTTTGGCAATTTGGTTATCACTTTAAGGATTATAGGTAGTTAGTTTGTGCTAAGATAATATCTTTTACTCTGAAAAAGTTGATTGCACATAAAAAATAACTATATTGTAATGTCAAACTCATTAAGAATTTTTAAGAAAAAACAAGAATTAATAACATGAATATTACTATAGTTGGAAATTTTACGTGCTTATTGGAAGTTTGAATAAGCATAAGTATCATGTAACCTGACCCTACTAATATCCGTGTTGAGTTGTAATGGGTGACCGTGGTTGGGATAAAATGTTAGATTAAAACTACATGCCCTTTTCTTTTTTTCTGTTACAAAAGGTGGCTTAAGCCTAACACACACTCATACATGTACCCTCTAGGAGTCGAACTCTCCACTAATAGCAATGGCACTAGCCGCTAGGGCACCCTATCATTGAGCTAACACTCTAGGTGAGCAGATTAACCTAGACCTACTTATACCCGTACCATTAGCCCAATGTCAATTATCTAAATTTATAGAATACCAATATGCGAACGTGAACTGGATCAGAATGGTTAGTTTTGGTTATGAGTTTTTGACTCCATTAAGTGATAAGTCTTAAATACCCAAGCTTGGAAGTGATGTGAATCCTGTGCACTGCATGCACAACCCTCAAGGGACGTTTACGTAAGCAAACATACCTTAGTGTCTCGGAAGCTTCTTACTATGATATTATTATGATATTACTATGTATCGACTATAATATTCTTAGATTATCAGTAGTTTGATATATCTAACCAATTATACATGACCATATATTACAATTGGTATGTGTAAGTTGAGTAGATACACCAGTTGTCTATGTAGAACTCATTGAAAGAGTACTTCGCTATGTGAAGTGAACGATTTATATTATACTAAATTATGATAAATATCCTTCTATTCTTAAATGATTTAGTGATGCTAGTTAGATAACAAAAAATTCTTACAGTAATGGGGTCACCCCCTGGATATGTATTTCTTCTGGTTTGTGGTACTGTCACTTGAAAATCCAAGAAACAAACTATTTTGGTTCGTTCTATCTTTAATATAAAACTATGTGCTTTTGATGAGACTGTATTGAAAGTTGAATGGCTTGAGTACCTTATGTTCAATTTACCTATGATAAATAAGTCGCTTCCTTCAATTTTAGTATATTGTGATAGTACGATTACAATTGCTAAGATCAATAGTTTCAAGTACAACCAAAAGCAACGAATACACATCTAAGTTAAACTAAAGTATATAAAGGATCTTTTGTCTAATGGGGTCATAATTATAAATTTTGTTTGATCCAAAGATAACACAATCGATCCTTTAATTAAGGGTATATCAATAGTCTTAGTTAATAAATCTAGGTTGGGGATATGACTCAAACCCATGATTTATTTACAAAGAGCGGCAACCCAACCTAACTTAGTAAAGATCACATGAAGTAGGTTCAATGTGATAGTAACAAGTTGTTGTGTGAATACGATGCTACTTTGTATTATGTGATACTTTTAGTATCTTTTTATTTGTCCCCTATAAACCTAAAGTATCATGATTGCAAGTTTAATAAGAGATTATTCTCTTAATGGGATTGAGTGATAAGAAAGGATGGTAGCAATACATCCTTACGTAAAACTAAGTGATTGACATTGTTTGATTGCAATAAGAGAATTGGGTTATTCCTTGAAGTCAATCATGATATAGGAAATGTATGCATGATCATTAATGCATCACCCCTAAAGATTACTTCATAACTTTTTATTATATTGTTATTAATAGACACATTTACACCCAATGTTAAGGTTTAAGACATATGTTCACTTAGTTCCTGTAAGGGTAACATTGGATAACTCAGGTAATAGTTCAAATCCGAAGGTACCATTACAAAAAATATAATATGATGGTTGGTTTGGGAGGATACTTTTATACTTCAGGACTTTATGGGAAATTATTGGATTTAATGTTAATTTAGTTGGGTTAATTAAACCCATTTATATTAATAACATTTAATTCATGTTGATATCTCAAATAATTAATTGATTCATCATTGATATATATGTGAAAGTCTTAAAGTATAAAAGTAACATGTTAGAGACTTTTCATGTGATGACTAAGAGGAAACAAAATTTAGTCCCATATTGAAGAATGAGACAAACCACATGTCCTTTTATATAGTTGGTAGTTCATGAACTTTAGTTCAAAGAACTTGGAGAGGACATGATAGATAACACATGTGCACACACACGTCGAGCCTAATTCTGGGTTTGAGATTGGCATGTGGGAATTGGAAATTTTCTTCGGCCTATCTTTTTGCATGAAAAACTTTTGATCTAGCGGTAAAGAGTGTTTACGTGAGAATGGTTACAGGATAGAGAGATGCATCATTTGGATCGGATTCATGATCCAACACATTATCTATAATAAGAGATTAGGGCTCCCTAATGAGCACTTTCTTGTGTGAATATTCTCTCTCCTTTTGTCTCTATTCTCTACTCTCCCTCTATAGTTGTGTCCTTGTAATTGCTTCCATCCATCCTTCCCCACCAGCCATAAGCAACTCGGCACAGTTGAAGTCAACCCAAAGTCACACGTGCCTTTTATGAGTTAATAAATAGAAGGAGAATCCATTCAAAATATCAAATCATCCATGAAGGAGCTGTAGAATAACACACGACGATCGGACAATTTAAAAATAACTTCCTCAACAATGCAGTGTACTTTATGTCACACAACAAACACCATAGTCATACACGAGCAACAAATGAGTGCTTGTGGATGCTTTTATGCAAGCACTTCTAACGCAACCACCCTACTTTATGTCATCACGACTACCAGTGTACAACAAGCACCATAATCATGTTATATTATTGATGGACTACAAAAACACCAAATGTGGTGGTGAAGGCAGTAAACTCCGACGTCTCAATGGCGATCCATCGGTCTTCTTTGAAGTGCGGTCATACATGTCAATGAATGTTTGACAAATTGGTTTCGTTTTATATGGTTCGGATGAGTGTACCACATTATAAAGTATCAACAACAATAGAATCACTTAATCCGACAACAAGGGGGAAACCAATAATGGACTGAAGAAAAGTAGAGCGCTGAAACCCAAACTTACTTCATAAAAAGAAAAACTCCTAGTTGCTTCAATATCTTATTAGGGTTTAGGATTTGATATTTAATACCTAAGAGGGAGACCAAGAATTGTGGTGGTGGCGGTGGATGAAGGTGGTCAAACTGTGGGGTCTCAATGGCGACCGAGCTTCATTGAACTCGGTAATGTGTGTGTGTGTGAGAGAGAGAGTCAAAGTTAGAGAGGGAGTATTGAGCCCTAATGGATCCATGGGCATAATAGATATTTCTTGAATTGGATCTCTTTCTATATGAGGCACTTATCTCGATCCTACAATAACATGGCTGTTGAGTTAGTAGCTACATCAACTTGATTGCATGAAACTGCCTTCTACGTCATATTCAGCTGACCTTGTTAGCAGTTTTGGACAACGTAATAAACGATCCAAACCACAGGTTATTGCATAGTTATGTGAAGTTTTTCAAAACAAAATTCTAGATCTACGAGGGTGCACAAAAGGATGGCACCCATGACCTTTGACCCGTCATTGGCTGTCTAGCAGATTATGCCTCCTCGTTAACCTAAACCATCCGGGCAATGGCAAATGCATCTATGGCCCAAAAGTCCCAAAGCTCGTTGGAGTGCTGCTCTAGCGTTCGAGATTGCAAAAATTATTTTGGATAAGTATGTTTAATGCTCAAAGGCAAACATTTTTGCTAAACCCTTGCCCCTTAATTACTTGCTACTTATAATTACATGTTATACTATATGTGTCTAAACATGAACCATGTTGACAACATACATACACACATAATATATATATATATACTGAAACAGGAATATTTTACAATTGTACTTCCTCTCTCTCTCTCACACACACATATATATACATTGATCTCTCGGCTTAATTGATGGCAATAGCTTACCTGCAGGTCAGGGTGCCGACTCACAAGTTGACGGTCATAAGTTTGATACCCAGGGCATGAACCTGTCGTAGGCCTCCGGTTGTGACCGGAAAAAAAGGTGGCATGAGCCAAGAACTTTACTTGGAATTCTCGGCCTACTGCTCCTGGTCCTCTTTGTCGGTATAATTAGGCATCATACAGTTGTTAGTTCTTCCTAAGAGGAAAGGAGAGCAGAAGATAGTCATCACTTTTGGGCGAAAAATGTCTTCATCCAGCAGAAAACAATCCAGTCATGGTCATGGGCGATGCTGGCTATCCAGCAAACTATTGGGATGTCCGCGGCTGAACACAACCTTCTGACACAAAAACTTTCTCAGCTGGTCGAGTTTTCGTGCCACAACACGGAAGATCATAAGAGGTTCTGTTAACTTCGAGAAGCTCATGCAAACAAGATGTGCATTGCGTGTTGTAGAGGATATTTCCCTCGTGAGAAAATTGACGCGTCTCTGCAAGTTTCGTGTTGTAGTGTAGCATAAAAGAAGTCATGCATACGTCCAAAACCTTCTGACCGTTGGGAACAGTTTTCATGTGAAAATCGTGACGTCTCAACTAAAGCCAAAATCAGATAATACACCTAACTTAAGTTCGGAGGCCTAAGTCTAAAAATTTTGAAGCCTACGAAATTGGTAATACAAGTGGGACTTAATCATTTAGGGCCTAAGAAGTTATGTGTGATAAGTGTTTGAAAACTTTTGGTGCCAAAGGTTGATACTTAAGGAATTTAAAATTAAAAAGGGGCCCGCTACAGTTGCCTTGGTGGTTTTAGCAACCAACTAAAATTAAGGGCCTAAAATTGATGCTTAACAAAATTAAATCGCAACTTTTCTTTTCAACATGCATGAAGAATGTTAGAGTCAAACCTAATAGTCAATCTTGCAAATTAAAAAAAAGAAGTGTTGATGCCAAGATTCCACAATTCAACAATAACAACTTCTTCCTAGAAAGATGCAATCAAATATTAAATATAATAACCAAAAAAATTGAGACACCAAATTTAATGTAGAAAATCCTCAAAACAGAGAAAAACCATGGAGACCTCGAAGGCCTAAAAACTCCATATAAAAGAAAGTAAGTATAAGCAAGTGGTTCAAAAGAAAGCTATGACAATTATACTAAAAGAATATCAATAATCCAAACACTACCGCAGTATTTTAAAAACAACTCAATATAGAGTTTAAGAACATCTCACTCAAATATGGATTGCAAAATTTGTTTGAGATGAAATCATTGAAGAAGAAATAACCCATGATTGAGAAATCCGATCTTCGAAGATGACATTCACATGTTGCTTCAATCTCTCAAAAGAACCCAAGCATACTTGCACTCTTCTTCTCTCTCTCTTCTTGTATGTCAACCGACTGTCATACATCTACCAAAAAGAAAACTAGGGCTTCAACTCTCTTTTGTGGTTATGTGTTAAAGAGAAGAAACCCAAATTAGGTCCCTCTAAAAGCCCCATACATGATAACATGCATTAATGTGGTTCATTTAGGCAGATACAAAAGGGCGTCAATTCTCTTCAAACTCTCCTTACAATCAAAGGTAAACATAATATAATCTTCATTTAGAAGAAGAATAGGCAAACTTCATGTCTGCCAACTTTATGTAAATCTCATGCTTCTTCTTAATGGTAACAACTTGTATCAACATATATGAGGAAATATCAACATTATATCTTCTCAACTTATAGCAACTTCTCTTCTATGACTGATCTAACCTAATGATATCTTTTGTTGATGTGCTTTGTCTTCGAATGAAAAGTAGATTATTTCATGAGACAAATAACACTTTGATTATAATAATATAATACATATTTTAATTGTACTAAGTCAAGGTCCTATACAAACTCTCACATCCAAAGTAACTCCTTTGCACCTTCATTGATAGCCATATATTTGATTTTATTGTCAAGACATGTCTAAAGTCTATATTACTAAGAGATCTCTTTCTTTCCCTTCAAAGGTAACCAAGTAGGCTAAGATAAACCTGTAATTATCATAATTACCTTCCAAATCTAAATAAGTACAATGCAGGTAAAGGAATTCGAAATCCAATTCGAGCGAATCGCTTTGCGAGTCATTGTCCTATGTCCTATCCAAGTAATACATGAGTTCTCTACTGTCCGTGAAAAAAGTGTACTCAATAGGAGAATACCTTCTAGAGGCTTGTTTAGCTCTAAAAGATCACCTAACACTATCTGCTTGGGCTGTACATCATTTGCATGCTCTACTCTGGCTGATAACAAGCTACTATTTCAATATTTTTAGGGATGAACAAATTACTCAGTTGAGTTATTTTGGTGATATCTTCTATAATCTAATTCTCTATAAAGATTACATTTTTGCACCTAAAATGTTTCATCTAAACACGATCATAATACATGTATCCTAATTCATCATTTCCATAGCCAAAAAATACATTGGTGTGTCACTAATGTGTCACACCTACATGAGTTGCGACCATGACCCTACTTGAGTCGATGCCACTTGGACACTCCTTGCATGAGTATAAACATAAATGATAAATAAAGGTAAGGATAACAAACTCCTGTCAAATAAAATACCAAATTCAATGTCTACAAATCTTAACAATTTGTTCTAAATGATGTGGGGCCTACCAAAACATAATCCCCAATTCAACAACCATTCATATCCACACAAGTCCAAGGGACCTACAAGTTTGTATTTGTCCCAAGCTAGAATGCCTAAAAGACCTACAAGTCTCTAAAGACCCTATACAAACCCGCACAAGTATGACACATGGATTTCATACACATTATATTCTAAATGAGTTCCATCTTATCATATCTACATAGTATCAAATCATAGTTTAATATCAAACACATGCATAACAAATCATTCACATTATCAACCAAGTTATAAATGATTATCTCAAAAGCATATCAAATAACCCATAATTTTTAAATACTATTCAAGAGGCATCAATAAAATATTTAACAATTATGCACATTTAAATGATTCAAAATAAGAAAATCACTTCTAAAATGGTTCTACTAAGGAATACATAAATCCCTACGTTAATGAGTGAGTACCAAGATCCAATCAACAACTACAAAATCCTCCAATTTTAATATCTAAATAATCTCAAATGATAATAATAAACCAGATCTAAATGAGACCCTAAACAATCCTTAAATGACCTAAAATCTATCATAGATCCAAACTATTATCTGGATCTATTTCTGACTAAAACTAAACACTGCAGTAGGTATTTTGTATCCCTAGGTCAACATAGAACCTAACCAGAAGCTAATATTGACCAAATGGGTCTTGTGTTCAGTTACGTACTTGACTTGGGAACCTATTTTACACCCAACCTGACCTATTCAGCATAGAGTTACTAGTGTAACATAGGACTAACTAACATAACACTTACAAGCATGATGACATGGTACTAGCCAATCTGAAAGACATGATACACATCAATACGTTTGACATGACAAGATACTTGAACTAGGGCACCCCCAATAGGAACCAAATTTCATGGCTTTTCTTATAGTGTTTTCGCCATTCTCTGGCATCAATGGTTCCTCACCATCCGGTCAACTCTCCCCTCCTTAGCAAATTCAACAATGGTCGGTGTTGGTAGCATTTTGTTTGGAAAAATCCAAACAGAAACAAAAGAAAATTGGAAGGGTTTTCTACAAAAAAATGAGATGAATCCAAGCATTTTTTATTCAATTTCGATTTGATTTTGTTTGTAACCAATAAAACAATAAAAAGCCCTTAACACTAACCAAATTTGGTGGCAAATGATGGTGATTTATCTATGGAAATCCAAAAGAACCTTAACTGCGTTCTTTTTTATGAAATCTGGCAATAACTATTATTTTCAGGCCGAATAAAGGTCATCAACAACCGATCACATGCCCAACATCTATAACAAATCTATTTCTTCTAAACCCAAAGCGATGCTCATCAATGAGTTTTTCATCAAGAATCGAAAGGAAAATTAAATCTCAAAATAAAAGTAAGAACTTACTTGATTCCAGCCACCCTTCGACAATTTCTCTATTTGTCTCGTTCCTTTCGAAGCTACCAAACAACAAAGACTCTATGGTGAGTATCAACCATATTAGATATGCCATAAAAATGATGATTTTTGGTGGTGGTGGTGGTGGGCAATTACAAGCTTCCAGTGACACTCAATTTGCATGTTATTATTCCTTCTATGTGCATGGATCTAGATCCAATTCGTCCCATAGTGTTATATTTTAACCCTTAAAAAAAGGGTGTTACTAAAGGCACGCCCTAAATTACTAAGTATATACCTCCATTCCCATTTTACCTTTGTTTTGATGCACATCTCTCTCCTGTCCTCCCCCTCAACTCTCTTCTTTTTCTCTCCCTATCTCTCAACTCTTACCTACGGTATCTATTTTGCATCATCGAAGCCTAGTGCAACCCAAGTCTATCACCAATCAAAACTACCTTGAGTCTCGCCCATCATTGTCATGGCAAATGAGACTAACTTCTCTCCTCTTTGCTCCATCCCCGCCATCATTAAGCATGCTTATCTCTCTCCTTTAGATGAGCATTGCATATATCTTTCCTGTGAGAGAGACGCATGTGGTATGCGTCTCTTTCATAAGAAAGAGATGCATGTGTAGTGCATATCTCCTCTACTTGTGCACCATCCCTTTCCTGTACTGAAGGAGAGACTTTTTGCGTTTTTCTTATATAAAGGAGACGCATCTCACGTGCGTTTCTTATATAAAGGAAGCGCACATCTCATGCTTATATAAAAGAGATGCATGTAAGTTCTTTTCCCTTTCTTTTCTCGAGCAAGGAAAGGGAGGAGTTAAGAGGAGCAAGGTAGTGACTTGCTCCACCAATATAAAAGATTAGAGAGAGTGGGAGAGATAGGAAGGAGGAGAGAGAGGAACGCCAACAGGTAGATGCCGATGGCAAGAGGAGAGAGGAAGAAAGGAATGACGGGCCAGTAGTAGTTACGTGTGTGTGAGTGAGAGAGAGAGAGAGAGAGAGAGAGAGAGAGAGAGAGAAGAGGAAGGAGAGAGGCATGAAGCTAAGCGAGCTCTGATTAATCCTGTATCAAAAGAAAAGAAAGAGTGGTGGGTGGTAGATAAACAGGAGTATTATGAAAAACAAGGCATGTTCTTAATAATTTGAGGTATTCCTTTAATAATTCTTTAAAAAAAATTTGTCATTATAATTTATAAAATACTTGAAAAGATGTAGATATTTCTCTCTAATTTCATCCTCAAGCTCCTAAGAGGCCTTGTTCGGTGGGTGATGACTATACTTCACCTTGATAATTCTGAGGACTCATTAATGCAAAACCTACTCTTATCTATCCAAAATGACTACATGTTGCTCCTCACAAGACAAATTATCATGTATCTACAATGGCTCACCCTCAATCACATGCGAAGGATCATGAATGTACTTTTACAATATGGATACATGAAATACATTATTTACCCCTATTCATCCAACTTGCTTTAGAAGCATGTATGATTCAATATAGTTGAGGCCTAGCTTATCCTTATGCCTCAAGTGTCACTCAACAAGTTGTATATACCTTTAAAAACACATAATTATCAATAATAAACTCTAGGTCATGACCTCTCTTATTTGTATAGCTCTTCTAGTAGCTTTGAGGTGCCTTAATATGTTAATACATCAAATTTATCCTATCTAATGACTAATGAAGTATCTTTAATCTAATCACTAGTCGTAATCCGAGTACATTACAACATAATAGAGTTCTACATTTTTTCCTTTAAATCATCTTATAAGGTGACATTCCAATGATCACCTCATAGTTATTATTATAAGCAAACTCAATCAAGTGCAAATGGGTATCTCATTGGTCATGATCGAAGCATATTTTCTAGTGTATGGATGGTGTGCTCAACCCTTTCATCAGTCTTCAGATGAAAGGTTGTACTAAACTGCAACTCCACAACAAGTACTTGATCGGGTAGTGGGTGGTTTGGTTTCTCTCGAAGGCATTATGAAAACTTTGCCAAAAATGCAAGGTACATTGAGGTTCTCTCTTAGAAGTGATAGTCTCTTGCATATCATAAAACTTAAGAATCTAAGTGATATAAATATCAACAAGTCTAGACATGACATATTACTCCAAATCATGCAACCCTAGTAAGTATGTTAACAATTACTTAGATGACATCATGCTTCCACGATCTAAGGAGAAGTCCAACGATAAAATCCATATTAGTATGTTATCATTTTCTCTCAAAAATAGGTAACGACCTCAAGGTACTCATTGAGTGCTAACATTCTACCTTCACCTTATGACAAGTCAAACATATAGCCCTGAACACATCATATGCCTTCTTCATTCTCGACCACTAGTATTGTTGGCTAAAGTTTGTATATATCTTTGTGTTATCAAGATGAATGCTAAACCAATTTGATTGTGCTACCTCTAGGATCTCTTGCCGAAGCGACTTATCATTAAGCATACACACATGAGCTTCAACCTGCAAAAAACTATCATCATGTATTTCATAACAAAGAACTTTCTTGATGCGCGTTTGGTGTATATAGAGTGATTGGATCCAACCCACTCATATCCGTCCATTATTTTTGAATAGGAGATCCTAGAGGTAGCACACTCTACAAAAGTGCGCTACAACTAACAATTATATTTTTTAACAAGAAATATATATTTTTGGGTGGCATACATTTTTAAGGAGCTTTAGAAAAGTGCTAAGGGTATCCCCAAGACGTTAATCCGTGAAGGTCACTCAAATTAATACTTAGAATATCAATCAATCGATACAAGTAGCAATGTGCACTCAGGGGGTTAGATCACTTAGAGCAGCTCTTGACTTTTGTGTTGGCTGGCCTCGAGTTCGACTCTCAGGGTGGGTTTGGCCTCTCATACCTAACAGCAATGTCCCGGTCTCAGCCAGGCCATTAATGCACCTGGCAGGGCTCTTGGCTCGCGTGATGTCTATCCGCGAGTTTGACTCCCAAGGCCTGAGTATCCGACTTCAGCCTCAACGTGTAACACAAAAAGAAAAAGAAAAGAAAAGAGTCCCCGGTCGTGTATACACAGCTTCAGCCAGGCCCTCTGGTTGAAACAGAAAAGAAGTAATAGTGCGATATGGCGCGCTTCGTTGAGGTTCATTAAAAGGTGACGATGACTTGGTCATCATACGACATACGGCGCTGAAAATGATGGAACTTTCTTCCCCCTTTTCTCTCTCTCTCTCGGGAAGAGAATGCTCAACAAGTTTGGACGAGGAAAGTTCCTTTCCCAGTGACGTATGCCATAGGACATACTCTCTCCCTCGTCCAAACTTCTTAAGCATTCTCTTCCCACTCAGAGAGGAATGATACCGGAAGCAGAGGCGTTGCCAGAGAAGCAGAAGACTCATCGAAGGCTCACCAACCTTTCCCAATCAGAGTGAGAGAGAGAATTATACCGGAAGCAGGGGCGTTGCCACAGGAGCAGAAGACTCATCGGAGGCTCACCAGGTTGGTGGCATTTGTGCGATGACATTATTTTGATTGCTTTAAGGATCGATGATGGTTATCGAGTTATTGGTTGTCCTTCTCCTTTTCTTTCTACATTTAAATATAACAACCTTCTTTCTTGTTCTGAAAGAGGATACAAGCATCAGAACATGCATGAAGGCATCATCTCTCTTTGTTGCATTAATTTTATCATGAACATCACAATTAAGATCGATCAGCATATCAAGTGGATCAAAGAAATTCTTTTAGGATGAGGCAAATAACTCACATTACTTTAAGGAACAAGCACTGATAATATATAGAATCCGGGGTAATAACAGTAGACTACTCTGGGTGAGATGAAACCCTAGCGCGGTTGTCAACCATAAGAAATTTTATAACTTAAGGCTTTTTCTTCTATCTTCCAAAATTTGGGCTGTAAGCGCCTCACCTTACTTTAATGTAGATCCGCTGGTGATTGCACTAAATTTTATCAAGTTGGCGGTTGATTAGCAGTTGTTGGAAGCCTGAAGCGGCAACATTAATGGTCGCCAATGAAATGAAATTATTTATTATTTCTGTAGGAAGGCAGGTCGAAAAGAGTCTTTATGGCCACGAACCAAGTAGGTAGAGACGAAAGACTTTTCTGTACAAGGAAAATTTATTGTGGTTCAAAACCTTGATAAAGGTGGCAGACATATTCTTGTTTGCGTAGATCCAATCACCGAGCACTATACGTACGTACGTATGCATGTATATATGTTTGTTTAGGGGTGTCAGTGAGCCAAGATACTTGAGTGCTACTTGGTGATAACTCAAGCTTCAGATCACTAATACTCGACTCTGCTTACTCGTGGGAAAAATTTATATATATACATACATACACGCACACAAAGCCCCCTTAACAAATTTTAAAAATAAAAAACAAAATACAACTTACATATAAGAAGAGCCCACTGTGTAATATATATATAATATGCACAAGGCCCGCTTAACAATTTTTTAAAATAAAAAACAAAATATAACTTAGCCCATGGTGTAATATATATAAAGAGAGAAAGGATGCATTTTAGGCTCAATAGTGAAACATGTTTGACCCTTCGTTTTGCATGAATCCACCCGTGGTTTTGATGATGGTGGCAATGGTTTTGATCATTAAAAGATGGTTTTGAGTGGTGGAAAAGTAAGGGAAGGTGGCAACCAGTGGTTAAATAGGTAAAACCATACAAAACGAGTAATCCAGGGACTATTCCCTCTCTCTATATAGGTTGAAATTGAAATTTTAAGAGAAAAAATAAAATTGAATGGAAGTGATAAGTACCGTAAAAGGACAAAAAAATGAAATGATGGGCAAAAAGAAACAAGTGAGAACCTCAAGGCGTTGAAAATGCATGTGCTGGGCTGCTGGCATTGCATATTCCTCTTCTTGCTCTTTTGTACGTAGAGTTCAAGTAAACTCCTCCGCTAATGGAGTGAGCGCGAACCAAGCTCCGCAGTAAAATTAATCGAGCCGAGCTTGATCATCATGCACCCCTATGTATGCATGTGTTTGCGTTATAAATATAACTATATATATATACACACATATATACCTTGTATCAAATTTGGAATGCCATAAGATTCTACTTTAAGACGACGTATAGATAAATATTAGCTAAAAGTTTATGAAGAATAATGAATAGAAGAATGATTGGAACTCTCAAACTATAACCAAAATTAACTTATGAATACAGCGAATAAATTGTGCTAAACCAAATCCGATGACTAATCTTTTCATTTGCATTTTAAGAGTAGTTAACGTGCATTGTATGATAGGCAAGAGAAGAAATCCTAGAAAGAAATGGTATAAACTGGAAGAAACATTTGAGAATGGAGAAGCTTTATTTGACTATCATAACCAAGATTGGGGAGGACCAAATAATTTCTTTCATTAGCTCTATAACTTCAATTTTCTATCTTTTTGAGAATATTTGTAATTTTTGGCCAATTTGACAAAATATCAGTCATGAAATTTACACATGCACGCATTCGCAGTACACATTTTTTTCGCATGTCCATGAAGGGGAAGATGATAAGTTCATGAATACTACAACCAAGAGGTGGAAACCAAGTCTACACCAGAAGTGTAAAACCCTAAAGTTAGGGCCCTTGCAATGTGGATCAACGTTGAAGATGTTTGTAAGATGGAATTTGATCAGGTTAGAGGATGGGTCATCTTAGAGGTTGAGGTTTGACTAGTCAGTTTGAAGGGGAATCCAATACCAAAAGGACAAGCAAAGGAAAGAAATGGCAAGATGATTGCACACAACGCAAACAAGGAACCGTTGGTACCAAAGAATTCACAGGCCAGCTTCATATGCAACACAAACAATACGGTTCTAGGCATTCCTGTTCTTGACCTAGATATGACCGGTTCTGAACCGGTCTGACGGTTCCAACCAGGTCAGGAACAAGACACGAAATGGATCCGAAACCGACGGTGTTCCATAAATTTGTAATACTTTTTGGCAAAATTCAATTTTTTTTGGTTCCAAACGGTTTAGGACCTAAACTGAAACTGATACCAGAACTGGCAGTTCCAAAACAAAATCAGAAGCGGTCCGATCTCGGTTCGGTTCCTGTCCCTAGTGTCAGGCAAACTGGAACTGACAGTTTGAAACTGTCGGTTTTGGTCATCTCTCTCTTGACCTGCACCTGCTAGTTCCACCTAGAACATTGGCACAAACAATCCCTTGGTACTTAAGGTATTGAAGTAGGGATATCACTTGTGTTTAGTGGTGGGCATGGACTGGTTAATCACTCCATGGCCTATTTTTCCAAGTCCAGTTGATAACAATCGATTTTGAAAAAATTAAAACTGTAATCAATCCATTCGAATTTGGTTAACCCTAACTTGTTATGTACTAATTTCGGTCAGTTAACCACTAGTTTTGCTTTCCATTTTTCTACGTAGTATGGAAGAAAGGCTTGGTTTTGATTTTAGATGTTCAGCCATACCGCTCAAGGAAGGGTTTTGAGCCAACCTTATGGTCAGCCAGGCAAGCCCTACATTTTGATGCCCCTTTTCCTTTATCTTACTATTATTTATTGATACTTTATACTTGAATTATTTCTCTAAAGCATGTACTTTTTTTTGTTTACTTTCTTTGGCCTAACCTTAGCACCACTGTCATCTTAACGAGTGCAACATTAATATGTGAAATGACATTAAGAAAAGATAAATAAAGAGTAGCAGCTCATACAAGTTCTGGTGTCACTTTTTCCGTTAATTAGTGTTTATGCTGGAATTATTGTTAAACTAAGTTATTATCCAGGTTGGTCAAGCATAAGGTAACTTGACATGCTTGAAACTAAAATTTTCTTAAAATGATTTTCCGTTGGAACTTTGGTATCCTTCTTGGTTTGACAAATCTTTTAATACAATTTTATTGTAAACTCTTGACCTTTTGATAAGCATGCAACGAGTTCAGATTATTCCATGAAGTTAGGGTTCAGGTTAGGGTTTGAATGTGAATATTGACTATTGGATCTGATCTAATTGTTGATGGGGTTCTGGATTTGATTACAGAGCAGAACCAAAAATAGGTTAAACTTATTGGATGCTCAAAACCATCAGGAAAACCTTTTAAAATAATAAAATATAAGGAGCCAAAAGTTTCCTGTTTGGGACCGGTTCCGGTTCCATGGAAGGTGGGGTCCACTATGAAATGTCAAACTTTCACAATACAACTAAAATCAGGAAATAGGATTGGTTGACCCAACTTTTGATTAAAATCCATAAAATTCAATATTAAAAAAAAACTTACAAAGGATCTGGGATGAGTTGGATTTTATTTTCTTATAGGTTACCTGTATTAGTCTTTTTATGACAGACCCCAGATCAAGATTTGAAGCACCAGTTTTGCACCATCACCAGCCTGATCTGAGGCATATTCAACCCATTTGAACCTGTAAACATACTACACAAATACCTCGTTTGGGTTGAAGAACCAATAGTGCTACTCAAACTCGGTTAAAATTTGGACCGATTAAGTTCAAGCCAAACCCATCCATTCAACACACCTAGATGAAACTCAACTAACGCTTGTTCTGGGTTGGTTAAAGGATGAGCCTGAGTGAACAAGGTAAACTTAATCTCGATTAGAGTTCAAAGTTCAGATAAAGTCGAGGTAAAGACAAAGCTAGTCCATTGAAACTTAATTTGGGCTTGGGTTGAAGCTGTAAGTCCACTCAATTCAAGTTGCACTAAGGCTCAGTAGTAGAAAACGGGAAATTCTGAAGTATACCAGAACCGTCGCAAAAGCCAAATTCCAACCACTTTAGCCATTGGACTCCATCTCGATGGTTTCTCTTTTCCTGAAAATGTACTTTGAACCTCGGGATATTTTTTCCCCACTCAAGTTACCCAACCAGACGGTGAGATTGGGCATGGACCCCCTAAACCAGATGAACCGTGCCCCTTGGTTTGGGTTGTGCATTTGTACTTCGATGCTTCTTTTTTCCCTCTATAATGGCGAACAACCTTCTTTGGGGTAGAAGACCCGGCTGTAGGGTTGGTTGTAGATGGGCTTCGTAATGGGATAAAAAGTAGAGTCGTATGATTATGCATTATACAAAGTATCGAGGCTCGTGTTTGATAATGATGTGAATTGCAACTGTAATCACAGGCCTTGTTATCAAACACCTCCTCAAGGGGACATGAACAACAGTGGTGGATCTAGAAAGTTTTCTAGAAAAGGGCATGCAGGCTTATGCTTATGATTGTTTTGGGTTGCCCAACTGCATGTTATAGACCAGTGGTGCATTCAACCGTGGGCCATAGTTCTCTTGTTGATGTTTTCAGATTTAGTGTGAGTTGGCCATTCAAACTCATCTCAACGTAGATCGGCCACTTATGGCGACCAAGGCTCATGTGTCCCCCTCCATCCGCCACACCCACCCACCCACACTTGTAGGTAATACAAACTTATGGCAGATGGCGGAACTTAGAATTTGCGCCACCCTATTGCACTATAAGACTTACTCTACCACCTGCATTTAGTAGAGGCACACACACACGTAAACAAGTTGTACAATAATATACATAAATATAAATGGATCCAGCTATCTAGTACATTCATTTGATGAGATTGCTAGCAGTTGAACGTTGGTACCAACCCAAGTTTATAAAGGGGTCGGTGGGTGACCCTGCAAAATTTATGCATCGGCTAACTCTGTTCTGGCAATCAAACCTTTCCATGTGCACCAAGAAGTCTCCCGCAGCACGTCTTACGTGTTTATGGTTGTGTTGAAGTCAGGTTGAAGCAATGATGCAAATTTAATAAAGTAATAACTGCACCGTGCAATAATACCCTGTTTCCACTTTTGACTTGGAGAAACCACCCTTGACAGTGCACATTGACAACGAAGAATATAACCCACTTAATGTGGCAACAGGTTTTGGTTTTGGTTAGAGAAGCCACCCTCAAGTTGCCACTGGGGCCAAGAAGACTAAAACGACAATGCTTAGGCCCAAACCACTTGGCCGGCACTATACCGGATTTCAGTTTATACGCCGAGACGATTGTGAAAACCCTACTGCGTATATGTAAGAGGGGGCTCTCAATCCGTGTTAGATCCAGAAACTTGCGGGCATTTGCATGTAAATGCACCTGCTGGGCCCTGTTTTCGGGGTCCAGCCTGTGTGTGCTGCCCCTAAAAACACTCCCTATGCTTCTCACCAAATTAAAAGAAAAACAATCAAGGTCTTCAATACGAAATCACCAGCATAAACTTGTTCTATTTACCCCAGCCTAAAGGGTGGAAATTTTAGACCCAAACAGAACTTAATCCGTTGTGCTTCAACCAAAACAACACAACAAAAAGTTGAGGCAGGTCAGACTGAACCAGACCCAGCTAAACCCTACTCAATTATTTATACTTTAATCAAATATTTGAACGAGTAATATAGAAGTAGAGGTGTATATTTTCTGTACTCAAGAGACATAATTTACTGCTATATCATGATAAATTAAAGCTCTACGTGTACAATATCACCTAGAGCTTAAGCCCAGTACCCCTTTCAGGGGCCAACTCATCGTTCTCTCTGTGGTACGTACCTTCTCCATGGATTGGTTCTGATATTAATGTGACAAATTTACATGTTTAGTCTGTAACACATTCAATTGCACAACATAAATCAGGTTGAGCTTAGTTGGTTTTCTTGTCATACACGTACATACATGTAGTACCTGTTCTGGCCTAGATTATTGCGTTGGTCTTTATTTGGCAGTTTCAGGCTGCACCCCGCTCACTGGCGTACTATACCTTGTCTATGCCTAACACTACTACACACATACCTTCAAGTAATTCGTAGAGTACTTGATAAACCAGAAGATCAAGATTTGACCACGGCTAATAAGATGTCTTACTTAACATATTAGATATCTTAAATGTATGAAGTTTCACTTAGTTTAAGATGTTACTATGAACCTAACTCAGTTTTCACACCCTAGGATCCGTTCCTGGTGTGCATATAAAGATATTCAACAACATAAATTTAACAATCGCATCACCTGAAATTCGAAAAACCAATGAAAAAGTTACATGGCATCATCGAATCGATGGACAATATAAATAGTTCACCTCACCTTAAATGATTGAATAGGCAGTTCACCCCACCCCATAAATTTTAGATCAGCCACTAGCGACATGAGCTGGTCCGGTCATGACATAATAAGTCCCTTGATTAAGTGTCTTGAACTAACTAAACTAAGAAAGAGTCCATTATGAGCAATAAAGCTGGACGCTACTCGCTATAAAGAAGAGTGCGCAAGGTAAACAGTATTTCTGTGAGGAGTGAGACCGGATCTGTCTGCATTGCATTGAAGGTGAGAAAGTACAGTAAGTACATGTGGCATGTGTTGTGCCTGTGCATTGGTTATTCGTAAGCTACTGTTTTACCTGTACCATTATGATTTTGATCAAGTCCTCGTTATATTCAAGGCTCACAACCGTTTATCCTCACAAATATTTAATTTCCACATTGCAACATATTAGATATCACTAAACATATAGTCGAAAAGAAAAAAGAGATCAACTAAATATGATACCATATAATATATATATATATATGTATATATATGAAGATATCAATCTATAGCACATCTCATTTGTGCTTAAGTTTACTCACATTTTTACCGTTCAATTACCACGATTAACAGTAGAAATTTGAATTTAAAAAATGAATTATATTGTTTTACTTTTTCAACTTCACATTTAATACACAAGGGTATAATTGAGCATATACCACTCTCTCTCTCTGTGTATATATATAGAGAGAGAGTAGAGGACTGTCTGTATTCAACGTTACACAGATAGCATAAGTACAAAAGCAATCGCATGTTACGCTATGCTTGTGTATTAAATGATATTGTAATCTGCTGTCACAACTACTCCCATGTGATATGATGTAACGCTTCCCCTTACTTAAGACATCTTCCTTAGTGTCAATAACTGCACCCATCTTCCTGAAATTTTGAACTCCTTACACATATATAGGACTCGTAGGCTTAGTTATAACTTCGAAACTTCTCTCTTAGACTTGGTCATTACATGGAAATATTTCTCTCTTAGGCTTGGTTGTAACTTGGAAATCTCTCTCCCTCTCTCTCTCTCCAGAGACACCATGCACAAAGCTTCTGTTAGTGAGTCGGTGATGAATGGCTTGCTTTTCCTACTCACTTTTCTTGAAGAACTGATGGGTGTTAAAGGAGACCATAATAAGCTGAAACCATCGAAGAGAAGCATCGCTGGGGTCGATCAAGAGGAGTTGATGGACCCCTCATTGCTAGCTGACCCGGACAGTTGCTTCTATGAGTTCAATGGCGTTCATCTACACCACAAAATACAAAGTGCAGATGAGAATCAGCGAGAAGGACAAAGAGAATATCAAAATATGCAGGCTAGAAACATTAGATTACCCATGATACTTCTCCACGGCTTCGGCGCGTCGGTTTTCTCATGGAGCAAAGTGATGAGCTCTCTTGCGAGATTGTCTGGCTCAAAGGTTCTTGCCTTTGACAGGCCTGCGTTTGGATTGACATCAAGGGTTGACTACCATCCTAATTCAGCCTCTATAGCAATGACTTCCACTCGATTGGAGCCCTACTCAATGCTCTTTTCTGTTCATGCAACTCTTTCCTTCATGGACTTTCTTGAAGGAGAGAAGACCATCATTGTTGGGTGAGCATGCTACTGATATCTTTCGTTAAACTAATCTAAATTAAAGTCTTCAAACAGTTCAAGGGTTAGATTCTGGATATGGGTGTTCAAGGAACTCGTCCAAACAGAATAAACCGGTTGAACTAATCCAAACCAGTAGCTTGGTTTGGTTCACTTTGCGAACAGATTCAATCCATATATATACACACATATACATATACATACACATACACACATATATATATATATATATACACGCACACACACTTCATTAGGGTAGTAACGTGTTATAGAATTTGCTAGTTATTTGGTGTCATGAAAGTGTCAATGCTAGAAAATATGAAGATTTAATATGTAATTGTCAACATGGTTTTCATATGGTGGCACTTTATACTTGACCAACTTATTTTACAGGTTATTAATTTATTTGTTGTATGTGATTGATCGTATCTTATACTCTATAAGCTCATGTTGGTAAGATAAAGCGTGAAGGACAAAATTGTCCTATATTGGTATGTTAAAGCATGATTATCCATGGTTCGGAATTGAACAAAGCCAGAGCTGACGGTGTTGAATTTGGTTCAGTTTTAATGACTTATAATGTTTCGATTTGGCCCTCCAGATTGAGAACCAATTAGATTTGTCGGGTTTGAGGTTGAGCCCAGAACCGAACTAAACCAGCCGTGATACCCCTACTAAGGATGTTGTCAGAACTGTCCTTCTTGTCAGTTTTAGGTAGCAGTTCAACATACAGTATTCTGAAGCTGGCTATCTCTTTTGTTACAACACATTCTCTATTGAGCTTACATATGGCATAGTTTTTCAAGCACCAATCCTTTTTGTTTAATTATGTATTGTTTCTATAATGAACTTTCTTCACTGTACTTTTATAATTAGTGACTTAATTCAGGGCATCTCACTGAGCCCTTCTATTTTAGCAATATAAACTTCTTAAAAGGCTAACAACAAACCGATTTGTAGGCATTCTTATGGGAGTCTGGTAGCAGTTAATACATATTTTGAAGCTCCTCAGAGAGTGGCTGCATTAATTCTTGTTGCTCCTGCAATTGTGGCACCTCTCATCTCATCGAATATCAGTAGAGAAAATCGTAATACAAGAGAATATGAGATGGAAAATGTTGATTATGATTCATATGACAAACAAAATCTATCTCATGCCAATGGAAGTTTCATATATGCATGCTATTTTGGAGTCGGAAGGGCCATGATCGAGCTAGTAAATGTGATTATGAAGCTGATCTCCTATTTCTACAGGAATTTGTTGCATATAATCCTCCGGTCCTACTGCGCTCTTTTATTGGTACGAACTATATCTACTGAGATGCCAGGATGTTTCCTTTGATAAAAGAGAACAGTGATTCTTGCTTGTTTCACCCTTTCCAATCAGAGATTGCTTTTGAGCATGTATACTCTCGGTCACTATTAGGAGTAGCACACACTTCAGACTGTTTCTTAGCCACTTTTTCCGGCTGTCTGCCGATTAAAGGGAAAAATCCATGGGAAGTACGATGGTTGCAATAACTGACGTTATTCCGATGATTTGAGTACTAAATGTGATTGTTGTCAACGTGGGAGATTCTTTGCGACCTTTCAGATTGTTCCACTTTTATAGAATCATCCAACAAATCATAATTTCTACGGTTCTACCTGTGTGTTTTCTTGAGCACATGGATGCATTAACTTGCATAGAACAATTACTTTCTGTCTCCTAGAATGTTCATTCGATTTACTGGTTCTTTGATTTGCAGTTAAGGGTGATAGTAGATAAATTTGGAATAGCTGCAGTAAGGACTGCGTGGTATGATGCAGCCAAAGCCACCCAGAATGACATTGATGGCTATACAAAAGTGAGTAAGAAATTTGATTTCCTCTTCTGCGATACCACCTACATAATTTTCTGAGTTGAGCTGTTGCGGTTTAACTCTCTCTCTCTATTAGATCCAGTCTTGAAACAAAGATGAAACCATGTACACCATTTACACTTCATTAGATAACTAATTGGAGGCTTTCTTATTTTAAATCGATTCAGTTTCATGCTGCTGTCTTCCTGCAGCCACTGAAAGCAAAGGACTGGGATAAGGCCCTTCTGGAGTTCATAATAGCTACCGTCACCCCCAGCAGAGCTGAAAAAGGGCCATCCATCAAGAGGAGACTCTCTGAAATTACTTGTCCAGGTTAGGCTCGTGACCACCTTGATTAAAATCATAACTTCATAATCTTAGTCAAATAGTGAAGAACCGGAAGTCTCTGAGGGTATTAGCATAATGGAAAGAGCCTCTGACTCATAGACAGGCAAACAGGGGTTCGACTCGAGCATAGTCCCTCGGGGCCGACAGTCCGAACCGGTCAAGTTTTACTTTTCTTTCTGCCCTTAGGAACAGTGGCCGACCCGCTTTAGGGTGAGGTGAACATGAGGAGTATATCTGAAATTTAAGGTGTTTTGTGAACTTGAAATACAAATATATCATAAAAAAAATTTGGGGTCAGCCATTGTCTAAAAGGTGATTCCTTCGAATATAAATTTAAATAAATGTAAATATCCAGAAATCGAGGCAGAGTTGTACCATTTCGAGACCTAAACGTCACCGTCTGGATATCATGCACTCTTATGCTTTTCTTATTCAATATTTCATCTTATTAGGAAGTTAGCAACCCTAGCTCTGGAAACCTTTTAATTAAACCTGTTAAAAGAAAGTAATCGTGTGGTTCATTACAAACACTAGATAATGGCTGGTTCTGGTTTGAGTACAAACACGGCCTGTAACTGAACCGGGTCCAACCTGGATCTGGTTTGAACCAAAAACAACAAAAAAAATCAAAACAGATAAAAGAAACCTGTAAAAGAGTCTACAAAATAGAACTATAACCAGCAGCTAAACCTACAGGTCCTGGTTACAATTATATGGGAGGATTCCCGGTTCAGCTACGGTTCCTAGTATGGTTAAGTGGTTTCCATTTGAGATGGTTTGTGGGTTTCTATGGTTCAAGTTCGAACCAGGGTCCACCACAAACCTATCAAGTCTACGGTTCACCATCTTTTTTCTTCCCTATGTATATAGCAGTATCTTTCTCAACCTGAACAGATCAATGATCTTTTGCAGAATGCTTACCATCAATATGCAAAAATTTTAATATTACTGCAACTACGGTTATGCTTGGACTTAAATGGTAAGGTGTCATGAGATTGAGCTCAATTACAACTAAGAATCTATGTAACCGACCCGACTTATTCTGATAAAAGGCTTGGTCTTGGTTTTGGTTGATGCAGGTGCATTATGCATCGAATTATAATGGACATTACAAAGATATTTCTCAAGAAAAATTTCAACTTGAGGATCACTTTTGTTTGTGATCCACACTTTTTTTTCAATTCCAGAATTCAATCTCATATTTTTTTAAAAATTTCTTGCTAAGTTGAATAGATTGACTGAAAAAACATTTAATTTAATTTTATTATCCCCTTTTTGCTATTTAAAGTTATTCAAATTCGCTGTTTTAACCACTTGAGTTAACCAACATCACCAGTCGAACCAGTGCGCTTCCTGACATGCATGCCACAAACAATCAATATGTAATAGTAATAATGAAATGGGATTCAAATTATTTGAACAGGTACCAGTTCAAATATTTATTTGCATAATGAATCTGAGTTGGTTGTCAATCAGATCTTGCATCAATTGCTGTCCTTAACTTATAGGTTCTCTTTATCCGGGTGACCTCACCAGACCCTGTTCACTTGTCATCCTTAGTTTCTATACCTTGCATTGTTGTATTTTCAAATGTTTTATTAGAAACAAATTGATAGTGAAACCATTAATAGATGATAAATGAGAAAAAATTATTTAAGATATTTATATGTGTAAAAAGATGACCGAAGGAAGTTTCGGTAAAAAAACATAAGAAACTAGATTGTGAAAATGTTAAAAAGAAAGAGAAAAACTTTGAAAGAAAATAATAAAGAATGATCTAGCTTATGCTAGTTAACGATTAGCATAACACGTGATCGGATTGTATGAAAATAAAGAATCCATGTAGGTGATCCCATTTATGTACGAGAAAAATAAGTTAATTGTTGTTGTTGTTGGTTCTCACGTTAACTGATTGTTTCATATTCATGGCAGTGCTGATAATAACTGGAGATAAAGATCGAGTGGTGCCGGCATGGAATGCCAAACGACTTTCACTGGTAATACCTGGTTCCCACCTTGAAGTGCTTAAGAACTGTGGCCACTTGCCTCATGAAGAAAGACCCGAAGACTTCATTTCTGTAGTCAATACATTTCTCTCAACAGCTTTCGAAACTCACAGCTAGAGTAGACACAGTTCAGCAAGCAAGATTGTCATTTTTACAATAGAAAAGAGACGGTAAATTCAGAATTCATGAGGGGCAGTCTACATGTTCCAAAGCTCAGACGACGTCAACGAAAAGGTGTTCACCACTCACGCCAAACTTTCATAACCATGAAACGGCATTTCTCACTTTGGCTCCTCTCAGATGTATACTTAGTGTACGTAGGAAAAGTATGCGGTGTTCCATAGTAATGAAAGCCATTCTTTACTCTCACTTCTCATTTTTCAATTGATAACTGCGAGAACTTTCGAGGGGTATGATCAAAGTCATAATACTGCTTAGCTTAGACTACAGGTACACAAAACTACTCGTAACAAGTCTGCACATAATGTTCAACTTGTTTAAGTTCATTGGAAAAATGAGGCAAGATTAGACAAATAGGTGAAGCATAATTAGGGCATGGTTCATTGAAAAACATAAGCTTAAACTTTTGCTCGATTTAAGTACCTATCCAGGTCAATAAAACTAATGGTCAAGTTTGAACTTTGGCCCACTAACAGGTTTCTGCAAGTGTCATTTGAATTACTTCGTCACTTCGACAACAACGTACTCAAACTAGCTTGCAAGGTTTATGTTACAAGCTTAATCATGGTTTCCTAAGGTGCGCAAGCTTGAAACAAGCAAATTTCTCTTAAAGTCAGCTTGTTTTATCGCCTCTTTTTTCAAAACCTTCAGACCAATGTCATTAGGATCAAATTAAATCAGCCTAGTAAAATTAATATGGTGCTAAACTTACATGTGCCAGCAAAGATTCTTGCTTGGCAAACTTCTGGCCTTTCTTTCATTTATTTTATTTGATTCTTTAGAAAATTGTAAACTTTGAATCCAATTCCGGCCAGTGCAGTTGGTGGTTTCTAGGGCTGGTAAATGAACTGAGCAGGTTTTGGTTCAGCTTGGCTCGACTGTTGGTGGGTCCGTTCCTATCCTGGTTCATGATCTACACAAACTGAACATGAGCTGTCTCCTTGAGCTATACAAGGTGTTCGTGAACAGCGGAACTTATTACTTGGTTAAATGTATAGAACTTCTACATACATTTATGCTGGAAAACCATGCTACCAAAATAATAATTGGGTATAATGTAAACTAATCCTTCAATTTTAATGGAAAATTGATCAAAAATCAAACTTGAGTTCTCATTCAAATATTAAATTTCCTACTCAGCTCATGTCAGTTCATGTTTGGCTTGGCTCAAATAAATGAAGCGAGCGTCTTGAGATGATAAATAAGCCATGAAAATTCCTGCTCGATCTTTAGCCTATTTACTAGCCTTGGCAGACTCTGAATCTATGAGAACATTGCTTAGGGTACTCCAGTGTGGTGCCTTGAAGAAGGGATCAGTGAACACGACACGAAAATCTTGTTACGACGTACAAGCCATAAGCAATCCCGTTTTGGTTCATTGGGCTTGTTTGCCAAGTTTCTCTGAAATCTTGATGGAAAAGCCAACCATGAAACCATTGCCTTTTCACAAGGAGCCGCGGCTCTCCTAGATAAGGGGTTGACTCAAAAGAACCTTCAAGTTGAGCGGGTTCTCTGAAATCTTTATAAGAGTCAATTCTGAAAAGGACAATGCATTCAAGTTGGTGGAGGAGGAGGAAGAGGAAGCAGGAGATATTGTTGGAGTTGCAATGTGCCACCATAAAAACATGACGGGCAGGTCAATGGCAGATCTAGAAACTTGTTTTGGGTGCAGCGAATTTCAAGTTCGATTGGGTGGACTGTAAAATTTTTCTTTCTTTCTTAATTCAAAAGTTTCCCAATTTCAGATGAGACGGTCGTCCCCACCCTACCAGAATGTGAATCGGCCACTGGGGTGGACCAAGGAATTGAATGGAGCGGGAGAAGGAATTGAATGAGGGTAGTTGAGATGATGTGATTCTACACAGCATATTTGCGGCGAAATTGGTTGAGTGACAAGTGAGACAAGGATATAAAAGCATGAACCCTGCCTGGTTTGGGCAGCCTGCAGGGATGCATGTGAGGAGATAGCTCCAGCCATTTAATCAACCTGATGCAGCCATGTGAGGCAGAGGCAAGATCGATTGCCTGTGTCACCAGCACAACTTCACAAACCTTTCCAACTTGAGCAAACAAACAGTTAGTCGCTTCTTGCATTAACAAAGTGGAAAGAAGGGAATGTTGAAAAGATTTTTGAAAGATTTCCACCATCACGAACACAAATGGCACTATCAATTATTTGTTGGGTGTATTTTCAAAATATCAAAATATATATTTGGTGAAGGTTGGGATGTAGCCATATTGTGGTATTAATAGCCACTTACTTAAGTAATAATTGTGCTTATTAGTAGCACATTAGTTATTAAAACTCATTAATATTTCCAGTCATGTTTGTAGTATTAATAGTTATTTTCTTAAGTGATAATTATGTTCGTTAGTAGCACATGTAGTAACTGTAATTCTTGAGTCTTTTTGTGACATTAAGAGTCACTTTCTTAAGTAATAATTGTGATCATTAGTAGCACATGTAATAGCCGTAACTCTCAAGAAATTTTCAGCCATATTTTAGCATAAAGACCCATTTACATGAGTGATAATGTGCCCATTAGTAGCACATGAAATGGATGTAACTCTTGAGCAGTTAGCATCTATATTATGGCATTAAGAGACACCTTCTTGAGTAACAATTATGCTCATTGGTATGAGTTACATCTTCACCATATCTATATATAGTAGTATTTTAAATAAGATTCATCCAACTTTTCTCTCATTGTGTGAGTCCTTTCCAACTTAGTTTTCAAGAGAGCTTGGATGTTCAATTGTAAAGCCAATTGGGTTTGCAACATCATTATTTTTGCTTTGCCGATTTGTCTATGACTCAGTTGCATTTGTACAAGAGCAACTGAGGGTCTTTGTTATATGCTGAAGGTGTTTACCTTCCATTACCTTCAGTTATTTGATACCGATGGCAACAAATAAACCTAATGGTTAGTGTTTATCTATCCTAACATTCTTTTTAGGGTGTTAAATTTGATCTCTCGGTGTCAACTACTCAAGAACTGTGCCACCTATAAGAGCTTGACTTCAACAATTTTTAGGTTTACTTTAGCCAAAATAATTATTTCCTTTTGAGAGATGACATCCGACTTCATCAAGTTGGATAGATTTGATGGTGATAATTTCTTATGATGGCAAAAGAATATGCACTTCCTTCTTACCACATTAAAGGTTGTGTATGTTCTCACTGTATCAAGGTTGAAAGAGAAGGAGAATGTAACCTTGAAAAAGCCCACAAACGACAAAAGTGGGATAATGACGATTATATTTGTATGGGTCACATTCTCAACAGTATGTTAGATGCCTTATTTGATTCAATAATTTCAAGCAACATAACATGCATATGGATAAATCTGTGTGGTCTCCTCAATTCTGAGACAAACTTCCCTCTTTCATGGAAAAACTTTGAGAGAAGTCTAAAACATATAAAGGACGCAGCATCTCTTTTTGATGTATTTGGGTATCACCTTCGTCTTGAGGAAGAGTATCGTGGACAACATGATACAGTAAAGAACATTATGCATTTCATAAGAAAGTTCATATGATGGAGGAAGGAAAGTTTAATAAGTCCTCGAAAGTAAAATTGATCTCAGATTCTAAAAAATCTCCTGATACAAGTAGTAGTGAGTATGATAACAATAAGTGATAACAAAAGGCAAATTTAAGAAAAGTAATTGTTGATTATGTGTGGAAAACTTTGGACATTTCAATAATGAATATCTTTTGGAAAAAATAATAACATAAAGAGAAGGGTTCTATTCAAAGACAACCATGTTGACTTGGCATCTATATTGGGAGATGACAACATGATTGAAGATATTAGATCAAATGGTGGATGATTCCTGGTGCCACCAGCGTGTGTATTACCAAGAACAAAGATGCTCTTCAAGATGATCAGTTATTAAGAAGATGGGGTTGTTCTATACTTGAGCAATGCTTTAGCGTAAGTTTAACGCAAAGGAGTGACTAAGAACTAGAATTCACTTTACGGGAAAGTACTTGGCTCTGCTTGATGTACTATGCTGCACATATAATAGGGCCAATTTAGAAAAGAATTTTGTTCTTGTACCACTGTACTTAATAAGTTTGGATTTAAGTCTGCATTTGAGAGGAGATAAGATTTATTTACAAAAGTGTATAATGTCATTTGTGGAAAGGGTATCTCGTGTAGAAACGTGTTCGAACTAAATGTTATTAATAATGGTAATCTTGTTTCGCAAACATGTTGATTTTGATTTATGACATAATCATTTAGGACAAAGTTAATTTTAACTTTTATTGATGATTTTTCTAGATACACTAAAGTATATTTACTTAGAAATAAAGATGAGGCTTTTGATATGTTTCTAGTATATAAAGCGAAGTAAGAGAATCAATTAAATAAAAGAATTAAAAGAGTTAGATCGATAGAGGTGGTGAATACACTTTATTTAATGACTTTTGTGAAAAAGAAGGATAATTCATGAAATCACACCCCTTACTCTCCTCAATCCAATGGTGTAGTGAAAAGGAAAAATAGGACTTTAAAAGAAATGATGAATGCTCTTTAATTAATTAAGTTCTAATGCACCCTTTGGGGTGAAGCCTTATTAATCGCATGTCACTTACAAAATAGAATTCCTTATAAGAAAATAGGTAAAACACCATATGAGTTATGGAAGGGTTATAAGCCTAACTTAAAATATTTAAAAGTGTGGGGTGTTTAGCTAAAGTGATGTTACCCGAACCTAAAAAGAGGAAAATAGGCTCTAAGACTTCGATTGTATGCTTATTGGGTATGCTTGATCATAGTGATGCATATAGATTTTTAGTTTTAAAAAGTGATGTGCTTGATTGTAAGTCTATAATTGAGACAAAAAATGCTGAATTTTTTGAACATATTTTTTAAAATTAGAAAATATTTCCCATTAGAAAGCTCCAAGTAAAAATAAAAGCTAAAAACAAAATTTATCTAATGATTCATATGAGGATTTGAGAAGAAGTAAAAGACAAAGAAAAGAAACTTTTTTGGAAATGATTTTTACACATATCTTGTTGATGATGACCCTTTGTAAGCTTTTTCTATTGATTATTTTGATACCTTTGCTCTGTGACTAGAATTTCTTCAATTCGATTTTGATAGCCTTGGCTTCAATTTACAAACTTGTTATTCACCAAATGGATGGTTTTTAAAATTGAAGTTGATAAATGTGTATATAGTAAATTAGTAAATAATGAATGTGTGATTATTTGTCTATATGTGGATGACATGCTAATTTTTGGTACTAGCCATGACATAGTGCATCAAACAAAATGTTTTCTTGAATCTAAATTTGACATGAAAGACAAATGAATTATAGTTTAACCTATATGGTAATTTCATTCAGCTGTTTTAGAAAGATACTTAGATGATGCTAATTAAGATCTTATATAGAAGATTATGCTTCAATAAGTGGTTGGGTCTTCACTCTTGGTGGGGGTGATGTTTCTTAGAGATCAACCAAACAAACATAATTGCAAATTCCACCATGGAGTTCGAAGTTTATTGCTCGGGAGAAAACCAAAAGGAATTTGAATGGTTAGAAATTTCTTCTTGAATATTTCTAATATGGCCAAAACCAATGGCACCAATAGTTTTACATTGTGATAGTCAATCAACACTTTCAAAGGCATAATAAAAGTATTTAATGGAAAGTCTAGACACATTAGACTAAGACATAGTTATGCGAAAGACTAGATTACAAATGGAATTGATATGTTATTTATATAAGTCAAAATGAATCTTGAAGATCCTTTGACAAAAGGATTGACAAGGAATTTGGTGAAGAAAACATCAATAGGGATGAGACTTCAAAGCTATATATTAAAATATCACCAATGGTGGAAACTCGACTCACACTTGAGTAGCATTCCTTGAGTTCATATGAGAAAATTACATTCATTAGAGTGATTGCAAGTACTTACTAAATTTATATACATCCTATGGTGGTAGAAAAAGTACTTAGTACCATAATTAAATAAATGGGAAGGTTAAGTTTTGCTCTTAATAGGCCTATAGCATATATATTTGTGAAAGTGTATTATTATGGGATACACTTGATAGAAATACCTATATGAGTGTGAGTGGGTTAGTTCCCATGAGTTAATGGCATTAACTCTTAAGCACTCATGAAAAAGTTTTATGTAAAGCATAAGATTTCCAAAACAATAAAGATTTGGATTTATTTTGAAAATGGTGAAGAGTCACCTTTGTGAGTGCTAATTATGCTCATTAGTAACATATTATGAGTTACATCTTCACTATGTATATATATAATGGTATTGTAAACAAGATTCATCCAACTTTTCTATCATTATGTGAGTCCTTTCCAACTTAATTTCTATGAGAGCTTGCATGTCCAATTGTAGTGCTAATTGGGTTTGCAACATCATCATCTTTACTTTGCCAATTTTTCTATGACTCAATTGCGTTTGTACAAGATGAACTGAGAGTCTTCATTGTATCTTAAAGGCGTTTATCAAGGTCCATTGTCTTTGATTATTTGATACTAGTGACAGCAAATAAACCTAATGGTTAGTATTTATCATGCTTCAAAGAATAGCACTATCCTAACCTTCTTTTGAAGGTGTTAAATTTGATCTCTTTGGTACCAACTACTCAAGAATCATGCCACCTATAAGAGCTTGACTCCAACATTATTGATGTGGGGCTCACACAAACATGCATGAGAACACATGGGGATAAGCTCATTGTAAAGGTCTTTCTCTCTAGAGATGTTAATACAGATCAGCCTAGTGAGGCCTTGTCCCTTGTGGGATGGGTCGGGCCATCCCTTTGGGCCTGGTTCATTTTGACATTCTATACACATATACACACACACACATATATATATATATATATATATATATAATGTGGCCCTCTAGGCCGGGTTGTTGAGCTTGGCTTGGAAAATGGGTTACAAAAGTCTAGCCTGGCCAGCCTTTTAAGGTAGTCCTATTTTGATCTCTCTCTCTCTTTCTATCTTAGTGTGATTGGATATCATCGGTCAAAGTTTTGATGACCTCATGTGGTATCAAGTCCTACATGACTGCCCTCCCTACCAAAAATTGATAATGTATCATGTAATAGAACACAAACCCTTAGGAGGTGTTTGATTACGAGGATTAGGACTATGGAATGAAAACTACTTCCCCTCATAATCAAAGCAGGCCTTGTTAATCAAGATGTTTATGGCGATGATATCCCCCACCCCAAACATGATGGATTGAGAGAGTGGAAACAAGGGGTGGGGATAAAGACAGAGAGCAAAGAAGTCTCCGACAGGGATGAGAGTAGGGATGGGGACAATAGGTCCCTACCCTACAAAGCTGACCCCCATCCTTCCTCCCATTGGTTCTAAAAAATTCTACATGAAATGATAAATAAAAAAATGTATCACCTCCTTTTGTACCGCATTTAATTTGTAACACTATGCTTTAATTCGAGTACATTTCACATAAATTGAGGTTCATTTCATATATAGCTCTAATGTGCATCTTAACATCCCTCTTCCCTCTGATGGGTTCCTATAGAGATCCATAGGGGATGCAATGGTGGAGAGGGAGATGGGGGCCTTCTTGGTCCCTGTCATGGGACGGGGATGGGGATTAGGATGGGAGTAATGTTGTAAAACAAGGATGGGGGCGGAGACTTTGATCCCCAACCTTGCCCTGTTCTATGAATGATCTTTACTTGGTAGGCTATAAAAAATGGGGTTGTATCAACCACTAAAACTCAATTTATAATTCAAATTTCATAGTCTCAGCCTCGTAATCGAACACATCCTTTATAAATGATAAATGAGAGTGAAGAGATACAACAAACCCTTCAACACGGAGCTTCAACTCTTTTAGGGTTCCTATCCAAGCCTCTTACTAAAATCACTTTTATAGTAAGAACCAAAAATTTAGAGCCCTCAACTAATACTGCTCTCAATACAAATCTTAAAAAATAACTTGATCCACTCTCCTCAAACTTACTCTTAAAAGTGTAGAGACTATTAAAAAATTCACCTCTAGAGTACAAAGGTAAGGCCCCATTGCCTTGAAATAAGAATTCTCTTCACATTTTACCCTCTCTTCAATTAACTCTAACCTTTATTTGAAGTTCTCTCTAGATATAGATTCTTGAATAAAGTTGTCCTTTGCCAAATTATTGAAGAGCATTTGCCTCATGAACTCTAACTTTATCTAAAGTTCTCTCTAGATGTTGATTCTTGAATAAAGTTGCTCTCCACCAAATTATTGAAGAGCATTTGCCTCTTTGATTTAGTAGTCAGTCTTACTAAAATCCTCTCCTACAATGTCTAATGATTATCTTGTTGTTAAAATCAACTTCTTGTTGGCTTTTCACAAATCTAGGAGGCAACATCTCATTTAGGCTCCTAACTTTATTTGGAGAGTCTTTTCTTATATTGAAGAAATTCATGTAACATTATCCACCCTCAAAGATTTTTTCTTCTTTGAGAGCAGGCTAAACTATCTTGTGGCCTCTTGAAATGAAAAGATTTTTCTTCCATATCCACCAAATAAGGTGGCTCATGAAACACAATCAATTTCATTCCCTATAGCAACTACGTGTCCTAGTCGTCACCATAGGATCCACTTCAAGTTGATCTACCTAATCTTTGAAAAATGTCATGCCAATATGTGCATTGATGTTATTTGGGTTCCACGATGATACCCCATTAGTATTTAACTTGCACAGGCCCAAACAGTTCACATACTCCACCCATTACTCATGCAAGTGTGCAAGTGAAGGACTTAACGTAATTTTTTTTGTTTCCTAGGATTAAAAGGAGTGTCAATTTTCTTTAGCCCTACAATTTTTTATGTGTTTGAGAGAAAACAAAATGTATAAAGGCACGAGTACTTTGCTTGTGGCTATGTGGCTAAAGTGAAGAAGAGAGTGTTGAGAGATGGAGGGTTGCCAAAAACTTTCTTACTATAGAAATGTTTGAGGTTCAATTTAACCCTTATATTAAAAATATTTTACCATAGCTTATTCTTCTTGTGCACAATTATTCAATCTCTTTCAGCAACATAAAGAATTTGCTCCAGTTTGGTCTTGTATAATACTGTATTTGGTATTTTAAGGTTATTTTATTTGTCTTTCAAATTACTTGTTATTTTTAGATAAAGCATTGATCAGCATGTACCTTACTTATCAAGCTGAAGTTTTTAAGTCTTTTATTAGCTTGGGATTTTGTCTCTGATTTGTGGAGGGTTTTTCATATTAAGTAGTTCTCTCTCTCTCAAATATATTCTAAATATCTATATTTACACAACAATATTATCATAGATGAAACTCTTTTGATTAGCTATATGGGATTTAAGAAATAAAAAGTGAAATGAGGAGAATGATTACCTTCAATATGCTACAACTCTTATTCTTGAGTAGAGACCTCCTTTATAATGAAAATGTATACATGCATATTACCCATGAGAAACATACCAAGACTCTCTTGGAGAAGCTTGATTCTATATATGCTTTTAAACCAACAATAATAAATTGTTTCTATTGAAGAAATTAATGCAAGTAAAGTAAATGATGGTAACTCTATAGGAAATCACTTGATCAAATTTCATGCCACTGAAAACAACCACTTAGGTTGATAGCTATTGACTACATTGCTTGACTCTTGAGAAACTTTCAAGCTCACTCTCTAACTCATATCTCAAGGGATATCTTACCATAAAATTAGTTAAAAGACTATCAAGGGACTTAAGTAAAAAAACACAAGGTTTGTCACTAGAACCCAAAGTATTGGTCACTGGCAAGTAGGAAGTGAGAATGAGAGAGGTAAGAGCTTAAGTAAATCTAGATATAAGTACAAGAAATGGGTTGTTATTACTATAGTAAAAAAGGTTTTATGAAGAGGTTTCATTATAAATTGAACAAGAAAAACAAGAGTAAGGCCAATAATAATGATAGAATTACAATAACTAAAAAGTATTTTTAATCTTTAATGATAACATAGTATCCTTCATGTGTAATGACACTACTTGGGTAGTTAATAGTGGTGCCTCCATTCATATAAGTTTAAGGATAGACTTCTTTAATTCCTATACGTCAATTGAATTTAAAGAAATCAAGATTGCGATGCAAGTTAAGCTCAAGTTTCTTTATGTAGGGGTTATCTAACTAAAGACAAAAATAACACTACTTTGTTACTATGGGATACACATATTCTCATTTTATAATTGAGCGTAGATTCAACAATCTCTTTACAAATGACTAGTAAAAGCTCACCAAACTCAATCAAGTTGTTGTTAGAAGCAACAATGTCACTTCACTTTATTTGATGCATGTAAGTATAGGCAAGTCAATTATCGGTGTAGTTAGAGTCTTCCAAATATGATTCAAGACTTTGCTTCCTTCTAGACAACTAAATATCATTGATTATGTTTAGTCGGACGTATGTAGTCCAATCTATACTCAAACAATTGATGGTTCTCTTTACTTCATACTATTATAGATATCACTCTAAAAAATTATGGATATATATTTTGAGGTCTAAAGACTAAGAGAAAGATGTCTTCAAGCAAATACAACCACTGATTGATAGTCCAAGAAGAAAGAAATTAAAATTTATTCAAACTTATAATGGAGGTAAGTATTTAGACCCTTTTGATGAATATTGTAAGGAGCATGTATATGACATGAGGAAACTCCTCTCCAAACACCTTAGTTGATTGGTCTAGCTGAAAATATTAAATGGGTTGTTAATGAAAGAGTCGAAAGTTTTCTTCGCCAATCTAAATTCCCAAAATCATTTTGGAACAAGGTGTTAAATACAACTTACATTCTAAATCCCTCACCATATGTTTCTTTATAATTAGAGGCTCCTAATGAAATATGACTATGTAAGGATGAGCTTCAATGACCCAAGTTTTCAAGTGGAAGGTTTTTGTTCATATTGTTAAAGATGAAATTTATAACTTTGATGCTAATATAAGACAATGTGTCTTTTAGGCTATAATGAAGATGAACAAGGCTACAAATGCTATGACCCAATTTAGAAAAATATCATTAGGTTTGGAGATATAATATTTGTGAAAAACTAGACTATAGAAGGTATCACTAAAGCAGTTCAACACGATAACATACTTGGTGCTAATTATGATCCAACAAACATAGACAGAGCAACTTCATCTCATCCAAAGCTAAACATATAGTAGCAAAAATGATGCTTCTAAAGTGCTAAATGTTGTTAAAGCTATCTAATCAGATGGTTCTAGGGATTGAGGTGATCAAAGAAGAAATGAAGTTATTTCATGAGATTGATATTTATGAATCAATGAATGATGAATTTGTACAAAGGTAAGAAACCTTTAAAGGATATACACATATTGACATTTAAGCAAGATCAACATGATTCAAAGCCCAAGCATAAGGTGTGGCTAGTCAGTGAAGGCTTCAACTAAAAAAATGAACTGATTTTCATGAAATATTTTCTCTTACTATAAAAAAATATGTTTTATTCTTTTAGTTGTGGACTTATTGTGAGTCTAGACTTACAAGTGGAGCAAATGAGTATGAAGGCCTTTCTTGCATAGTGATTTAGAAGAAAATATTTATACATAACAAAGGTGGATTTGTAGTAAAATAAAAGAGAAATTATGTATGCATGATAAAGAAGAGCTTCTATGATCTAAAACAAGCTCTAAAATAGTGGTATTTAAATTTTGAATCTAGCACAAAGAAGGAAGCGTTCAAGAGAGTCACCTTAGATTATTGTGTGTTTGTTTAGATATTGACCTTATTATACTTTTTTATATGGGTCACATACTTGATAGCTTCTACATCTAAAATAAGCTCTAAGATAATAGTATTTAAAATTTGAATCGATCATGAAGAAGGAAACATTCAAGAGAGCCACTTTAGATTATTGTGTGTTTGTTTAGATATTGAATTTATTATTATACTTTTCTGTATGGATCACATAATTGATTATTAGTAGAAACCTCTCTTGAATTGCTAATCTTAAAGAGCCATTGAGTAAGTTCTCTAATGTTAAGGACTTGGGTATAATAATGAAATTTTGGGCACCCAAATTCATAAGACTAAAGAGAAAAAGAAACTATACTTGTTCCAAGAGAATTATACTGAAAGTGTACTTGATAGGTTTACATTACAAATTTAAAGAAGGTTGGCACACTTCTTGCTAAACATTGTCCTTCTATTGATAAAGACAAGAAGGAAATGTTTCTAATTCACTATTTTTTGTAGTCTATAGCTTAACATATGCAATGGTTTTCACTAGGTTGAACTTCAATCATGTTTTGTTTTGCATAGTTTACATGTTCCTCTCTAATATGATAAAATAATAATAAAATATAGTAAAATGAAGCTTAAGAAATGTAAAAGTAACTATCAATTTGAAGTTGTATCCTAGAAATGGCAATCATGAACTTGTGTTTGAGATCCCTAAAATAAAGCAAAACTGCTTGAAATATCTTTCATATTTATCAACCTATATAAAGAAATGTAAAGTAATATCTACAACATCTAGAATTGCCAAGAAAACTACCTAAAAGTTTTGTACTTTATTACTTATGAAGGTTGTCTACAACTAGAAGATATAATAGAACAATCAAGACATACCTATTCCCATAGCCAAGTATGCATCAAATTATAACCCAAACAAAAAAAATTAATATACATATAAGATTGTGAATGTTTTGTGAATGAACACATAAATGCTATGCAAATGAATGTTATAAGTACAATAGAAATGCCATATGGATAGAACTTATCCATACAATTGTGCCACATAAGGAAAAGTTATAAAATTTACATGAAGATCAAAAGACAAGACAAAACAACCTATAAGGTGTACCCTTACTCCTAGTGTCTGGTCAACCTTTGGTGTTATCAACCATTTGGATGATTTTCTTCATTATATGATTCCTATAACAATACATTTGAAAATGACAAGTCGTAAAAGCTATAACTAGTATGTGAAGTGAATTGAAAGTAAAATTGATAAGAGGGTGACTAAAGTACAAAAGAGGATGGATGTTTTTTTATCACATTATGTTAAATGAGTTCAATAAAGAATTTATATGAGTTTCAATTGCAAAAGTCAATGAAAGCATTCCTCTCCAACAAGGCAAACTACAATGAACTTTACAACATGTAAGATATACAAAGAACTATAAAAGTTGAGAATGAAAATATCCAAAACACCAATGGACCCTTTGTATATTAAATTGTCAATCTTGTCAGTTGCAAGCTTATTTACTTTAGCACCATAATAACCTTAATTTATTTAACCACTATTACTCTAACTCTAATCAAGACTTGAATACATGTACAAGGTTATAGGTACCAAGGTACAAGACTTCAATGTCATAAACTATATTTAAGTAGAAATCCAATGTTTATATAGAATACATTTGGATAAAGGCTCATAGACTTCAACACTAAGTTCTATATGAGAAAGGAATGCACGAATAACAATCAAGTGCATGTGTATTTTTAACAGGCATAGTGCATGTGATTCCTTAACTCTTCAGTTTTAGGAGTATAAGTTAATCCTGAACCAAAACCAAAAGTCCTTTCTTCAACAAGAATATAAGAAGTTCCTTGTAATTTGTAAGAGGGTTAGTGAATCCAAAATATAAATATTATCTTAAAGAAGGACATCTACAACATACGTAAAGACAAAAGGTAAAGACAAAAAGTTCCTTCTCATTTTTCTCATGATTCTCATGTTTTTTTATCATTTAAACTTACATTGTTGTTATAAAGTTCTTCATATATGTCATTTAACAACATGCACAAGAACTATTACATAAATGCGTATGAGCAAATACAATATCATTTTAGGATCAACAAATAAGCATATGTAAACACCTAAATTTTCTCTAAGAAAATCAAACACTTTTATTCAAATGATTTTGAAATTAGAAAAAAATAAAAAGAGAGGGGAACATTAAAGATGCAAACAAGAAGAAGGTGGAAATCCAAGATAAAACCTTGAGGCCTATTATTCTACCAACTGGAAAACAAGCAACCTCCTCTAGCTACCCTATAGAGCCAGAATCGAAACTTTATAAGTCATCAACCTTATGCTCTATTGAGCCATCAATGTAGCCAATCTACGAAGTCATACATCTAACAAGCTGCTAACAACCACTAAAAGATCAATAAAGTGATGATGTTGTTTTTGAAATGATCATTCAGGTATTAATACTTCAATAGAAAAAAAAGGCTATGAACCCTTAGGAAAGGGTCATTGACACGTTACCTGATATCTCTCCACTCTCTACTTATATTGTCGTACACAAATTTTTAGTTCTATGAAACCTTTGATTCACACACAATCTACTCCAAGGGAAGGAGAAGAACAAAAGCCATGTTCAAGGAAAACTCACCACTGAGTACTCCCTGTGTGATGTGGGCCCATATTGGATCTTTTCACCAATGTTCTTCTTACTTTGCTCGGAGCTATCAAATGCTTACCTTAAATAGACCTCAATGCCTATGCTCTTAATGGAAAGATGTGCACCAAAAGGGCTTCTAAACTCTATGTAGATGAAGTATAAGTTGGATTTGGTTTCAGCTAAGGTATGGATTACCTAGGGGTTGATTAACCACTTGGGAATCGATTAAGGTAAGGTCTAAGAGGGTATATAGGTTGCACTAGGAATTGGCTTGGTTGGTTACATGGGTATACTAGAAGAGACCAAGGTTAAGCTATGAGGTTTGGTTAATATCTGCTATGGTTACAGTGCAGCTTATAGGTGGATTATTTACTTAGCTTTTAGATTGAGAGGTTTTCTTTGCAAGGGGCATCTATCGAAGTTTAGTTGGTTTGAGTTGTAAGGATAAATAGGGTTTTGGAAAATGGATTCAATTGAGAATGATGACACTTTTGGAGTTAATAGAAGTTAGGTTCAGGATTATGATTTGGCTGACATTAGCTAGGACCCAGTTTCACTAAGATTGGTTGTAGAAGGTTATGATCACAAGCAAAAGTAGTCAGTCGAGAGGGAAACTATGATAAATAAGACAAATAATGGTGATGCAAGTACTCTGATTTTGAGAACTATAGATGCATAAAACTCTTTTAATCATATCAAATATTATATGCATAAAGTATATATATATATATATCCAATAATGCCTGATTCGTAGAGAATCATTTAAATGAAAATCAGAAATAATAAGTGGTAAACTGGTTTTAGATTAATTGTTTCACAACCTGTAGGTGGAATATCAAATGTAAACAAGCTTAATGAGATAAATATCATATATCACACAACTCCTAATATGGAAATCATATTTAAATTATGTTTGAACCAAAGCTAGTACAAGAGAACACCCTGGATGAATAACATATGAATATGAACGGACACCAAATAATGTAATCTAGGCATTGACAATGTGAACAACCACATATCCCAATACCAAATTATTCTCTAATTAACACTCCTACAAAGAGGAGGATATTCTTGCCATATGGGGGCCAGCCATCATTATCTTGACTCTTCCAAAATCTATAGCAAAACTCCAACACCAAAAGTTCTTTTCAAACTCATCTTGACTCGTCTCTATCCACCTTGCTCTTAATAGCCCCCCGCCCCCCCCCATACACATATAAATATGTGCAACATAATCATACATTCTTCATAATGTACCCATAAATATTATACAAGATCACCGATATACTTTATATCATAAGGTACACATATCCAATAACTCCGCTCAAGTAAGAGATCACCCTTGCATTGTTAGTCCCAAGCTTGGATAAAGGAGGGTTGCATTAGGTTTTTAATAGCTAACACAAAATTTTATCAGACTTATCTATCATGAATTTTACAAATTATGAGCATTGCATTGGGGTGTTCCCTTTTAAAGACATAGTGTAGAGCCCGAATATAGTGAAAAGTAAGCAAAAGTCTCTACATCTTCACCCAAATGTAATGAATCAATTGTAGAGAAGGTTCTCACATCATGGATGAGTGTGGGTAAAGAAGTTAGTCCCACTACATTGTCACCTGAATATAGTGAACAAGTTACAACAAGGGTCTTCACATTTTGAGCATGAACAGATGTGGGGGTAAGGAAGCTAGCCCTACATAATAAGATTCGTATTGGTACTTGGAATATCATAACATTGAACAACAAGTTAATGGAGGTGGTAGATACTGTGATTCAGAGAAAGATTCATATTCTATTTTATAAGAGAAAAAGAAAAGGAGATTAAAAATATAAGTTATAAATTATGGAATTCATGAAAAGAAAAGGCTCGAAATAGAGTTGGTATTATTATAAATAAAGATTTAAAGGATAGTTTAGTCAATATACAACCATATGATGACTAAATTATGATAGTGAAATTAAATAAGAGAGTAAAATTTCAACAAATTCCCTAATCACTCGTTACAAACCTTATATAGAGAGTTGAAATTCTAATTCTTGTTAAGAAAAGAAAAACTAAACAAATTAGGAATGAAGAAAAGGGAAAGTAAACAAATTAGGAAATAACTAAATTTAAGTTCTAAATACTAATCCTAACATAACTCCGCCTATGTAAGGAATCACCCTTTCATGGCTGGTCCCAAGCCCGGAAAAAGGAGGAGGGTTGTGTTAGGCTTCCGACAGCCAGCGTAAAACTTTATCGGACTTAACATGGATTCTACAAAAAAAAAACAAAGAATCCATGTAGCTGACCCCATCTAGTATGGGAAAAGGCTTAGTTGTAGTTGTAGTAGAACTTCTTTAGCTGCTAAAATAGTCAATTTACTCTAATTTCTTTTTTTACTAAAATAGTTAATTCCTCTTCCTTTCTTGTGACTTTCCTTTGTCTAGAATTATTCCTCAAATGTCTTTCTCAATTGGCATTAAGTTCTCATCATTTGTCCCCTAGCTAAGAAAAAATTTCCCTCAAATTTCTACGACTATCCTCATCCATAAAGGGAAAAAATGTTTTTACATTGAACACGGCTGAAATATGAATATGACTTGGTAATTTTAGTCGATAAACATTCAGGTTAATCTTTTCTATTATCTCCAATGGGCCAATTTTTTTGGCAACAAGCTTATGGTATTCTCCCGTAGGAAACTGATCTCGAGTAAGAATTACCTATACAAAGTCACCAAGTTCATACTCCACACGTTGGTGTTTAATATCTGTTGTAGTTTTATACTTGTCATTAGTTTGGATGAGATTCTTTTGCACAACTTGATGAACTCTCTTACAAGATATTCAAGATAATGTGTTAGGATTTAAATTGCCTCGGAGTATCCAACAATTAGAGGTTACCTTAAAACAATTCGAATGGAATAGGAGCGGCAATATGAGATCCATCCACCTCATGAGTTGGGAGGTCTGCAAACCTTGAAAGGAAGGAGGTTTCGGTATATGAAATGTAGAGGAAGTTAATAGAGACCTATTAACCAAAATTTGTGAGAAGGTTGTTTCCAAAGGTACAAATCCATAGACAAAATTAGTTACCTCAAAATATTTATAAGTTAATAGCTTATAGCTCCATTAGAAAGAAAATTTTGGCCCTTGGGGGTGGAAGTCAATCTTGGCTGGATGCACTGTTTTGAGTTCCCAGGTGTTTGTTCTAGGAAATTTCCGATGAAAGCGAAATAGAATTTTGGTTATCCTTGGCTCAATGATGAACCTTTACCTTATTATATTGAAAGCTCTATCCCAATTGAGCAATACAAAAAACTAAGAAGTTTCATAGTTAGGGATGCAATGCAATGCGAGATAGATGTTATGACTTATCTTAAACACTTTATGAGAGCTCCTCCCGACACCTTCCTTACACAATGATATCCAATCCATCAATCAGACAAATTGGTTGGTCTGAGGCATTAACCAACTCTTTTCTTCCTTAATTGTATGAGAAGTGTTGAGAAGGAAGGGCAGCTCTTTTCCTATAGCGAAATATATTTGGTATCCCAATCACTACCCTCGTGCGGCCACCACTCTTCGTCTTGCAATAGAAGGAAAGCTCCTTATGTTAGATAGACTCCATAGATTAGGTATTGGCGAGGGAGGATGCTGCATACTCTGTAAGAGAGCACTTGAGTCAACTGCACATTTGTTCCTCTTGTTCCACGGTGAGAACCATATGGAGCGAGGTTAACTATCTCTTCGGCATAATATGGACTCTCGTAGAGATCTCATTACCTCATTGCTGACATTTGTTTCAATAACCTCATAATTAAACAGCAATGGATGGTGACCTTCCAATTAGTCATTCGTCTCTTATAGGAGAAAAGAAACTTTATTCTACGTAACAGGTCCACAGGTTAACAGAAGAACATCAAAAAGATCATTCTACAATAAATAGAGTATATTCTACAGAGAATGCACTTTATCCAGCATTCAATCCTACTCAAATGGTTATATACTATAAAATGGATACCACCTTAACATAGGTGGCTAAAACTTACAATTTATAGAATAAAAGGTTGCTTTTGGCCGGTAGGATTTACCCTCCACAAGCATGATGGTGTGTGTTCCTTAGAACTGGTTGGCTCGTATGACGCACTAAGTTGTACATAATGAAATAGCAATGGTGGAGGCAGATCTTTCAAGATTTTGAGCAAGACTACATTGTTATAGAATCATCAAGAATTGATAGTCTCCAAATTCAACTAAACTATCAAAACTGACTTTACAACAGTTGATATAGAGCCCGATTATAAGAATTTCGTCAAGAGGATGATAGGAACACAGTATTATTAGATACCAAAGGAAAATAACCTCTCCCTGACATTTGCTCCAGTTGGGGCCATTGGTTGGTGATTTCAATGGAACAGCAAACCACCGGATTGACACCCTTGGTTGTGAGGCACTCTCCTTTGTTATCAAAAGCTATGACAATGAAGGATTCATCAAAAGGCCAATTGCAGGAATTACAAAAGCAGATAAGGTATGGAACCAATTGCTGCCCCTCAGACTATTCAAACCAGATTCCAGGTAGCATATCAATCATTTACTCTCCAAGTCATAGCAAACGAAGCAAGCACAAACACTATTGAAGGCATTGATGATGGAAACTATTGGATCAAGAACTACCTTTGTTTTAACAGAGACAACATACAAGTAATGACTACGTTGCTTTTGACATACGGTGTTATCAAGACCACAAATTTCTGTTGCTATCATTGCAACAAGTATTGCACCTACGAGATAGCAATTGTTGCTCCTTCTGCTATATTAAAGTACAACAGCAGTTGGTTTTTTTCAATCTAGCAAAGAAAATGCATGAAGAATGTAGTGACAGAGAGGATGAAGGATTGAATCTCTTTTCTCTCTATATATATACAGATATATATATATATATATATATATGTATGTATATATATATATATATGTATGTATATATATATATATATGTATGTATATATATATATATGTATGTATATATATATATATATATATATATGTATGTATATGTATATGTATATACATTTGAAAATGGAAAACACTGAAAACACCAAGTAATCGAGTTCACACATGAACCCATCGCGAAACTGGACAAAGGAAGATCAGAAGATCCAACTAAACTAACAGAGCATTGGCGGAACTTCAGGGGCTGTCCAAGAGAGATCTGGCACTTAAGTTGTTACCAAATGCATCATACTCGGCCCAAATGTTGATGTAACGGAACTGATTACTCTCATCACCCTTAAGATATAAATTTATGATGGGTGTATTCACCAAAAAGAAAATGATGAGTGGCTGGGAGCTAATGCACTATATCCCACTAATGAAGGGTGCTTTGGCGAGAATATTACTTGGATGGGCTCCTCCATCCTGTTGCACCTTCAAGGATGTGTTCAAGATACAGCTAACAGGGTCAATTTCACAATACAACATTCTAATATTTTGGAGCCTTTAAAAGTTCATAGTGCAGTGTAATGGTGTTAATCCTATTGGCAGATGGAACTGTAACGAACAATCCACACTGTATATAGTCTTCAACATAACGAGGCAAACAAAGAAAGCCCACATAAACAAACAATCCACAGTGAATCTCCATACAATCCACTATAACGAGGCAAACAAAGAAAGCCCACATCTGGCAGGGGCAATGGGAGGCGGATGAGTTCTGCCAATTTCAATTTTGCAAAGGTATTGAACATTTGAGGGCTTCAGTGAGGTTCTGTAATGCCTTGTCATAGGAAACAAACCCCATAAACCAGAATTCATTGCCTTCTTTTGTAATGATCTGGATGTACTTTTCAGCAGGTTGAAAACTGTTTGAAGAGGGTTTCACAGAAAATAACTTTTCAAGAGGCACATCAACCTGCACACAGGGTGTAAAATCTGCAAATCAGCTAAGAGGTACCAAACTGAAGACGAACACCAGGTGGGGACATAAAGTAACATTGAAAAAATAAATATCATACTACATACGCACACTACATTCCTAGTTGGAATTGGCAAAGAAAAAGTTTTCATTTTCTTAGACGGATGGAAAGAAGCAAAAGCACTGCAAATCTGAAAAATGATATTGCATAACAAAGTTGAGGGAGAGGGGGGATATGCCACCGAGTTTCATGTGAGCACTATGTATGCACTGCCACCTTCCGCCCCTTCCACCCCCTGAACTGCCCTTATCCACCTTCAAGTGCTTCTTGTGCTGTCCAACACCAGGCAGGCCGCTGCCGTCACCAGGGTAACTTTATACAAAGCACAATAGTGAGCAATAGGAGGACAGTGGTAGTGGTGATGATGGACCGATAGCCGTCACTATTTTCAGAGAAGAGTGAAGCAGAGCGGTGGAAGGTGGACGAGGGCGAAGGGAACATGTGAAATCGGTGTCCGCTGCCACCCTGTCCCCTAGCATAAGCTACCCTCGTCCACCTTCCGCCGCTCTCCTGCATTTATGTGTACTTGGTGCGTCGGCATCTTCCGCCGTCTTTTGAACTCAAATCATCCAACCACACCTTCTTCTACTTCGTTCATTCCTTCTCGACACCACCGGCGGTCAAAATGGTAGCCTCAACCGCCACTATAGCAACCACCCATACATACAATATTTATAATGGCTAAGAGAGAAGGGGCATTACTAGTGGCAGTGGCTACCATTTTAACCACCGGTAGTGTTGAGAAGGAACATAGGAAGCACAGGGAGGTGGCTGAGGGTGCTTTGGCTTGCGGAAGGTGGCAGTATGAATGACTGCGCATGAAAGGCAATGAACATATCCCAGTTTCTCTATATATATCACATCCATTGATGGCCATAAAGTGAATACCCTGTAATGAACCGGCTGTTGCACGTATCCCGGGCATGGAGTACTACAAACAGGATGATCACTGGCAAAGGCAAGCCTGGCCGTAGATAAGTAAAGGGTTCCTGCCACAGGTCCAGTTGAATGTGATAAGTGACATGCAAATCCCTTTTGCAGCTGCTCGCTGGGCAAGGATCCAAAAGCTTCATAGAAAAGTTGTTCTTGTCCACCTTCCATTAGAACCTTTGTTCCATGAACGAGTCGTCCTGTGGCCGCGTTTACAAGATCCGGACTAGTTCTCACTGTCAAATAGATGAGCGACATGAAGGTTTAGAAATTAAATCCCAGCTTGGATTGCTTATCGCCTTAAAAATTGGAAATATCACATCCTACAGAAAGAAAACATATTTTGCTGCATAGGGCTGTGAAAGGAATCGAGTCTCTCATAGTCGGGCAGTAGCAGGTCCATTGTAAACAGCTTGCAGATTGTATTTTGGTTTATCAAACAATTCTTGCAGAAAAAATTATCTAGCGTGGAGGTTCTCCTGATGGAGGGATCAATTAGAAATTTCCGTCCACCATCCACCATCTTCTTGTATTTGTAATAGCAGCAACAAACAGCATCTTGTTGCACAAAGCAGTTGTTAATTATGACCTAAAAGGGGTAACTTACAGTGTCCCCAGATGCCTGTGGTGGAACTTTGTACTTTCCTGGTCGTTTTATCAAACTTCTTACCCAATCTGTTTACCGCTCTATTGAACATATCTATGGGACCTGAAACAACACCAAATGTTCAGAGTTTCTGCCACACAATAAGAATGGTTCACCCAACCAATAATAAAAAATAAAAATAAAAACATGCACAAATGCAGTGACCCCCTTTTAGAATGCCCCGACTCCTTGCATATGTCATAAATATCCTATGAAACTGCACAACGAGCAATAGCTCACTTGGCTAGGGTCTCGACTTACCATTTGAAGGTCATGAGTTTGATACCCAGGGCATCCATCTGTCTTTGAACTCCCCATTGCAATACAGAGATTTTACTCTAAGAACATGAAGTCCCAATGTTGCCATCTCGACGTGTGGTTGCTTGTTATTTAATCGAATAAATATTCCTCAATCAGATATACCAATTACCGATATACACATTCACCTGAACCTTGGGTTTGCAATGTCGAATACCAACATTCAATTGAATGTCAGTGTATATATGTTATTCGGTTGAATGGAAACAATCAGTGTCGTTTCGGATATGTTATTCGGTTTTTACTTAGTTGTGATAAGTTGAATTCTACTGTTGATAACTCTTATTTTTTCGGTGAGAATGTTATTTAATCTACTTTTGTTTAGAACACTCTCCCTAAACCAATTTTACACGCGCGCGCTGTCCCTCACACACACATAGACACGCACGCAAACAGACACAAACACATGTATATATGTATTTATGTGTACGTATACATAAATGTCAATGTATATATGTATATAGAACATGTATGTGTATGTATACACGGTTGGTTTTTGCCGATCTGACTGTATACCGGTAGAGTGTATAGCTTTTTCAGATTCCAGCGTTCGAATTTTCTAAATGCAACGATTATTGTTGATTTTATTGACCTTACTATTTCTGAAAACCTGGATTTCTTGTTTCCTGCAAAATGAATTAAAGAGTCATTTGTTAAGCAATAAATCGCATAGATCCATTCCTCGTCTAAGTTTTTCTGAAAAATGACTACTCTACAGTAATAGTAGATCATGGACGAGAGAGAGAGAGATTACTGCCGCCAGTGAAGTTTGGCGCAGGGATGGGCTTCACGTAGGGGTTGTCTGTGTGGCTCTGGGGACAAGGCACGCTGCTGGCTGGAGGTATTGGTGGATGTTGCACCTGAGGGGAACAGTAGGGTGGTGCCGCTCCTCCACCCATCACCGCCTCGGCCGGTGGCGCGCTTGGCACCCCTGGCCACCTGCCGCCACAATTCTGGTCCATTGGATCCGATGGAGTTGCCTGAGACAAAAAGTCAATGATCGGGATCCTCCTCCTCCTCCGACTACAACACAGATAGGATTGAACGTTGACGTTTTCTCTTATAGGATCAATCTGATCCAGCGCTCGCTAGGGTTGACAAATAAACGGTCATGCTCACGGTTTGTCTGGACTCAACTAGCGATGAGCCGGTTCATGCTCGGCCCATGATCTAAACGAGCCTACCCGCAGTTAACTAACATGAACACTTGAGTATACAAAAAGCAACAGCTCACCTGGCTGAGGGTCCGACTCACCACTTGAAGGTCTTTTTACCATCCCATTGTACCAAATAATATTAATAATAATAACAAATAACAGTAATCATGATAATGTGCTCGATATGAGGTGTAATAAATTTGTATCAAAAGTTGGTACTAGAAATCATATAAAAATGAAAGATAACACATAAAAATGAAAGAGAATAATTCACATAAGTTATCACGTGATTTCTCAAAAATTATGCTTTGAGACGTCAATTTTTTAATATTTTGAGAACGATATGAGGTTTTCATCACTAATTAATTAGGGATCAAAAGTTCAATTTTTAATGAATTAAAGACCTTGTAGCAAGCTAACAACATTACTTTTTCTATCTCAAATATCTTAAGTCCCTATTTGATTAACGACAGAAACTTCTCATTTTTATTTGGTTAATGAAGAGAATCTCACGTCTTTCTTAAAAGGCTGAAAAGCTTAGGTCTCAAAATTTAAAATTTACAAAGTCATTGGATAGTTGTGTAGATTTTTCTAAACTTAAAACTTGACTTAATTCCACACCAAGAAATTGAATTTTGTAAGTTGCATGTTGAAAATTATATTCAACTTTAGTGAGCAGCTCGTGTTCATCGAAGTTCACTCAGCTTGTGTGGTTCATGTTCGACTTGCCTTAAAAAGATCGATGAGCGGAGAACAAAAAAGATTTTGGGTTGGTGAATACTTTCTCCATTTGTTTTCTATCTTTTTTTTATGCACACATACACATACATTGTGCACACACATGCACAAGCACACCATATATTTGTACCCATTTTTATCATTTCCTAAATTTTGGAGATTTGTCATTTTTGTGTCCTTTTTGTATTTCCATGTAACCTAAACTGGGGATTTGAGTTGGTGGTTCTAACTAGACATTGAAATCATTGGTTCTACTTCTTTCTTTTAATAAAATAAGTTCTTTATTTTGTAAAATTCTAAATGGTCCACTGATAGCCATGACTGCAACCATCATGCCGACCATAAGTGCTTTAAATTTCTATTTGATAAAATTTTAAATATATAATAATATGGAGAGAGTAGAGCATTTGTACTGTGTGACCATGTAAGAGTGATACCCGTATAGTTGGGCATGTACACGAGAGATAGAGGCAGAGAGAGATCTCGCACGGGAGTAGTTCCATTCAAGTCCATACTTGAAATCGAACAACGAAGTACTGGAACGAAAATCTGACCTAGACCTATGTGGGGCTGTCCTGTTTTGGATTTTTGCATAATTGTAACCACTAATTCCGGCTTGGCGGTGCCAAGCCCTTCTTGGAAATGTGACAATGAAGGATTTCTTGATGAAAGAGAGGTAAAGTAACATCTTATACATAATGCTTTACGACAAACTATACAATTTGTTGTCTTCATAGTTAGCAACGTAGGCCAGTTATTGTACCTAGAAATGACATAATGATGTAGCAAACATGATGCAAGATTCTTACGATCCCTCGACATCAAATATTGAAGCTTGTAGCAACAAATTAAAAATATTTAGGAGATTATGGAAAATATAAGGAAAGCAGTGAAAAACATCCATTGTTGTCTTTTGTGGTACATCTATTTTATTACAAATTCATGCATAGGTTCTTGAACAAGATAATGAATGACCCACTAAGATGTTTAGAAATTTTTCTTTAGAAGGCAATTTGTTACCCTTATCTTTATATGATCCAAGGAAGTTCTTGGGATATGTTTGTATAGATTACTTCAAAATAAAAACATGAGGTAATGATTGTGTTGAATAGAAGTGAGCTAAAAAATACAAACAAGTGTTCTGATCCGTAATGTAACTTTGGAGGATGAGGGTTTTTATTACATATAATTGTTGTTCCATTGAAATAAACACTCTCTATCTATCTATTTGTATCTCTATATATACATATACATATATGCCATTTGTATTTACATATTTGACTTAAATATGTATAATAAAAGAGAAGGCCATGACAAAAGGAGAACTTATTCATGCAAGATACTGATAATTATAGAAAAAGCATCATAAGATGTAGTAAAAGAAGAAATACAAGATGTTCAAGATTAGAAAATAAAAGATATAAGAGAAGAAATAGTTGTAAGATGTAGTACAAGGCATGAAAAGGAGTAAACAAGTATTTTCTATATCATTGGAATGAGAGGGAGGTGTGGAATCATGGAGACTCTAGGTCACATACTAGTAGGGGATGTGGGTTTGAAGTTAGACTCGGTCTTCGCATGCTATGTGAAAATGAATAAAGTTAGTTCCCTCTAGATAAGGTGTAGAGATGAGTAATGGAATTGTAGGTCTTTGATACAATCTAGGAAGATCTTATAGTAATGTTTTATGTATACTTGAAATTGTTTATTCCGTATCTTATCTATGTTACCTTTCTTGATAGAAAAAGTTTATGTTCATGGATTCAGAAATGACCAAGTTGTCCAAGTGAGCATGGTCAAAGGTAGCAAAGCAGCTGAAGTATTATCATAATTATGTCATACAACAAAATGAGACCCGTACTTAAAGGTACTGTCATCCTCAAAAATTTGCTGCAACTTTCCCAAAAATCAGCATTAAAAACAACATCTACCATAGCAATCCCCTCCTTCTTTCTAGAGCAACTAATAGAGCCCCATTCATCGGATGCAAACAATTTTTTCAATGTATTTTTTATATGACAAGACTTTGCAAAATAATGACATTCATAGCAAATCTTGTCAATGAAGGCCTAATCAATTCCTTTCCACTTGTATGGATTCGCATCAAGTGCAATACAGAAGAATGATTATAAATAAACTTTGTAACATTTCTGGATGCATCTATAGTCCCTCTTATTTCATCCATTGCACTCAAATCTTCAAGCATTAAGTCTATGCAATGTACAACACATAGAGTCCATACTAAAGATGGATGGTTTGCCTCAAGCGTCTTACCGGCTACTTTAAAATTTGTAGCATTATCAATAAATAATTAAAAATATTTGAAACACCTACTTTCTCAACAACTTCCTCGAAAATAGAAAGTAAATTATCTGCAGTTTTATCAATATGAGACAAGCCTCTCTCTAAAAGAGAGGTAACTTTCTAGTATCGATTAGTTGGAGGAGACCATGCATTTTGTAGTCCTCTCAATCTAAGGTTGCTGAGGTGAGGAAAGAACACAAGCAATGAAAGGTATACCATAAAGCACAATTACGGATGAGAATAAGTTATTGGGGATTTGACATACATTTATATCACTTTATTAGCACTTTTTACTATTCATATCATGTATTGTTCCTTACTATAATATTAGAAATGTTAAGTTTGATTCTTGTGTGATGTAAGAGGAAGAACAAAGAGTGGATGACATCATGTTTTCATTTTATTTATCACTTTTTACTATTATATCATGTTTTCATGTCTTATTAAAAGGATAAGCATAATGGAGACTTTTTCTTATGAATAGATTGGACAAATATATGATAGTATTTATTAAGTGATATTATATCATCATATATTATATTAGATATATAAGAACATTGTGAGACATGATTTTACTAAAGTATTAGATACAATTAGGTTCGAGAATAATATGAAAGAATTCTCAAAGTAAAGCAAGCTCATCAACTTTGTAAGTCCAAGAAGGTGATGTATCATGTAACTCAAAAGCACCATGGAAGCACAAAAGGAGTTACTGAACTAGAGTATCTACTAGGACAAGGAGAGAAATTCCGGAGTGTAAAGCTAAATAAAATTTTTTAGTCTATGAATCGACTTGAAATCTCATTTACAAAACAAAGCGCGGGCGTGAAAGTTTGCTCAAACTTGCAAAGTTGATTTCTGACTTCTTTGGTGATTGTGGATAAGCGGGATCTTAACATCATAGGCCTTCTTAAACTGATGCTCAAGAGTCTGCCTATACACTTAGAAAAGAGATTTGTGATCCGATAAGTTTTTGAAACAAGTTTTCACTTGAAGTGGATTTTCCAAAACCGTTTAATCTTTCCCTTGGCTAAATTCAATTTCAGATTTGAAAAACAAAACTATAACAACTCATGTTTCCTATTTTTTTTGTATTTTGTGAGATTTCAAAAATCCAAAAAAAATCACTTAGACTAGGCCCAGATGTGAAGTTTATTGAAAGGTTTTTATTTTGACTTTTGGTTCTAAGGATGAACAAAATCTGTGAAGTTTCCAACCTTGGAACGCAGGACTGGCTTTATTACGAAAATAAGATACTTAGAAAAATGCATGTATCTCCACACGCAGACCTTGGAATTTTATGAAATTAGTCAAGTTAGAAACCTATGGAAATCAACTTTCCAACATAACTATCTTCAGAATTGTTTGATCTTTGCAGATAGAGTTAAGAGAGTTTAACCAAAGTTTTGTTGTAAGATGTGCAGTGCAGTCAGGTTCTATCTCAGTTTTAGTTTAGTTTTCCACAATCTTATTTATGACCTTTCCCACACCTAAGATTATTAAAAATTTTATGATATGTTGGCCAGTGTGTGAGCAATGTATAGATCGATTTTCAGACTTTTTGGTTAATAGACAGAGGCTGGAAAAATCAATGATCAGATAAATGCAGGATGCTAAAAATAGAATTTTCTGTTTACAAGGCTAATACATGCATCCGATTAATCTTTAATGGTTTAAATGATCATCCAAAGAAATTTTCAGTTGAGGACTTTATTTCATTAGGGAGGAAGTACAATAATCAAGGGAAATTAATATATATTTTAAGCATAGAAGATATGAGAGAGTATAAGGTATAATATTTCTCTCTTAATTTTCCTCTTGGTTTTCCCTTTGATTCTCCTCCCTTCTCAAACCAACCCCCGAAGGCCTCTATTTATATCCTTCAAGGGAATCCTCTAGAGAAGTCTAGGGATTCCATGAGTTGGCCATAGAGCTTAATGCTTGGCCCAAGTTTGATTTAATCCAATGTAGGGTTGTTAGTCACATGGCCTCACATGAGGGCCCATGGAGCACATGGTGGTCCCTCTCTTGGTCAAGGTAAGTTTGGTGCAACCCACTGAAGCCATGGCTTGGTGCAGTTTTTTTTTGTTGTGGCTTATAACCCTTGACTTGATCACTTAGTCTTGGGCCTTAACTTGCAGCCCATGGCTTGATCCTTGGCCTTGACTTGCAATTCATGACTTGATCACTTAGCCTTGGCCTTGACTTACAGCCCTAGGCTAGATGCAGTCCGCCCCCTTGGTTGGTTTGGCTAGGGTCTTGATCACTCTTTAGTGCAACTCGTCACTTGTTGCATAAATGGGCCCTTGGCCTAGCCACTCAACCCTTACCTTGGCTTTGACTTTGACCCTTCCTAGTTTAATACAGTATGTGACTTTATCACATTGGCCTTGACTTGTTGTCTTAGTCCGACTTGTGACTTGATCGCCTTAGCTTTGGCCTTAACTTGTTGGCATGTCTTGATCGGGTGCATGTGTAGCTCCTTAGTTGGTCTTGGCATAGCTTCTTGGTTGGTCTTGGTGCAACATTTAGCTACTTTAATTGAATTTGATTTGGGCCCTTGCAACCCTTTCTTAGTTTGAGTTGAATTTGTTTTGTTGTGACATGCCTCTTGGTCTTGGGTCGGACCTAATTTGATTTTTGTGTGGGCTTGATCCTTAGCCCATTTTTGACATGGTATACACTTGATTATGTACCCATTTGATTTGATTTTGTGTTGAGTTGATCTCATGTGCCATCTAATTTGGTTTGAGTTGGATTTGATTTGATCCATTATAGGAAAAACCCTATTACTTTCATCCTAGCCTTCCAGGATTTTGCTCCGTTTGATTTGGTTCTTTTTCTGGTAAGATATAGTTTTAAATATTTTCTTTAAAACTATTTTTTTTAAGATATATTTGAAAATATCGAGTTTTAATGAATATCTTAAAATGTTTTTTTTGGAGCACAATTGATTCACATCTCCAGTGTTTGTTTACATGAGTGACCTACTTTTGCTCTGGGTTAGTCTTTACCGTTTCGATCGCTTTAACCCTTTGATGGGTGTACAATGTCAAACCGTTTTAACCCTTTGATGAGTGTAGGGTCCCGAACCACTTTAACTCTTGGGTGTAGGGTCTAAGACCGCTTTAACCCTTTGATGGGTGTAGGGTCTCGGTATAAGACTATCCTTGATCTGGCGAGTTTCTGATGTTTTGATTTGGATTTGTTTGGTTTTGAATTTAAATGTTTTGTAAGTTTTATAAATTTATCATTTTGCAAACATTTTGTAAGTTTGCTTCCCAATGTCTTGTTTTCATTTGTTTCTTTGAAGAAGATTATTTGAAACTATTTTTTCTTTGAAATCAATCATTTGAAACAGTAGAATCCTACTTATTTGTCCTTGAGAGCAAAGCACTTTTTTTTTTGTCAAAATTAGATTGTTTTGAGTGGGATGCAAAGTACTCTTATTTTGAGGCTCCTATAAAATTTTGATATGAAAATGGGTTTGTTTAAGGTATATTTATTTGAAAAGCTTTAAAAGTCGATAACCACAATTTTTCTTTGAAGAAGCAAAAATTTTGAATAGACTAAATCTTTTTTGAAAATTTTTGGGTATTTATAGACCTCTCTTTGTCATTAAATAAATTTATTTTGTTAATGGCAAAGAATAACTCACAGAAAATTTTTAGTTTTTTGAATGCTAGAGTTGATTTGAAATGAATCAAGATTTCATGAACTTTTCCATTTTTTTATTAGGAGATTTATTTCTTGAACTTGGGTTATCTTAGTTTTGGTAGTGAAGAGGATTTTTAGCAAAAGGCAACTCAACATAGATAGTGGCCAACCGATGCAGGGATCATATATGAATAAGGCCACTTATGAATGTACATGGGCATGAGATATAAGATGCAATGGATGAATCATGTACATTGGTGATCTCCACGATTTATTTAGGGAGCTCCTATGAAAGTTGGTTGGCCTAAGTGGGATGGCCTTCATGTTCATTTGATGCCTTGGGTTTTTATAAAAATCATTTGGAACGATATTTTCTTTTTGTTTCTATCAAAAATGACTTTCATCTCTTATATTTCCCTTCACTTTGGTTTTAATTTTTTATTTCTTTATAGAGGTTTTATTGTTGAAACAATTCAACAATATTTCAAAACTCTATTTTTCACACTACTAGGCCTAATCCTCAAACAAAATGAGAGGTAAATTTGTAGGCTCTATTCTTACTTTAGGATCATAATGACAGACTTTTTTCTTTTGGGTTAAGTTGTAGGGGTATGGGGAGAGTTCCCAGGGTCCCTTCTAAAGAGTCCCGTGTTATAAGAAAGATGAGGTTTTAAGTAAATGCTCTTTGAGCTTCGGTTTTTTCTTTTTCTTTTGTAGGAACACCTCTATATTGGAGGTTTTATTTTATTCTCTTTTTTCTTTTTCTTTCTTTCATAGAAAAACCTCTATGTTGGAGGTTTATTTTCTTCTTTTCTTCTTTTTCTTTTTTTTTCTGCCAATTTTCCTTGAAGAGAATGAGATGGGGGAACAACTTATCCCTCTAGATACTCGGTCTAATCAAGTATGTCCTATTTCATAATAGCACATACTATTTAAAATTATTTTGCTATTTTGAGCTAGGCCCTATCTTTTAAAAGAAGGATTTTTGAAATGTCATTTAATGATTTTGAAAACACTCCACTTTTCATAGAGCATCAATCTCTAGTTAAGAGGCCTATATTTGACTTGGCCCCTTGTTCAAGAAACTAAAGAATATCCATTTTTAAAAATCATTTCAACAGAATTTGTGGTAGACATTAATCATAATATCCTTTTAGATATTGGGCACATCTACCAAGTTTCTTCCCTTGGTATCAATTAACCAATATGTATCGTTGGTTTTTTGCCCCTTTTATGACATAGAGACATTCTCACTTGGGCTACCATTTTTTTGAGAGAATGTGGGCCTCTTATGGGTGAATGATGTTTATGGGATACATGACAAGTAAAAATATATTCCTATATGAGATGATAGAGATGCATACTCAATGAAATGATTAATGTATTTAAGTCTCGATGAAAGGTGTTTAGTGAATGCAAGCTACATGCCCCCAGTTTGGAGGAGACGACATGGGCATTCACACACTATGGTTGACCCCTATTATGGCATGTGATGAATGATATTTGATGAGATGCATAAATGACTCATATATGCACTATGTTGTTGGTTTTTGGCATGGCTTAGGAATATACATGATGTGATCCTAGCCTTTGATGCATTTTGGTTTAGGTTTGATTCCTATGTTTGTCACTTTCTAGGGAACTTGAATTTCATCCCTAAGGGGAGTGACATTTTTTTGACAAATAGTTTTTGGTTTTTTTCTTTTGAATTTCTTTTGTATTTTCTTTTTTTTTCAGATTTTTTTAGATTTTGGAGATAACCTGTACACAATATACAAAACCCGAAGTTATTCTTATGTCCAAGGAGGATTTGAGGGTTCGAGTATATCAAGGATGTGCACTCAGAGTATGGTTTGGTTGATATTTTTATGATGGATCTTAAGTACAACCCAATGTGCCTCTAGGGGTGAATGATGTCAATGTATGTAGATGCAATGGGAGAGCACGATTGATCCCTTGCAAAATGGAAAGGTATGGATTCCAAGTGAAATCATGATCGGTCCCTTAGTAGATATGTTGAGATTGGAGGAAGTCATGACTGTAGGGTTGAATTTATGATCCAAACCTAGGCTCAAAGAAATTTTTTTATGCATGGTACGGTTAGGTGTACCTAGGATATCGATGTATGCCTTAGGAGTAACCATGTCTACCAAGTTTTGAATTTTATTTTCATTTTGCTTTTCATTTTGAAATTTTTTTTGTTGGTATTGGACATTTTTCCACATCTTTTGGCACGTTTTGTGGGCTTGTGGGTGTATGAATGTGATTTCGTGTCGGGAATGCATGTGATTGATTTATCGATCCTACACTAAGAAGGAGAGGATCGAGTAGAGAGTTTTGCATCCCAAAGTGGCTTGAGCTCATGCATCGTTTCGAGCTCCTGTTGCTTTGTTAGGTCCTGAATTTAATCCTTTAAGCCTATGCTTGTACAACACTCATTCTCCTTTGTGTATGTTTTTTCGGGAGGGAAAACCTCTGAAGCGTGTGAAGTGGTAATGGATCCCATAAGAGCGCATGTTTTTTAAAATTTTGGAGTGACATGTGAAGAAAATCTCATGCCCCTCTTCGCATTTGTGCCTAGTAATGTAGACTTTTTCTTCATTTTCACTTTCAATTTTCAGAATTTCATTCTTTGCAACTTTTTGATCTTCAAATATTTCTGATTTTTGAAGATTTTTCAATTTTTTTTGGTTTTTCCAATTTTTTTTTTTTGAATTTTTGGTGGACAAAGGGGTGTTAGGAAGTGAATGACTAACAAGGTTAGGAAGAGATGGTTCAATCCTAATACTTGCTACATTTGTGACCTCACATCCTTCATCGGATCTTGGGGTCAGTTTTGTTTTTCGAGTACAGTTTGTCTTCTTATGGACCTGAGATTGTTTCTCATGTGAACAATGTGCCTTGGCCTCTGGCTTAGGCAATAATTTTCCTTTCGATTTGTATCTCTCTTAGTTTCCTCTTCAATGAGGTGATTCTTTCTTTCTAGGTTTGAGAAGACTTTTTTGTGGTTTTGAAAAACCAACTTATGAAGCTTGATGAGGCCTTCTTTCACATATTTTCAAAGGAATCATCACTTGATATGGTGAATGTGATGGAAATTTTTAGATTTTTGACCAAGTTTTTAAAAAGCAGTTTAAAACAAGGTTTTGGAATCGATTTGTTTTGAAAGAAGGTGACTGGATCAAAATAATTTTTGTAAGACATCTTAAACAAACTCATTTTCCTATTTTGAGTCTTTTAAGGGTTTCCAAATAAAGACACCTTAAACGCACCAAAATTTCAGAATAGCCTCAAAATAAGGATAAATAACGCCCCTCTAAAAAAAAATCCAATCTTGACAAAGAGCCAGAAAATGACTGCTTTGCCTTAAAGTCCAAATTGACAGGATTCTGCCTTTTCAAATGGTTGCCTTCAAAGAAAGAATGGTTTCAAACATGTTTTCAAATAAACAAATAAAAATGATACATTGGAAGCTAAACCACAAAATATTTGTAAAATGGCAAATATACAAAAACCTTTGAAATTCAAAAATAAATCAAATCCAAATCAGGCCTCAAAAACTTATCTGATTGAGGATAGTCCTACTCCGAGATCCTACACTCATCCAAAGGGTTAAAGTGGTTTGAGACCCTACACCCAAGAGTTAAAGAGGTTTGATACCCTATTACCATTGAAAGGGTTAAAGTGGTCTAACATCCTATACCCAACAAAGGGTTAAAGTAGTTGAAACAGTAATGACTAACTCACAGAGCAAAAGTAGGTCACCCATACAAACCAACATTGAGAATGAGACTCAATTATTTTTCAAAAAAAATATTTCAATATTTCGTCAAAACTCGATGTTTTCAAATATGTCTCAAATGAAATGGTTTTAAATAATAAAAAAGGAAATGTTTGAAACCTTAAATCTTAACTGAAAAGATAATCAAGCAAAATAGAATTTCTGAAGGCAAGATCGAATGAAGCATCCAAATCAAGGCTCGAAGTAGGGTCATCCTGATTCAAAATTCAAGTCGATCATAAGAAGGTGACTAGAGCTAAGGTGGATTCAAGTCTCAGGTTCAAAGAACAAAGAAGACACCAACACGGGCTAGACCACACCCAAATCAAGACTTAAGGCAAGCTACCAAGGTCGAGTCAAGGTTGGACTTCATGCACCGAAGTAGAGGCGACCGCAAGCATCAAATGGGCTGCAAGATCACCATGGGTTATGTCTAAACCATACCCCAAATCTAGACTTACGGAAAGCTGCCAAGATCAAGCAATGGGTGGGCTAGGTTGAGTCGAACTCACCTAGCCAAGGTCAATGGAGGACTACACCTAGTCAAACCGCATAGGACTGCACCTAGCCGGACCACATGGGGTTGCACCCAATTTTGTAATTTTTGGAGATTCAGAAGCTATCTAAAGAAATTCGAAAACAAGTTATGAAAATAGAATCAGTTTCTGTTTTTAAGAACTTAGAAAATTTTTCTTCTAGATACTTAGCTCACGAATTTGGTTAAGTCATTTGGGTTTGAAAAGTGAATTTCAAAAACACATCTGATCAAGATCAATCATAAAAGTATCTAGGTTGATCCTTGAGCGCCACTTCAAGAAGGCCTAAGTCGAAAAGATCCTACTTCCCCACAATCACCATTAAAATTAGAAAATACAACTTTGTTAATTTAAGTAAAACTAGTTGGCATGCTCATGCATGAAGTAGTGTGTGAAAGCTTATTTCAAGTCTCTACATAGACTTTGGAGTAAATTTATACATCTACAGACCCAAATCTCACTAGTCTTGCCATTTTTTATAAATGTAAATAAAATTTCTTAGTCTATGAATCGACTTGAAATCTCATTTACAAAACAAAGCCCAAAAGTGCCACAAGTTTGCTCAAATTTCTAAACATGATTTTTGACTTCTTTTGTGATTGTGGATAAACTGGATCTTAACGTCATAGGCCTTCTTCAACCGATGTTCAAAGGTCGGTTTGAAACAAGTTTTCACTTGAAGTGGATTTTTCAAAACTATTTGATATTTCCCTTCTCTAAATACAATTTCAAGTTCCAAAAACAAACCACTTTTATTTTAAGCAACTAATGTTTCTTATTTTTTGGTATTTTGTGAGTTTCTAAAAATCCAAAAAAACTCACCTAGACTAGGTAAAGATGTGAAGTTTATTCAAAGGTTTTTATTTTGATTTTTGGTTCTAAGGATGAACAAAATTAAATCTGTGAAGTTTCTACCTTGGAACTCGGGACAAACTCTGTGGTAGAAATACAAAGGCTTAGAAAAACACATGTATCTTCGCACTCATACTTAAGAATTTTATGAAATTAGTGAAGTTGAAAAGTTATAGAAATCAACTTTCCAAGTTTGATCTTTGCAGATAGAGTTAAGGGAGTTTACCTAGGCTCTGTTGTAAGATGTACAGTGCAGTTAGGTTCTGTCTTAGTTTTAGTTCAATTTTCCACAATTTTATTTATGACCTTTCCCGTACTTAAAATTCTTGAAAATTTTATAGTATGTTAGCCAGTGTTGGACTTTTTGGTTCACTAACAGAGATTGGAAAAATCAATTATTATATAGATGGAAGATGATGAAAACAAAGTTTCTATTTACAAGGCTAATGGATGCATCCGATTGATCTTTAGTGGTTTAAATGATCATTCAAAGAAATTTTCACTTGAGAACTTTATCATTAGGGAGCAAGTGCAATAATCAAAAGAAATTAATATATATTTTAAGCATAGAAGAAACGAGAGAGTATAAGGTACAATATATATTGAGGTAGATACAACCAATAATCAAACAAGTAATGGACGATCTTACCAATGATCTTGAATGAAAATTTGTAGCACGTACCCTCAAATTTTATAGTGCTTTGGGAGATAGTTGCTCCTTATTTATAATTAGAATTGAATGAAATTGAAAAAAGGAAGAAGTGATGGAAGAAATCGACCTTGATTGAAGACCTTCAATAGTGGAATTGGCCGACGACTTGGGGGCAACACCTCTTCTTTGGAACGATCTCCTCCTTCTTCCTCTCCTCTTCTCTCTCTTTGCTAGGATTTTCTCCCTTAATTTCCCTCTTGGTTTTTCCTTTGATTCTCCTCCCTTCTCAAACCCGCGCCCCCAAGGCTTCTATTTATATCCTTCAAGAAAATCCTCTAGAGAAGCCTAGGGATTCCTCGGGTTGGGCATGGAGCTTGATGCTTGGCCCAAGTTTGATTTGATTCAATGTGGGGTTACAGGTCACATGGCCTCACATGGGGGCACATGGTGGTCCCTCTCTTGGTTAAGGTGAGTTTGGTGCAGCCCGCCCAAGCCATGGCTTGGTGTGGCTTGCAGCCCGTAACTTAATCACTTAGCCTTAAGTGTTGACTTGTTGCCCATGGCTTGGTCCTTGGCCTTGACTTGCAACTCATGACTTGATCACTTAATCTTGGCCTTAAATTGCAGCCCTAAGCTAGAACCATAAGATTATCCATTTCTATGCCAAAATTTTGTAGGAGCCACAAAATAAGGGTACTTTTCATCCCTCTCAAAAAAATTCAACTTTGACTAAAAGCAAAAAATCCCCTCCACAAGGTATCCTTATTTGAAAACCTTAAAAGATCGAGAACCACAATTTTTCTTTGAAAAGACAGAAATTCTGAAAAGTCCAAATCTTTTTTGAAAAATTTTTGGGTGTTTACATAGAGCATGTCAAAGAATGACATACCGCAACTCCTACTAGGTTGAATATACTCGGATGACATCGTTAGAGGGCAAATGAACAAGATGAAACAGATAACAGGTAATCTTGTGGAGGGGATTGATGATCTAGTAAACTCCTTCTACTCTTTTATGTATGTGTATATATAGATATGTATATATGTATATATACAATATACTTTTGGTTATATTGTTTCATATGTTTGTGTAGTTAACTTTTACAAAGTCATTCATCAACTCGCCCAGATGTGAGAAATAGTATGGGGCTTAGTATTTGTTTAGTCCATTTGGCAAAACAATCATATGTATATGATTGGTTTCTGCTCCTGCATCGACTCGTATTCCCATGAATTCAGCATCGAGATTCATTCTTCAATAGCTTCTAGGACATATGCACAATCACAAAGCAGTTTTAGCAAGATGTGCTACCAGCATCGATTCATATTTATTTAGTTTTAGTAGCTGTCTAATTGTCATATGCGTATTTGCTTACTTTCGGTCTTATTTCATATTAGGATTCATTAATACCCTAGTAATTGAGTCGTAGGTCATGTTTATCTCTAGTTTCACCTTAGATTTAGTCTTTCATTTGGCCAGCATTACTCTTGTTTTCATTTCCTTTTATATTTTGTTCCTGTTATATATATAGACACACATACAAGCATACATACTAATATATGAATATATATTCATACATGCATATGTATATATACATATATATATATATATATATGTATGTATGTACCTATGTACGTATATTAATGGTTTCATTTTCCATACTTCAAATTCAATGACTGCATATAGTCTAGTTTCTTCTTTTTTTGGTTCTATCTTCCATCTCATTAGTTGGATATTAGTATAAATTTGTCACTAGTATTTCCTAGAATTACTTGCATATTAGTATGACTTCGTTTTGGTGTTGAGACTATTGAGGTTCTCTCAGTGGGGCTTTTTAACTCATGTTATGTGCTTGTCATAGTTTACAGTTCCTTTTTTCATTAACCCTCTCACGTTTTCTTTGTATACTACTTATTTCTTTCAATAATTATCATGTTTAAATATGCTATTTATAGAAATCACATAATGAAGGAAATCTCGAGATGATTGACACAATGAAAGGTTACCTAGACTAATAATTTGTCATATGTTAGGGTTCATACCAGCAAACTCCAACTCGTTATTTCTCCATGCAAACCAAGCCAAAAACTCATCCCCGTTCATCCACGAGCCAAGCCAAGTGGAGCACATCTCATGGAGCCAAGACGTCAAACAAGCAGCTCATTTAATTTTACAGTCCTATGATGCACCGTGCATGGTCGGGTCTCCTAAAGGTCTGGATAATCCGACTTTACCAAATGCACATGGGCGTCGAACTCCTGACATCTCTTACCATAAAGCCAACTCTACCCACTTTGATGTGCATGTTCATGCCATAAACTGTTGTTCTATCTACGTTAAGCATACCACATTTTTTCATGGTAGTTAAAAATAACGAGGGGCAATATTAAGGCTGGTCGATGGAGGAAGTTCTCTTTTACAGATGCAATAGCTGTCACGCGATTCATAATGCTGCCAAATATCCAACTCTGGGTAGCAAGCTTTATACTTCTATTTCCTGAAAGAATGCATGGTAATATAATATATAGCAATGATGGAACACACACATGCCCACATAAGCGTAGGCACCTGCCTGCCCAAAAACACACACATGCCCACATAAGCGTAGGCACCTGCCTGCCCAAAAACACACACATACAAAGAACATGATCATCGTACTTATTTTGTCAAAAGGATGACAATACACATGCAGACACGCACACATGAAAAATGTTCATGGTAGTTCAGGGTTGCGTTGAACCACTGACATTGGGAACTTTGTTACTAGCTGCAAAGCCAGCAAACTGCATTGATAGCTCAAGGACGAAGAAACAGATTACACAGTGACCATATACATCAGAGCACCAGCCAAACCCTAGAACCATAATCTTCATCTTATTACATGACTACCACAGTCAGGTGACTTCCAAAGTGCTGACCAAGGACTAGATATCTACAGAAGCAACACAGGTTTTAGTTATTACGCATATTATAGCAACAAACCTAAAACACAACCAGCAAACATGAGCTTCAGATCAGAAATGTTTTCTCAGACTGATGGATACTGATGCCATGTCTTGTTTGTCGTCATCATCAATAACCACCTTGAATGAATGCATTCAAGCGGTCCAGCTCCTCTCGGTGCTCGCTGACAACAGCTCGGACAACGTCACCAATGGAGACCATGCCAAGCATGTCCTTGCCATCTATCACAGGGATGTGCCTGATCCGGTTATCTGTTGTCAAAATACAGAACATAGTTCAGTAAGAAAGGTGGTGGTACGCTTAGGTGTGAGAAAACAGATAGTGAAAACTTTAAAAGAGGCAGATGAAGGCCACAGAAATGTTGGAAGAGAACAATAAAAAATGATGTTTCCTTTTCAGTTAAATGCTAGTATGGCATACAATCGTCATGGTGACTGTATCCACATAGTCGGCAGCTCCAGTTAGTGTGGGAAAAGACTTGGTTTTGGTTAAAGTACATAACATACTCCAAGCGATTACAGGTTACCAGAGTCGGAAGTCATACATGTTATCAGAGAAAACATAGAGAAGAAAAACAGATATACCTGTCATCAACTGCATAGCTCGGAGGACCTTGGTATCACTGGTAACAGTGATCAGCTTGTTCTGTTCAAGGAAAACAATAAAAGTAAGCATCGCATAATCAGTAAATAACATGTCGATTATCCTTGCAGGTGGATCATAGTACAGAACGCCTTGTACCTCTTCAGTCATGATGTCCCCAACCTTGGTTGTCTTGGAAGACCGTCCTTGCACGATGATTTTCCTCAGATAATCTGTCAAGAACGAAGCACAAAATTACTGGAAATCTGGAACATCTATACAATTGACAATTATCTAATACTTCTGAGATTGAATGATCATATATAAATATGAATCCTATTTCATCGGAAAGCTTATCAATATGACGAATTATGACAGATAAGAAGATTTACTTATCCAATGACATAGCATGCTTTCCTCGTTCATGTTGCCCATAATTGCAGGCAGAAAAAACAAGAAATATCTCTAGATCGCATTTACTGTTTAGGACCTTTATGATACTTGTTGCCATGTTATATATTTCAACCAAACAAATTATGAATAGTTTTTGTGGTTGTTGAAAAGGCTAGGATGTCATGCCTAATGAGTTTCAGACAAACCTATGGCCCCAGGCACTAACCAAGGCATGAAAATTATGAGGACCTTTCTATGGAAAGGTCGTAAAGGTTGGTCCATATCATATGATTCAGACTTACGGCATACCCTTCCAATATGAATCTGTCTACAACGTCATGAATCTTTCTCCAACCCATTTTATGATAATATCACTTACATATCGGAGGAATGTCATGCTACAGAGGTTCTAAGGTAAGAATTTGATAAGGTGATATTAGATGTTGGCATAAAAATGTAGTCTAATTAATTATAGTTAATACAGTTAACTATAAAGTAGTTGCACAGGAGTTACCTTAGAGTTATGGTACATTTTATTAAACACCGTATGTAGCTCATTATATAGATCTCATCCTTTAGGCAGAGGTTCTAAGGCAAAAATTTGATAAGATGATATTAGAGGATGACATAAAAATGCAGTCCAATTAATTACATATAATATAGTTAACTATAAAGCAACTACAAAGGAGTTAGCTAAGAGTTATGGTACATTTTATTAGACACCATGTGTAGCACATTGTATAGATCTAATCCTTCAGGATTGGAGTGATAGATGAGTAAAGGCAGCAACTAAGTGTTGTCATGATATCACTAAATTTATTTATAATCATGCATTTGTATTATGTTTTATGAGGAGCCATACTGATGGTGCGGTTGCTATTCGATTTGCAATTACTTTTTTGTCGGTATTGTTAAACAAAAGTAAGTCTTAAAAGATAATGTTTACCTTACATGAGTGACAACAGTTTGCATAGTTGCCTCAAAATAGGAGAACCAGACAATTTAATGAGATTTCAGAGATGGTATTTAGGAGTTCATGTTGGAACTCTTGTATTAGATTATTAAAGATCATATGCCTTTTAATTAAAATTTTAAGATTGACTTACAACGAAAAGAAGTCATGTATGGGTTATCTTTATGATGCCATGGATAGGACTAATAAAGCTATTATGAACAATTTTAATGGAAAAAAGAGTGATTATGTGCCCGTATGGAGGATTATTCATAAAAGATGAAACAAACAATTGCATCAATAACTTATTACCTAAATCTGGCGTTTAGGTATTCTGTAACATTTAAAAGGGACAGTGAGGTTAATCGAGATATTATTGATTACATAGAGAGATTGGTCCCTGATGAGAGTAGAGCAGATACTATACATCGAGAGATAGAAATCTATGATAATGTTCTTCACTTGATGGGCTTGCTTATAGCCATTTGCAACCATACTAGTATACGCCAAGGTAAACATACGAATAATTTATCCTTATATTTAAGTTTTTAAATCTTATATTTATAGTGAAATAAATCTTTATATTTGTCTACATGTTTGGTGGAGTAGGTTCGAAAGCGATTGCCCACACTTAGAGATTTTGCAATAAGGATTCTTATTCAAGCTTGTAGTACAATTGGTTGTGAAAGCAATTATAGTGTTTTTGAACATATCCAAACAAAAAGTACAATAGATTGAAACATAAGTAGCTCAATAACCTAGTTTTCATCTTTTGCAACATGCAGCTTCGACAAAGGTATTTAAGGATTACTTACTAATTAAATATTCAATTCAATGTTTCAATTTATTAAGTTTTCATTCTTGAACTTTTTAGTTTTAATTTTTATTTACTTATCATTCTTGCAAGCAATTAAGAAAGTTAAACACAAGTAGGTACGAGAACCATAGTTGTCTGACGCGTATCATTGGGCTCCACGATACGGGCGTAGCATATCATATCGTATCGTATCGTACTTTAATATTAAAAAAATAGAAAAATATTTAAAAAATCAGGAAAAATCTGAAAAAAATCAAGAAAAATTAGGAAAAATATGATAATTGCTTTGAATTCATATAATGCAAAGTTTAGTACATATTGAACATTCAACATTGAACAATTGCATCCAAATTTATATATTCTGAAGCAAAAAATAAAATACATTTACATTTTACATATTATAAATTTGTATCAGGATCATTAACTAAATAATCTTCATCTTCTCCTTGATGAAGATTCAAAGTTTCTCATCTCCTTCTACTTCAAAATCAAAATCTTCATCTCCTTCATGATGTTGTTGCACTCCTTTCAAATTAATCCATGCAATGTCTTCTTCGGTTAGGAGTGCATTTTCTTCGTTATCTTCCATAATCCACTCATCTAATATATCAAAATTAACAAACTGCTATTTTGTACATGTAGTTATCATATTTGCTAATTTTCATATGTGAGCAAAACAATGAGCTTCATTTCTTTGATTATTGAGTCTATGACACCTCAGTGATGTGATATTGTTACTTGATGATATCCCTTTTTTCTCTTACTGGAGATTAGCTTTTTAATTAATGCTTGAGCTCCATTTCTCACTTCACAGACTGAGTTAAGCCTCACACACGTTGATCATGTTCAACTCAATGGAAAGGTGAACCCTAAAATAGTAAAGTTGTGAAATGCCCACTCAATGAACCGAGACAACCAAATTGTTCTTCATTGTTTGCAATTTCATGAAATTAGAAACTGGTAGGAGAAATATACCTAAAAGTTGGCAATAGAAAGGGAAATGATTTTGTCATAATTTTTATTTATTCATAAATTATTCTTATTCAATAAATGAAATTATAAACCCGAATTTACATGTTACATACACAACTTGAAATCCTAAATGAGCATATCGGAGGATGCCTTGGAGAGAAGTGAAGAGAGGCCAGAAACCTACAAACAAAATTGGAAAAAAAAATTAAAAATTAAAAATTTGAACATATTGCCCGTATCGTACGATACGACACGATAACCTTTATCATACGATACAGGTTACCATACACAACTTGCTTCTCATGATACGATACATACGGTGCGATACGTATGACACTGATGAGAACCAAATTAATCCCATAAGTCTTGATAATTTTGATATCTTAGAGTGAATTATGGAAGATGATGAAGCAAATCAGTGTTATCGTATCGCATCGTACCATATTATATCATAGAACTTCATGATATGATATAACACTATGTATCACAAAGTGCTGCGTGTTGTGCTGTATTGGACGATACGGCCAATGACCCTTTTAAAGGGTTGCTTATGTTCAAGACTCCCCAAGGCTCCCTCCAGTAGTGCACTCCCTATTTGGTGTTTAAGGTTCCAAAAAAGGTACCCTACGACATCCATAAAAGGCTCCCAACCCGGATTGTGGTATACTTTTTATGTTTTTCGAAATTGTTTTCTTCATATTTGTTGTTTTTTGGTGTTATTTACATTTTTCTCTTTTGAATAACAAAATATGAAGTTATGAAGTGGGTAGATATGATTTTTATTGCATTCGTGAAGTGGGACTGGGAGACACTCCATTTGAGAGTTATATGAAGATTGGGGATTTATGAAGTGCTTTTATTTTCATGTTTCTTATTGGATTAAAGTGTTCAATTAAGATGGCAGAAAGGGATGTTAAGGGCTCCCAATCTCGGTCCAAAAATCCAGCGTGACAGTGGGATATAGCAGTTGAGAGAAATAAATTAAAAAAATGTTTGTTTTGTAAAAAGGTGGTTAGTGGTGAAATTTCACAATTGAAACATCACATAGCAGGGACTAGTAAAGAAGTTACTCATTACATAGGCAGAGTTAGAAAATTACCAAAAGCCATTAAATGGCAATGTCTACTTATGATTGAGAGCATACATGAGAGGAGACAGCATAAGGATGATTTAGAGATGTTTGAGGAAGAGGATGATGATGCTATTAGATCGGGTGATAATATTTCTTTTGATGGTAGAACAGAGGTTGGTAATAGTAGTTCTCGACCATCAACCAAGGGAAAGATGGTCGTTGAAGATTTTGCAAGTGAAAGTGGTAGAAGAGAAAGAGTTTCTTCTAACATACTGTCATTTTTTCCTGCTAGCACTACACATGACGCTCAACGTGAAATTTGTGCTACTATGACTTCAGAACAACTGCATGGGCAGATAGACCTTCCAGTAGGCATATGGTTTTATGATATATGTATTCCATTTAATACAACAAACATTTTTTATTTTCAAGTAATAGCAAACGTAATGGGTAATACTGGTCCAGGATATAAGATGCCCCTTATTAAAAGTTGAGAGAAAAACTATTAGATAAGACTGTCCTTGAAGTATAAGAATATTGTTTGACTTTGAGAGAGTTATGGAAAGAGACAGGATGCACTATCATGGCAGACTGATGGACAAATAGTCTAGGAAGGACTTTGTTAAACTTTCTTATCTTTTATATTAAAGGACTTATGTTTTTCAAATCTCTAGACATATAAGACGAGAAGCATACTGCAGAGATCGTAAGACAATAGTTTGATAAGGTGATATTCATGGTTGGGCTAGAGAACGTAGTCCAATTCATTACAGATAATGCAGCTAAGTATAAAGAAGTTGGGAAGGGGTTAGCAGATACTTGTGGGACTTTCTATTGGACACCATGTGCAGCAACCCATTATTTAGATCTCATCTTTAAGGATATTAGTGATATGGATGAGATAAAAGCAGCAATTGAGTGTTGCCAAAGATATCACCAAATTTATCTACAACTATGCCTTTATATTATGTATGATGAGGAGATATACAGATGGTACATAGCTCCTTCATATAGCTGTAACTCGATTTATAACTAATTTCTTATCTATCCAAAGCATTATGAAACAAGAGCAAGCCTTGAAGAGAATGTTCTCCTCATATGAGTAACAACAATTTGCAGAATTGCCTTAAACTAAAAGAAAAAGAAAGTTAAATGAGATTTCATATACAGTCTTTAGGAGTATATTATAGAACGCATGTATTAGACTATTGAGGACATGTCCCTTTTGAAGGTTTTGAGATTGGCTGATAGCAATGAGAAATCATCTATAGGCTATCTTTATGAAGTCATGGATAGAGCAAAAGAAGCCATTAGAAGTAATTTCAATAGAAGAAAGAGGGATTATGTGCCCGTGTGGAACACTATAGATAATAGATAGAACAAACAATTGCATCAGCCTATTCATGCAAAAACTTATTACCAAAACCCAACATTCAAATACTCAGCAAGCTTTAAAATGGACGATGAGGTTAATTGAGGCCAGTGTTACGTATCGTATCGTGGGCCACCACGATACGATACGGGCCCCCGTATCGCAGGTGCGGGCGTATCGCACCGTATCATGCGATACGGCCCGTATCGCACGATACGCCCTAGGACCCTTATAAAGGGTCCCGGCCCGAGGGAAACCCGCGATTTTTCGCGGGTTTCCTCTCCTTTTGGGTTCTTCAAGCTCCCTAAGAGTCGGTTTTCGCCTCCTTGGTGTTCAAAGCTCTAAAATCGTGCCCTACGGTGTCCGTCCAAGCCTCCAAACTCGGATTTAGGTATATTTTTAATGTTTTTTTCCTTTTTTTCCTTTATATTTATTGTTTTTTGTGTTATTTCGGGTTTTTTTTTTTGAATGACAAAATATGAAGTTATTAAGTGTGTGTATACGATTTTTATTGCATTCATGAAGTGGGAGACACTCGATTTGAGTGTTATTTGAAGATTGGGGGATTTACGAAGTGCTTTTATTTTCAGGTTTTTGTTTGAATTAAAGTACTCCATTGAGATGGCAGGAAGGGGTGGTAGAGACTCTCATTCAAAGTCTGATGATCCGGCATGGCAGTGGGGTATACCAGTTGAGGGTTCAAGGTTAAAAATCAGATGTTTATTTTGTGAAAAGGTGGTTAGTGGTGGAATTTCAAGGTTGAAACACCACCTAGCAGGAACCAGGAAAGAAGTTGCTCCATGCACAGGCAGAGTTAGAAGTGTGCCAGAAGGTATTAAATGGCAATGCTTGCAGATGATTGAGAGCATACAGGAAAGGAGACAACAAAAGGATGATTTCCAGATGTATGAAGAAGCTGATGATGCTACTGCCACTGGAGTTGGATTCACTGATAGTTTGCCTTCAGATGCTAGAACAGATATTGGTAGTAGCAGTTCGCGAGCACCTAGCAGAGGAAAGAGGATTGCATCTGAAGACTTTGGAGGTGGCAGAAGAGGAAGTTCAGGAAGGAGTAGAGGAAGAGCTTCTTCTTCTAGCATACATTCGTTCTTTCCTCCTTCCACTACACCTGGTGCTCAGCCAAGAATTCGTGCTGCTATGGCTTCAGAACAACTGCACGATCAAGCAGACCTTGCAGTGGGCAGATGGTTTTATGATACATGCATTCCATTTAATGCAGCAAACAGTTTTCATTTTCAAGCAATGGCAGATGCAATTGCTAACATTGGTCCAGGATACAGGATGCCCTCTTATCAGAAGTTGAGAGGGAAGATATTAGATCAGACCGTGATTGAAGTGCAGCAATACTGTTCGACTTTGAGACAATCGTGGAAGGAAACAGGATGCACTATCATGGCAGATGGATGGACCGATAGGCGAGGAAGGACATTGCTAAACTTTCTTGTATATTGTCCTAAAGGACTCATGTTTTTGAGATCTCTAGATATGTCAGAGGAGAGGCACACTGCAGAGATCCTACGAGAGGAATTTGATAAGGTTATACAAGAGGTTGGGCTAGAAAATGTAGTCCAATTGATTACAGATAATGCAGCTAACTACAAAGCAGCCGGAAAGGAGTTAACTGATATTTATGGGACTTTCTACTGGACACCATGTGCAGCCCATTGTTTAGATCTCATCCTCGAGGACATCGGTGAGATGGATGAAATAAAGGCAGCAACTGAGTGTTGCCAAGATATTACAAAATTTATTTACAACCATGCATTTGTTTTATGTATGATGAGGAGATACACAGAAGGTGCAGAGCTTCTTCGCACAGCTACAACTCGGTTTGCAACAAACTTCTTATCTGTACAGAGTATTGTGAGACAGAAGCAAGCTTTAAAGAGAATGTTCTCCTCAGATGAGTGGCAACAATTTGCAGAGTTGCCACAAAACAGAAGGAACAGAAAGTTAAATGAGATTGCAGAAACGGTTTTTAGAAGTTCATTTTGGAATGCATGTATCAGATTATTGAAAATTACTTGTCCTTTAGTGAAAGTTTTGAGATTGGCTGACAGCGAGGAGAAACCATCTATGGGCTACCTTTATGAATCCATGGACAGGGCAAAAGAAACAATCAGAAATAACTTTAATGGAAAAAAAAGAGATTATGTGCCCGTGTGGAAAATAATTGATAGTAGATGGAATAAACAATTGCATCATCCTATTCATGCAGCAGCCTACTATCTAAACCCATCATTGAGGTACTCAACAACCTTCAAAAGGGACGGTGAGGTTAATCGAGGAATCATTGAATGCATCGACAGATTAGTCCCTGATGAGAGCATAGTAGATGCGATACATCGAGAGATGGAGATATATGATAATGCTCTTCACTTGATGGGTTTGCCTGTTGCAATTCGCAACCGCTCTACGATGCGTCAAGGTACATTGTTTATTTTCATATTTAAGTTCCATCTTACATTACTGTGGATTATTATGTCTCTAATGTTTATATTTTTTTTTACAGATGTTTGGTGGAACAGGTTTGGAAGTGATTGTCCAAACCTTAGAGATTTTGCAGTTAGAGTCTTAAGCCAAACCTGTAGTGCAACAGGTTGTGAAAGAAATTGGAGTGTTTTTGAACACATCCATACAAAAAAGCGCAACAGGTTGGAACACAAAAGGCTTAATGATTTGGTTTATATTCGTTGTAACATGCGCCTTCGTGAAAGGTAATGTTGTATTACTTTCAAATTTTCAATTCGATATTATTTAACTTCAGTTTTCAATTGTTAATATTACTTACTAATTGTTTATCTTTGTTTGTGTCGTAGGCAATTAAAAAAAGTAAATAGAGAAGAAAGTCATTTCGATCCAATAAGTTTGGATAATTTTGATATATTAGAAGATTGGGTTATGGAAGACACTGAAGAAAATGCCCTCCTAACAGAAGAAGACGTTGCCTGGATTAATTTGGAAGGAGCGCAACAACATTATGGAGATGAAGAATTTGATTTTGAAGAAGAAGGTGTGGGCGTGGCTGATGATGATGAGGATCTGCAACAAGGAGAAGATGAAGATTATTTAGTTGATGATCCTGATTACAATTTATAAAATGTAACATTATATGTAACTGTAGTGTACTGTAAAGTGTAAACTATGTCTGTATTTTATTTTTTGGATTCAAAATATATAAATTTGGATGCAATTGTTCAATGTTGAATGCTCAATCTGTACTAAACTTACATTATATGAATTTAAAGCAATTATCAGATTTTTCCTGATTTTTTCTTGATTTTTTTCGATTTTTTACTATTTTTTATTAATTTTTAATTATTTTTACATTATTTTAATATTAAAGTACGATACGATACGATACGATACGCCCGTATCGTGGAGCCCAGCGATACACGATACGATACGCGTCAGACAACACTGATTGAGGCATCATTGATTATATAGACAGATTAATTCCTGATGAGAATAGAGCCTATGCTATACATGAAGAGATGGAGATCTATGATAATGCTCTTCACTTAATGGGTTTGCCTATAGTAATTCACAACCACACTAATATGTGCCCAGGTAAACTGTTTATCTTCGTATTTAAGTTTCTTAAATCTTATATTTATTGTGGATTAAATTCTTAATGTTTGTCTTTTCCTATATATGTTTGGTAGGATAGGTTTGAAAGTGATTGTCCAAACCTTAGAGATTTTACAGTAAGAGTTATGAGTTAAACCTGTAGTGCAACGGGTTGTAAAAGAAATCGGAGTGTCTTTGAACACATCCACACAAAAAAACGCAAAAGGTTCGAACATAAGCGTCTCAATGACTTAGTTTTCATCCGTTGTAACATGCAACTCTGACAGAGGTAATCTTGTATTAGTTACTATTTAAAGATTCAATTCAAAATTATGATACACAACGATACGATACGATATGTATCATGGACTAAAAAGATACACGATACGATACACGTCGAACAACACTAAAGCAAATACACTCCTAATTGAAGAAGAGATTTAATGGATCAATTTGGAAGGAGGACGGCAATATCAACAAGGAGATGATGATATTGATTTTGCTATTAAAGGTGGTGATGATCTTAAACAAGGAGGGGAAGAAGATGAAGATTATTTAGTTGATGATCATGATTACAATATGTAATTCGTTTTTTAATTATGAAAGTTATAATTTTGCTACTTATTTAATCATAAAGGTTTATTGCATAAAGCCTTAAATGCTTATACATTGGAATTTGAAAGGTGAATGATGAATACTCAAATTTTGAATTATAGGAATTGGTTAGAATTGTCTTGATTTTTTGTGAATTTTTCTGATTTTTCTATATTTTTTATTTTTAAACTATTTAAAAAAAATTATGATACGATACGATGAGCACGACGATACAAGATACGACATGGTACAAACAACCCCGGTTGGCTTAATAAAAATATTCCTTCATGATATACAATAGAGCTCTTGGCTTCTCTCCAAGCTTTTCGTTGGGAATAATCTTAGCCTTCTTAGATCATTAAGTACTTGGTAGTACAATTTTAAAGCATATAACCCAACACTACCATCACTGTTAATCGGAATCAAATTACCAGCATCAATTTTAAATCCTTCACTACAAGTGAGTGATAAAATATAACCAGCACAGAAAAAATGAAAAGAAAACTGACCACTGAATGAAGTGAACGGGATACACAAAAATGCTTTGAGAAGAAGCACATACATATAAATGAAAATAATTTCATTCGATCAAGAGAATAATGATTTCCCAAACGGCATTTCTGTTTTACTTCTTGGCAATGCCAAAACAGGATCCGGAACATCAATTAACACTAATCATCAAAGTGGAGACTAGATTGTTTTTTATAAATAGAATAAAAAGCAACTTAGTTTGATGATTAATGCTAAATTTCATGATAAATGGACAGTAAATTGTTGCATCCCAAACCACTAACCAATGGATATCACCAAAACTTCTGCAATTCTTTAACGCCAAATCAGATTTATCACATAATATAGATCAAAGGTAACTGAAATACCCCTCTCAGTGATAATCCCCGCAATGGATTTCCCTTCCGCTGGTTTCACCACCACTAAAGCTCCTACATTGTGCTGCGTCATCTGCATCAACAAAATTCCATCAAATTCCATTTCCTCCACTGGAAAAAGCCAAGAACAACCAACACCAGCGAGGAAATTCCCGAACTAACTGATACCAACAACGAACAGACCCGGATTAGCTTACATCAACAAGGAAAAGCAGGGACTAATTAACAACCAACACGGAGAAAACTTGAATAAACAAAGACCAACAAGAAAAGATACCTACCGACTTCACGGCATCATAGACAGTGTCTTCGGTGGTGCACCAAAGCCAGGATCCATCGGCACCCTTTCCCTTGGATTTCAGGACATCCGCAATTGTGGTGCTCTCGAATCCCTGCTCCTCCAACCGAGCCGAAGTGAGCGATTCCGACTGCGAGAACAGGGCTGGGCGCGCGCCAAGGCGAACGTGATTGAGAACGGCGCGGCGGAAAACTCCTCCGTGGGATTGAATAGCTCTGATCGCTCCTTGCATTTTGTGAGGACGTCTTCAAAAAGAAAGCCACCAAAAGAAAGACAAAGAAAAGTACGGAATCCCCATTAATTGATCGCAACAAAAGACAAGAACTGCAGATATAGAGATATCATCGATTTCGAAAACTCCCAAAGATCACTCTCTGAGAGAATAGAGAAACTCTCTGTTCCATGAAAGGCTCTATTGTTCGGGTTGATTTTTTACATGGATTGTGTCCATGAAACAGAGTAAAATACACACAGAATCTGCAAATCCCACAGAAAGGTTGCATTTCCTATAGCTAATGGTTCCTGGTAAGGGTCATTTTCCAAGGAAAAGCTGCAGGCATGAACATGTAATACACACACAGAGAGAGAAACCTGTCGAACCAGGGACTCTTCTTCCTTCGCCGCAATACAAAGAGCAGCAATAAAGATACGTTATGTGAGAGAGAGAGAGCACAAGATAGGGTTTCTTAAATACCGAAGATATTTTCGCTTAATTAAAATATTATAAAGCAAACAGTGCAGAAAAAAGCAAAATTCTTAAAAAGAACGAAAGAGAAAAAAGAGGGCAGGGAAAAAGAGTGGGTAGAGGAAGAGTGAAGAAAGGGGCCCACATTTCCTTCAATTATACCTCATATTTATATTACGCAGAATGGGTAATTTACATCTATGATCCCAGAGGGGATCTCCCGGTTCTCTATCAAGTGATATGAATGGAGATGGACGGCCGAGATTTAGCATAACTAGGGGTTATGTAGGACTTGATATTCTCATACGGAAGCTGCCCATGCAATGATAACGACGGAGCTTGCGGGGACAGAGCCACAGTGCACCCGTGACACCACTGCCACTGTTCATAAGTTAATTATCAGATAATTGCATTTCGTTAGATATTCTCACCAACTTTAGACGCCTCATTATCTCATCCGTTGAATTTTCCACGTCTTCACATCGTGGTGCCTCCAGGGTTCACCTATTTCAGTAGTCTGATCATATGATATATTTGAGGTGGTTTCGCTGTTCTTGGAGCAATCGATCCGCCAATATTCAAGTGTTTTGTGGCAAATAGATTTACTGTTTAGATCTTCCAGATGGACGGCGGAGAACGTTGCCGTTGGTTGAAGTGTTGTCTTTGTTGAGAGGATTTAATGGGTCATGCAGATCTTGTAACGATCTGTTCTGTTAAGAGCCGTCCACCTCTGGGATGAACGGTTTGCAGGCTTGCACGATGAAAGTCACTATTTTAAGGAAAAAAGTTTTGGTTGGTCAACAGTTCAATCAATTAAGTTAATCAATCCCCTTGATTATCTCGTTTCATAAGTATTTTAAACTCGCGTTAGGGAAAGAGGTGTTGCTTTTTGCTCCGTTCAGTTCAAGAAATTGAATGAAACAAGCAGTGTTTGGCTTGGCTGGCGTGTATAGCTTGTTTACCTGAGCTTAAATGTTTTATGCAAATCTATATAAATAAATCAATATTATAGTGAAGTTATTTGAGAAAAAATTGGTGTGATATGCAAATAAAATAATAATAATAATTACACGATTAAAATATTTGAACATTTGAAAAGGTGAATATAGGCCAATCTAAAAAGCCTAAATAAAAAGAACAAGTTGTTATTAAAAAAATGTTTTAAATATTTTTTTCAAAACCCCTTATTATGAACAAGTTGTTAGCTCAATGGCTGGAAGACTCCTTGCCATTACAGTTGCTGATAGAAGCTTGTTTTTCGAAAAAATATTTTCTACTAACAATCTTCTCGAGTTCCATTTCTATAGAGAATTATGACTTTAGATCTCACAAACTACTCACCATCCGAATGAATGATGGATGATTATCTCCTCCATGAAGACAATAGGCTCCGGGTCACAAATAAATGGAGAAAAACCCAATATCATATCTGGCCTTAATGTTTAATAAATTCGGCAATAAAGTTTAATAATCATTTCCGGAAAAACTGGGACATGGTGAACAGGGGACATCACAATCGGATGGTATAAAATTAAGAAGATTCCTAATTTTGAAGTGATGCTTCCTGTCATTAAACAAGATATCTGGATAAGAACTAGGTTAATATCACATTATGTCATTAATATTTCATTTTAGTTCCCATACTTTGTCAATCTTCATGAAAAGGCATTTCACTGGATCTGCTTACGCCTTGCTGCTAATATGTGTGTCTCACCTGGCTGCCTCCGGATGGCGCCCACACCACGGCGTATGCATGCTTGAGGCCGCACTTCAGTTCATGCCAATTGGCATTAGGATCCTTGAGACCCGTGTTGGTCTCATGCAGGAGGCTGAAACCGAACTAAATCGGTTCGGTTTGGTTTACTTTGGCTCGATTTAATTTTAACATATGAAATAATGAACAGTTTGGTTTATGATAACACATTACTGGAATTAAACCGAACTACTAAAAAAAGTTTTAGTAGCGTATTGAGAAAAGGTAGGTGGAATAAGAGGATCTATGACAACTATACAAAGGGTTCTAAGGATTTGAACAAACCATATCTTTTTTAGACTTTTGGATATGATCAAGTGACCATGATACTAAATTAACTAATTTTGAGAGTGATGTTCATGTAATCTTTAGCAACGTTTGCTTTGGTTCCGTTCTAAAGATATGTGGAACTGTGATTTCAAACCGAACCGAACTGAAACCTCGATTCGATTCTAGTCATGCCACAGTTTGGTTCGAATCTCAAAATACTAGAAACCAGGTTTGGTTTGAGATTAAGATTATAACTGAACCAAAGAGAATCGTAACTACCCCTAGTCTCGTGAGTATGTAAATATCCTGTTTCTGGTTTTGTGCATTTAGGTTGGAAGTTTCTAGTGTTCTAGCTCGTAACCCTAGAACGGGTCTGGATGGACACGACCTTAATGCCATAAATAGACGTCCTGTACCTGTTAGAAATTCAGTCTCTCTCGTGATTGCAATCCGCTGCCAGGCCCTTCTTCCTCTTCTCTTACCCTCCTCTCATCTCATCCTGTCGAGAGGGTCTGATGCCATGTGCCACTAGCCGTGGTGCCGGGCACAGCAGCGAGGTAATCAGCTGAGTGAACGACGGGGCCGTTACCGGGTACTCCGATGCCAGATTTCGGTTGGCCGGCAGGAGGCTGGTGATAGTGTGGGAGAAAACATTCGAGATGGCCTCCAAGTACAGTTTCAAACTTCTACACTACCTCTGAATGCCAACATTCGGCGTAGTTGTTGGTGGATTTGCCCTCCTTATATTAGCTAATTGGGACAGATAAGGGCTCGAATTCGTTCACGATATTGAAACCTGAAATAACCTAGCATGGTTTTCTATGAATCTTATAAGGCCGAATTTGATGCCTTTGTTTAAGGGTTATCAATCTAAAACAACGTAATTCTAGATACAATTCCAGCATCTGTAGAAGAGAATAACATCGAATTGTGTCGTTCCGTTGAGAAAACTCAATTACAACCTCAGCTTTAATTGAAAGCACACCTGGTGCTCCCTTAGACAAACAAGCCATGGCTCTCCTTACTGGAGGTCTGCAAAGAACGTTTAGTTGAAAGTCACAAATCTTTCTGGTTCTTGGGTAAAATAGGAACCAGCAATTTCAAACCGTCTCAGTAGTTCCACAACCGCCCCAAACTGCTGGTGCGGTTTAAAAAAAATTATTTTTCGAAAAATAAGAACAGTGCGCTCTTTAGAAACCAAATCCCTACCAACTGTAATGGCAGGAAACATTCCGTCATTGCGTTGCAAGTCGTAATGAAATAAATGATATTTAGTGGCAGTTTGAAACTGTCAGTTCTGGTTCTCGACTGATTTTCAAATACCATGAACCATAACCCAACCAAGAGATCTCTGGTTCTGGTTTCAAAGCCAATTTGGCAGGTTCTGGTTTGAATCGCCGAACTGTTTCTGAAACCGGCCATGTCTATTTTAACCTGAACTCATGAACCATAATCCAAGCAAGGGATCCTCGGTTCTGGTTTCAAGATTAATTTGACTGTTTCCAATTCGAACCGCCGAACTGGTTTCAAAACCGGCCATATCTACTTTAACCTGAACTCGGCCATATGTATAAGAAAACAAATCCCATATTGCATGATAACATAGAGAAAACGCACCTTTACAATCAAAAGTTCAGATGATTCATAGTCACATGGATCTCAACATGAAATCACATGTAGTACATGAACGTTTTCATGAAAAAATCAGGTCCTGGAATATGTTCTTAGAAGCGCGGGTCTCATCTCTAAACTTAGTTTGGTTCTAAATGATACTTTTCTAAACAATCTTATGTATTGGAGAGTACTTTCTCATCTGGATATGAGGAGACACTGAAGTGTTCCTTCAGCAATTGATCGCCAGACTCGAAGCATACCCCACTAGGTTAGTTTTCCCCATGACATAAGAGAATATTTATTTTGCAAGTACCATCATTAATAACGCTATTATCATATCCAAATCCTATAATTTTAGGCCTTGTCGCTCCACCATCATGCATGTACCTTCTATTCCACAACAACCAACTTAAAAACCTTGCGTGTTTTCTTTGCAAAAGGTTCATTTCCACGTCTTTCACAGTTGTCAAACTTTATTATAAGCTTGATTCTGAAAATTAGAGCGCTTGAGTTTTCATTAGGTCCATAACTTTGGAGGTCATCAAACCCTTGTTAAAAGACCTTGCAAATTATTGCAATACTTGGATTGCACAACCATGTTAAAGGGTCTTAACACACATACACACACACACGATAGAGAGGGAGAGAGGGAGAGAGAGAGATGTTTTAGAGATTCATAGAATAGGTTTCTCACATTAAAATAGGTTACTTACGCTGGCAACAATAATCGATTCCGTCGTTCCCTCTCCGGGGCCTGTTTGAGTAAGGAGGTTTGCCTTGGGACCACTTGATGGATTTTAAAACTTATAAAGGTGTCGCTACCCTGGATGATCAGTACAACCGAAAATTCATTCGGGTGTCCCTTTTCAACGGACCACTGAAGGCCCATATTCCGTGAATTATTTAAATAAATATCATAATAATGATTTTGATTAATTTGATGGAAATACATGATCATACACTTCCTGGTTGAAAATTTGAAATCAGTTTCTAAATCCATAAAATATCAAAAAAAGTACTTACCTTCTGTATTGGTTTCAAACAAACAAAACAATGAAAGGAATATTCTACTTCCACCAAAAAAGAAGGCAGGGGTGGGGGTAAGAATATGTCAGTGCCATGACCAACATAAGAATCATCCAAAACAAAAGTATCAATATTTTTGCCACAATAACCTCATTGATCAAAGAAAGCCCTTTTGATTCACACTATGCAATATCTAACTACAAGATTATCACAATGAAGTGTAGCTCATTACTGTGTAAACTAACGTTTGCTGAAACCAACAAGCTTAATTCAACTGGGCATTTGACAGAAAAACAAAAGTAAAAAGAACACCAAAACCAAGCCTTTTCTCATGCTAAATGGGCTCTGGCATATGGCTTCATAATCGCCCATTATGGTTTACCTTAGGCCATTCTGACAATAAACTCCAACAGAGCAAGAAAAAACAAACATACAAGAATTGAATCATGGAATGCAAGGAACTACAGCAGATATCATATGTGACAAACTTGCATCAAAAGAAAGCCACTTAGGTAGGGTGTCCTCCAATACCTGGTCTCAGACTCATGTATCAACTCCAGGTGCTGGATCACGCCAGAAATGAAGGTAAGCAAGTATCAAGCTTGGCTGAAGCCAGTAGAATTTTATGCACCTCGTCTCGATGAATTTTGTATTGAGTATGTATGAGTAATCATCAAAGCATTTTATAAGGACCACCAATTCCTGGTTCTATTTTGTCCGTTCAGAATTACAGCCGATCTTCCAGAAGATCCATTAAGTTGTGTTGGTGAATTTTGATGCTGGAAACTCCCATCAAGTCTGTTTTCAATCAATGGATTTCCAAGCCACAGAACAAGAACTATACCCATGATGCTGACAATCGGAGCAGCTGTCAAGAAAAACCACCTTCGTCTTGATGTGTTGTTGTGCCGGTTAGTAAAAATTCCATCGGAGGTGCAACCCTCATCAGACGTATTTGCTTGTTCTTCTGATCTTAGATCCCTTAGATCACTGCCAAGCTGCTCATAGACATCATTATCTATGATCTGAAGTCCACCAACACGGACAAGCCATTCAGAGTTGTGTTGTTCGTTCCCATCTGTATCATCTGCAGAATCAGAAGAATTCTCCTCGCTTGAATTCAGCTGCCCAAGTTCATTAGGTGCTAGCCTACTGCGTGCAATCTGCTTCTCCTCTTCATAGTACTTGTCATCAGTGAGAAGTTCGTATCGACAAATAGGGCATGAATTTCTAGCATTCAACCATGGCAAAATACAAGGAGGATGATAAAGATGCATGCACGGTAGTTGATTCGCCTGTGTCCCCCTAACAAGAGGATCTTTACATATAGCACATATCACAACTTCTTGTTCTTCATGTTCATCACTGATGATTACTAGAGGTAAGCTGCTCACAACCGACTCTGCTGCAGGAGGAGCACCTAGCACCAGAGGATCACTGTTGGAAAGGCGATCAAGCAAGTCTGCAAATCCGCTTTCATCAAGATAGTCGTTGGGGTTAACAAGAAATCGTCGCACCTCGGTTCTCTCCATATCCATGAATGCATCTGATATAAACCCATTTCTGTAACCCCTAACAATGTGTCTACTGTCATGTAATCTCCATTGATCCATCTGCCTGCTTGCAGGGGAATGTCCACCTTGTTCCGAATAAGAATGCACATTTCTTTGATCTGTGCTTGTATCTCCTCTTGTCCAATGATCAGTTTCCTCAACTGCATCGTCCTCCCCATCAGCTTCTACCCACTCGCCATTTTCATCATCTTCTTCTTCCTCATCATCAGAATTCCATAGATAACGACCAGCATGCATTGGGTCAATATCACTATCACTATCAACATGGCCCTCCTCATCCCACTGAAGAAACATTTCTCTGTCCACTAGACTTTGCCGGTCCAATGATGCATCTGAACGCAACATATAACCACTGTATGAAACTGCATCACTGTCTGCTGGAAAGGCACCATATCCACTAACGCTCACATTAGTATCACTCTCACCAAAAAGAGAATCCATGTCACTTTCATTATCGGAATGAGCCCTTCGCCTCCTGCCATGTCCACCATAAACAGTGTAAGGACTACCATCCAGTCGCACATTGCTAGAGACATTAACATCTTGGAGAGAGCCATGTTCCAAGAGAGAGGCAGAAGCATTCTGAAAATTTTGCCTCATTTGACTGATTAATTGTAAGAATTGATGTGAGAATACATCAGCAGCAGAACCCAAACTCTGATGGCTTCTTGACCTTCTCCTATTGTGCCTCCTCAAGAGTGGGGGTTGCATATCTGGATGGGTATCTTGAAACAAAACTTTGCAACTATGGCAAAGGAATAATGTTTCATGCCCGTCAACTCCCTCAATATTTTCAACATCTTCTGCAACAAATCTTCTACAGAGGACACAACATGCTTCTGAAGGGCCAGGGTGGCGAACCATGCTACTTTGAGCTTCTTGAGAATCCACAGGGTCCATTGGAAACTGTAGAAGGAAGAAGTATGAGAGAGAGAGAGCTGCTTGATGCAGTATTAGCAGTCGGGGGGCAACATATGAGAGAACTCACCATCTTGGCAGAGTAAGAAACCAAGTGAGATTGTGTACCACCAAGCAACGCACAGATATGTGAATGTTTGTGCATATGGAATACTCCATGTCTGGATGACAGTTTCACGACCATAAACAACCTAGAAATATTAACTACTATCATGATGAAGTTTACCCTTGCATAACTGCCCCCAAGCCCAGGTAAAGAATGAGTTAACATTGGGTTGTTGACAATTAGCATAAATTTCATCAGATCTTTACCAGATTATGTGATCTTTTAAGTGTCGATAAATCCCATGAGAACTTCAGAGTTAAGAGCAGCACTAGCACCGCGAATGTGAAATCCTACAAAGTCGTTGTGCTGCATCCCTCTACCACCGGAAAAAGCTTGGTTAAGCCAAACAAGCCAAAAACACATGCACATTTTCTTCTGATGTTTATGACGCTCACAGTACTTCCCAAAACTAACCAGCATGATAGTCAACCCTGACCCATCCAAGATGCTGATCGACTGCAGTGGACTACTTTCCCAAATTTGAGTCAATCCACTAATGACAAATCTGATTAACACAACTTTTGAAACTTGTGAAGAATCAAACACTAATTGCATTTCATATATCATAACCACAAACCCTCTGAAACAAAAAAGCACTTTCCATCATTTATAAATCATTAACAAAAGCAGTTCATACAATCACAGAAGCACATTTTCAAAAGTTCCAATTTCATAGTTAGTTAAGACCCTAACACCACCACCCAAATCATCGATCAAACCGCAACATGGATTGTGGGACATCCATTAACCTCTAAACTCACTTTACTCAACCTAAGAGGACGGACAGCAAAGGCCATTTTGCAATCGTCCCTCTGCCATGAAACCTATCTCGCTTGGACCAAGGGATACATTCCTCTACAGGATCAAACTGCCCATACGCTGCACCACATCTCAACATCTTACAGAACATTATGTCAATCAATTATCAAACCATATATTATTTCTCAAACTCATACAAAACCAAACATTTAATTTCACAGTTAATTTTGCACCAAATCAGGTACTCATAGTCCAACAAAACCAGCTTCCCAGTGAAGTGTGTTCTGGCCCTAAACCAGCATAACGACAACAAAGGACTAACTCCTGCACATCAAAACCCACTTTGTATCATGTTGAACCCAACTATAACCATCCTTCCAAACATATGCATTAGATGCCCAACTGCACGGAATGCAGCACAAGGTATAACCATACAATAGGATTCAGGCAGGGCAACGCACTTCCCATTCTCAAACAATACACTGGCGAACTCTTACAGGAAAAGAATAAATTGAATCTAAGACCAGAAAGACGACATTACAAAAGAGCACCCGTTTGAGCACTAGCACTTCATATTTCAATTCTAACAATCGCTAAGCACTTAACCGCGTCCACCCAATCTCAATACTACAATCTCCAACAGACATAACAAGAATTTAAATGACAGAAATACAAAAGGACGCAGCTCTTAGCCGGAAAACTTTACGGGAAATCATAACTCGCCGGGAAACATATAATCACAGATTACCAAAACAAGGCATATACCTGGCCAAATAATGCTAAGTATTCAAGCTTGAAATTCAACATTTACACAGGAATTCCACAAAAATTGTAAGTATGCCTCAGAGGATTACAACCAACCCACCTCGGATTCGCGCTCTTCCCCAATTACAGAAACTCAGAAGCGCTACCGCCAGCCTCCATATTCATGACCGGAACAATTTATTATTCCAACAAATTCCCAACACAAAAAGAAAAGATAATACTGAAATCTCACCGGATTCCCCGGCTGGCGAAACTCTCATCAGAGAGAGAGAGGGGGGCACGGGAGGAGGGTCTCATGAGGTGCCTCCAGCCAGACGTTCGGGTCGGACCAATCGGGTCCAACGTTGCCCCGATCCCACATATTTAAGCACTTTTCTGAAGGGTAGAAAGAGAAGGGAGGTCGCCGGTTTGGACCCGGTTCGGCTGGTCGAACCAGACTCGAATTACTTCCATAACTCGAACCGGGAGAACGAGTGTTGTTGAACGTTTGTCCTATCGTGTATAGTTCGATACGATACACGTATCCTATTATATTGTATTATTTTTTAATATTAAATTTTTTTTAAAAACTCCGCCCATGTAAGGGATCACCCTTGCATTGCCGGTCTCAAGCTCGGATAAAGGAGGAGGGTTGTGTTAGGCTTCCGACAGCCAGCGTAAAACTTTGTCGGATTTCTACAACATGGATTACAAAAATTATGAGCATTGCTTTGGGGCGTTCCCGCCTAGCGACGTGCTGCAGAGCCCGAATGCAGTAAGAAGTAAGCAAGGGCCACTACATTTTCGCCCGAATGTAGTGAATCAATTGCAGAGAGGGTTCCCACATCATGGACGGGTGTGGGTAAAGAAGTTAGTCCCGCTACATTGCCGCCCGAATGTAGTGAAAAATTTTCAGAGAGGGTCTCCGCATTTTGATTATGGATGGATGCGGGGGGTAAGGAAGCTAGTCCTAGATAATAAGATTCGTATTGGTTCTTGGAATATCGGAACATTATCGGGTAAGCTAATGGAGGTGGTAGATACTATGATTCGGAGAAAGATTCATATTCTATGTTTACAAGAGACAAAATGGGTTGGAGAAAAAGCAAAAGAGATAGAGGATACAGGTTTTAAATTATGGTACTCAGGTAAAGAAAAGGCCCGAAACGGAGTTGGTATTATCATAAATAAAGATTTAAAGGAGAGTGTAGTAGACATACAACGATATGGTGACCGAATCATGACATTGAAATTAGTGTTAAGAGTAGAGGTTTTGAATATAGTTTGTGCTTACGCACCCCAAGTAGGACTAGAAGATAGTATAAAGACAGTTTTTTGGGAAGAGTTAGATAAGGTGTTTCAAAAGATTCCACAAAGGGAGATGATTTGTTTAGGAGGAGATTTAAATGGACATGTCGGTAAAGAGGCATTAGGATATCAAGGGATTCATGGAAACTTTGGTTGTGGGGATATAAACGAGGAAGGTAGGGAGATTTTAAATTTTGCTATGTCATTTGATCTCTTTATAGTCAATACAATCTTCAAAAAATGAGATGAACATTTAATTACTTATAAGAGTGGCTTATCACAAACACAAATTGATTACTTTATTTGTAGAAAAAAAGATAGAGCGTGTTGTAAAGATTGTAAGGTAATTCCAGGAGAAAGCTTAACCACCCAACATCGACTTTTAGTTATAGATTTACAAATAAAAAAATGAACAAAGAAGAAAAGAGTGCATCGAGCTATTCGGACTAAATGGTGGAACCTCAAAAGTGAGAAAGAAGATATATTTAAACAAAAAGTCCTTCAAGGAGATGTTTGGAATTATGTTGGCACACCCTCTGATATGTGGAACAATATGGCTATACATATTAGGAAAGTGGCGAAAGATGTGTTAGGGGTATCTAAGGGAGGTGTACCAGCACAAAAAGAAGCTTGGTGGTGGAGTGAAGTAGTACAAAACAAAATCAAGGCAAAGAGGGCATGTTACAAATTACATTATGCTAAGAAAACTAGTGAAACTTTAGAAGCTTATAAGAAAGCAAAGAAGGAAGCAAAAAAGGCCGTTAGTGAAGCAAAAGCTAAGATTTGGGAGGACTTATATAAAAAACTCAACTCAAAAGAGGGTGAAAGAGACATTTTTAGGATAGCTAGGGCTAGAGATAAGAAAACTAAAGATCTTAATTATGTTAGATGCATAAAAGACGAGGATGAAAAAATTCTAGTGGCAAATGATGATATAAGAAATAGATGGAAAAACTATTTTTATAATCTTTTTAATGAAAATAAAGATGTTAGTATTAGTTTAGGAGATTTAGCCAAGTCAGAAAAGTATATAAACCACAATTTCTACCGACGTATTCAAAAGAATGAAGTCAAAGAGGCTCTTAAACATATGAAGAGTGGTAAATCGGTAGGACCAGATAATATTCCTATAGAAGTTTGGAAAATACTAGGAGAAATAGGAATCACTTTGCTCACAAGACTATTTAATGAAATATGGAAAAACCAAAAGATGCCCGAGGAATGGAGAGCAAGTACACTTATACCCGTATATAAGAACAAGGGAGACATTCAAAATTGTGTGAATTATCGAGGTATCAAGTTAATGAGTCATACTATGAAATTATGGGAAAGAATTATTGAACGTAGGTTAAGACAAGTATCAAGTACAACAGAGAACCAATTTGGATTTATGCCAGGTAGATCTACTATTGAAGCGATTCACCTTTTGAGACGTCTTATGGAACATTTTAGAGCAAAAAAGAAAGACCTTCACATGATATTTATTGATCTAGAAAAAGCTTATGATAGGGTACCGAGGGAGGTTCTTTGGAGAACTTTGGAAAAAAGAGGTATCCCATTGACATATATTAACCTTATAAGAGACATGTATGATGGTGCAAAAAAATGTGTGAGGACTCATGAAGGAACGACAGACTTCTTTGAAGTTAATATTGGGTTACATCAAGGATCAACTTTAAGTCCATACTTATTTATAATGGTGATGGATGAGTTAACAAAACATATTCAAGATGAAGTACCTTGGTGTATGTTATTTGCAGATGACATTGTATTAGTGGAGGAGTCTAAGGAAAAAGTTAATAGAAAATTAGAACTATGGAGAGAAACATTAGAAAACAAAGGCCTCCGACTTAGTAGAACAAAGACAGAATATATGGAATGTAAGTTTGATCATTTGGCTACTTCAGAGGACATAGAAATTAAAATTGGCACACATTGCATTCCCCAAAAGGAAAGTTTTAAATACCTAGGGTCAATTTTTCAAAGTGATGGAAGAATTGATGGAGATGTTACACATAGAATTAATGCTGGTTGGTTAAAATGGAGAGGAGCATCAGGTATTCTTTGTGATAAGAAGATACCATTAAAATTAAAAGGTAAATATTATAGAGCAGCAGTTAGGCCTGCCATGTTTTATGGTTCTGAGTGTTGGGCAGTTAATCATCAACATGTACAAAAGATGTCTGTGACAGAAATGAAGATGTTGAGATGGATGAGTGGTTATACAAGAAAAGACCGTATACATAATGAGGTTATTAGAAACAAATTAGGAGTGGCACCAATAGAGGACAAAATGAGAGAACATCGTTTAAGATGGTTTGGACATATAGAAAGAAGATCAAAAGAAGAACCTGTAAGAAGGTTAGAAAACCTAAATTTGGAAAGTATTAAAAGAGGTAGAGGACGACCACAAAAGTGTTGGAAAGAAACAATAAAGAATGATCTAGCTTATTGGGAGTTAACTGCTAACATGGCACACGATAGAGATCTGTGGAAACAAAGAATCCATGTAGCCGACCCCGTCTAGTATGGGAAAAGGCTTAGTTGTTGTTGTTGTTGAAAAATTTTTTAAAAATAAAAAAATTTATGATAATTAAAAACAATTCATATCATTCATAAGTTAAGTAAATATTCACCATTCGATTTTCAATGTATAAAGCATGTAAGCAATACATCCTTAGCAAAATTATAACTTTATAATTGAAAAAATGAATTACATATTTTAATGAGGATCAACTAAAAAATCTTCATCTTCTCCTCCTTTATCAAGATCATCATCATCTTCAGTCTCAAAATCAAAATGATCATCCTCTTGACGATATTATTGCGGTCCTTCCAAATTAATCCATTAAATGTTTTCTTTAGTTAGGAGTATATTTGTTTCATTATCTTTCATAATCTATTCCTGTAAAATATCAAAATTATTCAAACTTATTTAATCAAATTGGTTATCCTCCCTCTTTAACTTTTTTAATTGTCTACAAGAAAGATTAGTAAATAATATTAACAATTAAATAAAAATAAAATATTGAATTAAATACTTAATTATTAACTAATCTTTTATTACCTTTGTCGGACACGTATGTTGCAATAGATGAAAACTAGGTTATTGGGCTACTTATGTTTTAACTTGTTGCATTTTTTTGTGTAGATATGTTCAAAGACAGTCCAATTCCTTTTACAATTAGTTGCACTAAGGGTTTGGTTTAGAACTCTTATTGAAAAATCTCCAAGGTTTGAGCAATCATTTTCAAGCCTATTCTACCAAACATCTAATAAAAAAAAACAAACATAAAAATTTATTCCATAATAAATATAAAATTTAAGAAACTTAAATATTAAGATAAATATTTTGCTTGAACGAATATTAATACTATTGCAAATGGCTACAGACAAGCTCATCAAGTAAAGAGCATTATTATATATCTTCATTTCTCAATGTATAACATATGCTCTAATCACATCAGATTTACAAAAGGTCCCTTGAAGTATCGCCCGTATCATATAATATGGGTGATTCACATTTTATTGCATGATACATTACGATATTGTATCTTATACTGTGTCTTCAAGTTCTACCATATGATACGTATGCAGTGTGATACAGATAACAAACACTAAGGAAAACCAATACTGAAATGAGACTTGAAGACAAAACCAAAACTCACGGTTAATAATCAATTGTTATGAGCCATATTTTGGTTTTGGTTAAAAAATCCCACCTTTATTTTTGCTTTGTTTGCGCATGGAATGAGATCAATAGGAGAGGAACTGAAATCATGGCGTACTCTAAACCAAACTCAGAATCGGAATCATAACCGAAATAGACAATTTAGTTCCGGTTCCATGAACTCTCAGTCCCCATATCACCGGGAAATGACCGGGTTTGCAAATGACAAGAAGAGTTGAGATTTAGTTTGCCTTGCTGTTTGGACCATAGTTCACAGGTTGGCTGGCTCCCTAACAATGGTCAGTACTTTAATAACTGAGTGTACTCGGGAGTTTGCCTTCTTTCCTAAAGAAAGGGTTTGGTTTGCTTGTTTGGCTACTGAGCTTTGTCCCTCGCAAATGCGATTGTTTTGTTATTAAGATGATTGAACATAGCCTGTTTGCCAAGCATTTCACTCACTTCACTTTGCTTTGTTGAACAGTAAAAGAAAACCCCCCCTATAATTTACATGTTTGATAGCAAAAGCAAAGCGACCCCACCCCAGACGACCTAGCATCCCAACCAACCCCCAAACCCCAACCCGACCCAAAAACTCGACACCCACAACCCCGACATCCGGAATCCAACACATCAGTACCGATATCCGATCCACCAACTCCAACTTGTATTTACATGTCAAGCTTGAGTGTCATATCAAAATTCTTGCATGATTTTTTATTTTTCAGATAGTAAGTACGCTCACGAGCGACTAGGATATTTTTTTACTACAAGTTTACCTTTGATAAAAGCACTCTAGTCAGCATTAATAAGACAATGCATACCCCTTTGGAGTCAATGGACAAGTACTTTGTCTATGATTATGTAAGTTACAATATATAAACAAATTGACCACATATTTGTCACGTTTGTAGTATCAAGAATCTTAGTGATTGAACAAATAATGGTATGGTTGAAATTTGAGAGATCACCTTTGCCCATATATTCCAAAGGTGTTGAAAAAAATTAATTGAAGAGCCATATGCGCTTAGTGCACCATATGGATTGATATAGAAGACTACTAAACTTTATCTCTTCATTAGTTGGCTACACCAAATAGATTGGAAATTTTTATATAACTACTTGGTAAATATCTCCTTTGCCCATACATGAACAATCATCTACACCATATAACCCCAATTCTTGTTGCAACGGCAACTCATAGCACAATTACCATGAAACATGGCATTTTGGTTGCCCCAAAGTACCAAACTCATCCAAGACTTCTCTCTCAAATATCATTCTTTATTTAATTCATAAGCCAATTGTTGTCAAAGGAGAATCTAACCATTGGCATTGTTACCCATCTTCACATCTTGTATCTCTTGCTTGAACACAATAATCTAACCAAATTTTTGGAGACTTTTATGACCATAGTTAACCAAGTCAATCCTAATTTCTTCAATTTTGCTTGATGTCGAAACATCAATAGATCCTCCTATGGACAACTTCCTCAAACGTGCACAACCTTTCCTAGAAATAAAATCATCAGCTTGGATGATTGAATTAAGGATCGGTATTATGTAAGATAAGCCAATGGTTAGATTCTAAATCTTTTACATGTCATACATTTTAATTGTTAGGATAACTCCAAGCAAGGGTTCCCATTTCGATTGCTAAACATGAAAACCTTTTAGGAACCCTCAGATCGAACACAAAGCAACCTCCATAGTCTTGTACTAACACTTTTGTTTAGAAATCTATCAATGTTTCTTAACACTACTCGAATCCTTCTTGTATGCCATTATTGTCATAAACTATCATCCCTTCTTCATTAGATAATGGATTCTCATTTGGAGAAGCCACATCCCTGATAAGAATTTTCTAACATTAGAACTACCAAGCACACAACACCCATAACTTGCCACAATTACACCCTCTTCATTGAAGTAGGGGATCATTTATGATTAGTTAAGCTTCTTAATCTTCTACTAAAGCATTGTTTTTCTAACACCCTAGTTCCTAGATTAAACCATGTTTTAATTTCTAATCACATGACAACCACTAACCCTCAAAATTTTGTAAGCATAGGCACTATATAATACACATCCTACAACACAATTGTGGGCTATTTGCCTCACATATACAACTTTTGTATCTACTACCTGTAACAATTTAAGTTTTGCATAGTGGATGATAGAGAAATTTTTTGAGAGTGTGGTGAATTATCGGAGGTTATAGCTTGATAGGGGAAACTACACCAAAAAATAATTTTGTTATGGCATAGCAAGTAGCTTGGATAAAGGAGGGTTGCATTAGGTTTCTGTAACACTTTATCAAACTTATCTACCATGGATTTTAGATATTATGAGAATTGCATTAGGACGTCTCCTCGTAGCGATGCATTGTAGAACCTGAATACAGTGAAGAGTACCTTTACATCTTTTCTCGGATGTAGTAAATTAATTACAGAGATGATTCCCATATTATAAATGGGTATGGGTAAAGAAGTTAGTCTCGCTACATTGTTGCCCGAATATAGTGTACAAATTAAAGAAAGAGTTTCCAAATATAGTGTACAAATTAAAGAAAGAGTTTTCACATTTTCAACATGGACAAATGCGAGGGGTAAGGAAGTTAGTCCTAAAAAATAAGATTCATATTGGTACTTGGAATATTGGAACACTAACTGGAAATCTAATGGAGGTGGTAGATACTATGATTAGGAGAAAGATTTATATTCTATATTTATAAGAGACAAAATAGGTTGTAAAAAAAGCAAAGGAGATTGAGAACATACAGTGAAGAAAGTAAAAGGCTTGAAATAGAATTAGTGTTATTATAAATAAAGATTTAAAAGATAGTACAATAGACATACAATAGTATTATGATAACTGAATTATGATGGTGAAATTAGTGTTAGGAGTAGTAACTTTAAATCTAATTTGTACTTATACACCTAAGACTAGAAGATAACATAAAAATGTATTTTAGGAGGAGTTAGATAAGGTAATTCAAAGAATTCTACAAAGAGATGATTTGTTTGGGATAACTAAATAGACATCTAGGTAAAGAGGTATTAGGATATCAAGGTATTCATGAAAACTATGGTTTTGGGGGATTTAAATTAGGAGGGTAAGAAAATTTTATATTTTACAATGGCATATGATCTCTTTATACCCAACACAATTTTTTAAAAATGAGATAAACATTTAATTACTTATAAGAGTGACAAACACAAATTGATTATTTTGCTTGTAGGAGAAAAGATAGATAGTGTTGTAAGGATTGTAAGGTAATTCTATAAGTAAGCTTAATTATTCAACATTGACCTTTAGTTGTAGCCTCATAGGTAAAAACGAAAGTAAAGAGTACATAGAGATACTCAAACTAAATGGTGGAACCTTAAAAATGAGAAAGAAAATATATTTAAACAAAAAGTTCTTCAATAAGACACTTCAAATTATGTAAGTACACCTTCTTATACGTAGAACAATATGACTAATTATATTAGAAAAGTAGAAAAAGATATGTTAGGTGAATCTAAGGGAGGCACACCAACACAAAAGAAAGCTTGATGATGGAATGAAGTAATGAAACGAAAAATTAAGGTGAAGAGGACTTGTTACAAATTGCATTATGCCAACAAGACTAGTGAAACTTGAGAGGCTTATAAGAAAGCAAAGAAAGAAGGAAAAAAATCCGTTAGTGAAGCAAAAGCCAAAATTTAAGAGGATTTATATAAAGAACTCCATTCAAAAGAAGGTGAAAAAAATATCTTTAGGATATCTAAGGCTAAAGATAAGAAAATGAATTATCTTACTTTTGCTAGATGCATCAAAAATGAAGATGAGAAGATTCTAGTAGAAAGTGATGATATCAAAATGAATGAAAAATTATTTTCATAAGTTTTTAAAAAAATATATAGGTGCTAGTATTAGCTTAGAAGAGCTAACCAAATCAAAAGAGTATATAAATTATAATATCTATAAACGCATTCAAAAGAATGAAGTTAGCCTCTTAAACATATGAAGGTTAGTAAATCTATAGGACTAGACAATATTCCTATAGAAGTATAAAAATTTTAAGAGATGAATATCACATGGCTTACATGATTATTAAATGAAATATAGAGAAACCAAAAGATGCATGAGCAATGGAGGATGAGTATAGTTATTTTCATATATAATAACAAGGAAGACATTCACATCAGGGTATCAGGTTGATGAGTCATATTATAAAATTATGAGAAAGAATTATTAAATACACATTGAGACAAATATCAAATATAACAAAAGACCAATTTGGATTCATGCTAAGGATCTACTATTGACGTGATTCACTCATTTAGATATTTTATGAAGTATTTTAAAATAAAAAAGAATAACCTTCACATGGTGTTTATTGATCTAGAAAAAAGCTTATGATAGAATCCTAATATATATTCTTTAGAAAACCTTAGAGAAAAAAGTATCCTATTGACATACATCAATCTTATAAGAGACATATATGGTAGTGTACAAACATTTGTGAGGACCCATGAAAAGTGAAATTTTTTTCTAAGTTAATATTGGATTAACTTTAAGTACATATTTATTTGTATTTATCATTGACGAGTTAAGAAAATAAATTCATGATGAATTACCTTGGTGTATGTTATTTGTAGATGAGATTGTATTAGTAGGTGAGTTTAAGAAAAAGTTAATAGAAATTTGGAACCATGGAGAAAAATATTAGAAAGTCATGACTTAGTAAAACAAATACAAAATATATGGAATGCAAGTTTGATCATTTTGTTATTTCAAATGATATAGAAATTAAGATTGATACACATTATATCCTCATAGCATGTTACAAATTATATTATATTAAGAAAACTAGTGAAACTTTAGAAGCTTATAAGAAAGCAAAGAAAGAAGCAAAAATGCCTCAGTAAAGCAAAAGCTAAAATTTGAGAGAATTTATATAAAAAACTCAACTAAAAAGAGGGTGAAAGAGATATTTTTAGGACAGCTAGGGCTAGAGATAAGAAAACTAAGGATCTTAATTTTGTTAGATGCATCAAGGACGAGGATGAGAAAATTATAGTGACAAATGATCATATAAAAACTAGATGGAAAAAATTATTTTTATAAGCTTTCTAATAAAAATAAAGATGTTAGTATTAACTTACGAGAGTTAGCCAAATCACAAAAGTATATAAACCACAATTTCTACTGACGTATTCAAAAGAATGAAGTCAAAGAAGATTTTAAACATGTGAAGGTTGAAAAATCTGTAAGACCAAACAATATTTCTATAGAAGTTTGGAAAATCATAGGAGAGATAGAAATCACTTGACTCACAAAACTATTTAATAAAATATGGAGAAATCAAAAGATGCCCGAGGAATAGAGAACGAGTATCCTTATACCCATATACAAGAATAAGGGAGACATTCAAAATTATACAAATTATCGAGGTATCAAGTTAATGAGTCATACTATAAAATTATGAAAAGAATTATCGAACGTAGGTTAAGACAAATATCGAGTACAACAGAGAACTAATTTGGATTCATGCCAAGCAGATCTACTGTTGAAGCGATTAACTTTTGAGACGTCTTATGAAATATTTTACAGCAAAAAAGAAAGACCTTCACATGATATTTATTAATTTAGAAAAAACTTACGATAGGATACCAAGGGATGTTCTTTGAAGAACCATGAAAAAAAGAGGTATTCCATTGACATACATAAACCTTATAAGAGAATTGTACGATGGTACAAAAACATGTGTGAGGACTCATGAAAGAAGGACAGATATCTTTGAAGTTAATATTGGGTTACATCAAGAATATATATTTTAAAAAGCACAACACTCATAAACCCTAATCCCTAAACACAAATATATGCACAACACTCATAAACCCTAATCCCTAAACATGTCAAGTTATTCATGTGCAATGATGTCTCTTGGGATATGTGCCACATAGTGTTCTTTTATGAAAAATCCATGAATTCCATGATCCTATCTCCAAAAGCTTTGAGATCTATTTATGCTTAATTTTGTTAACTATATTGCACATTAATAACTTGACAAGAAGCAACCTTAGCTACTTTTGCTTATACAATCTTTAATCTTTATACATGTCCCACATAAAGGTTCTAAGCCTTTTAGTGATTTGGGGGAAAAGTGTTTGTTTTCTTTGTCAAAATTACTATGTTTAACATTTTAGCTTTTAACTAGTAAATAGTATAAACTAGGAAATCATGCATGATTCATATTTTTGTTAGCAGATTATGTTTTTTTTACTATATTAAGATATTCGTTATCAAAATTACTATTCAACAAACTATTTCATGTCGTGTGGAATTTGTGTTCGTGTAATACCTAGCTTCTCATGACTTGGCACATTTTCATGTGGCTTTTATGTCTCCATATGAACATGGTAAATCTTGCTCATGTTGACACAATTGATTGGCACACACACAACAAGAGAGATGGAAGGGAGAGTGAGACCTAGTGGAGAGATAGAGAGAGACCTCACACAACAATAGATACAAAGGAAGGAGAAGGGTCGAGCACTCTCTCTCTTTGTTCTCTTTGCAACATAGCTTTTCTTCAGTAGCATTTGAAATCTATAGAATAGAAGACGAAGTTGCTTTTTATGAAAAACAATCTTGCACTAGGAACCCCTTGCTTTTTGTAAAATAATAAAATAATGGTAACTAATAGATTTAAAAGAAGTGTTTTTAGTAAATCAAGAAAACAAATTTAACTAATAAATTTAAAAGACAAAAGGAAAATAAGGTAAAGACATGTATCTTTGATGGATGTCCAAATTGGTAGACTTGATGGACATTAAATAAGTCTATTAAGAGAGCACAACTTTTTCTAATTTCCAAAAATTCTACTATGACTTTTGACTAAGGCACCCCAAATTTTGAAAACTTTAATTAATGACTCGTTTACTAGCATGTTTTTCGTTCACATTAGGCTTCACATGAATTGGATATGCTTTTTTGTGTACGACTTTTCTCTCACACAAGTTCGATACCAAGTGTCTTAGACCTTCAAACAAACTTGTTATGACATGCCCATGTTGGGTTACCATGTCATGTTGAAAACCACCAACCCTAATGAAAATATATTATTTTGTGTGTTTGTGTTCATATCAGTGCAAGTTGTGTAGGTAACTTTATCTATCTCCCCTTTTCTCTATGTAATAGGAGAAAGAGAGTCCTATTGTATTACTAGGTTCCACAAAAATGATGAATGTAATAGGAATGGAATATGAGAATTAATGCAATATAGACATGACAAGTGTATATAGACATAAATTGTGCCCTTAGGTCATGCGGCAAGTTGCATGAACCATAGCAATGGCACATGGCATGCATCATAACCAAGCAAACTAGGCAATGAGACACATTAATGAGCACATATGTGAAGCACAAAGTGCATGATGACAAAGTGTGAGTTGGTGCCAAATGCTTTCTTAAGGAGGTTTCCTGGTTTGAGAGGTTTGGGGATCATGCTTGGAGAGCATGCTATAGCCATTTACCAAGCAATTATTGTAGGGAATGAAACCAAAAGGAGTTTGGCAAGTTGTGTTATTACATGGATTTATCAAATGAAAGTGTAACACCTACATTTTGGTCCTTAAAATATGAAATTTTGAAATAAAACCAAACTCAAAGCACAAAACGAAGCTTCAAAAGGATAGAGTTTGTTCGATTCATTAAGGTATATAGAAAGTAGTCACTATTAGAGGGTAGGACTTTTTCTTAATTGTATTTATATGAGTCATGGCTTTTTGTCTCTATATCTCATTCATTCTCATGATTAGGTGTGTAGAAATGATGTCCCTCAAGAAGTATGTAGTATAAATATGGGCCTTTCCCTTCAACTAAACATTGTGAATCTTTTTGCTTAATAGCATCAAGTTTGACACATTATAAAGAGTGCTATTATTGAAAATAGCAGCGTGGATAGTTTTTGAATATCAAGATGATATAAGTGTTCATAAATGCATATCAAGATGAACATAAAACTATTGAGAGAAACCAGAAGTAAAAAGCCTAAATTGTTTTTCTACGAATCACATTTTTGAATGGTGCATGAATATGAAGGTATGACCTTTTTATCTTTCATTAATTAGTTTGTATCTTCATTAATATTGCTTACAATAGGACTTTTAATTCATTAACAATATTAACATATGTACACAACATTCTTTCACAAAAAGAAGATGCCTCAATTATCTTTCGACATCAAAAAAGGGGTGGAGATTATGGGGGTAGCAATAGTGGTAGGCCTGGTGATCATGATGGTAATTAGGGTATATTATTTTATTATTATTGTTAAATTGAATTTTCTGTTTTGGCTATGTGCTAACGTAATTCACTTGAATAAGTGCAAATGAAAAGAGTACCAAGGTAAGAGGATAAGTGATTTAGACAAGAGACCAATTATTAAAGAGGAGGCACCAAAAGTAGTGAAAGAAGAAATGATAGATGATTACTATCATAATGATAACTTAATGCCAATTGAGGAAGAATTCTGGCCAAAGGAAAATCACAAGAAAGGAAGAGGAAATTGGCTATTTTAGTAGCGAAAAAAGTTAGAAGAAAATGATTATTTTAGTAGCTAAAGAAGTTATTTTAGGGTTTTTGTTATTTTCTATTTTAAGTTTTCTCAGGATTAGTTTTTAGAACTTAAAGTTAGTTATTTCTTAATTTACTTAGTTTTCCTTTTCTTTATTCCTAATTTAATTACTTTCTCAATAGGAATTAGAATTTCAGCTCTCTATATAAGGGGTTGTAACAAGTAATTAGGCAGCTTTTTGTAATCTTTTGATTCTCTTCAATAAACATTTTGTTGAAATTTTACTCTCTTGTTTAATTCCAATTGACTATATTCTTGGTGAAATGTCTTTGGATGGGCAACTACGTTATTCTCGTCACATCAGTGATTATCATTCGGTATATGGTGTTTCAACAAAGTTTGCCTATCTCAGCCCTTCCATCCCTTCGTGTGTTTTCATCAAACCCTTCACTCTAATAGTTGCACTACATCAGTTGGTATTAGAGCTGAAAGATCCTTAAAGATGCCTCCATAAAGACAACAACAACGTATTGTCAAAATGTATAAGTTAGACAAATTAGAGTAAATGTTGAATAAATATTTGGAGAAAGAATGAAACCAATCCTTAAAGAGATAATATGAAGAATGGATGCTTTGAATCCATGGGGTAATCGAGAGGTACAATGAAATAATCCTATGTTTGATGAAGAAGAATATCCAATTGTTAATGAAGACAATCAGCCTTCAGAAGCTAGCATGAGAACTAAAATTCTTAAATTTCATGGCAATTTACAATCCAAGGACTATGTTGATTGGGTAAATATGGTTGGACAAAATTTTGAATTAAAATACGATAAACTAAATGTGTAGCATTAATTACTACCTATTTAAGAGGACTAGCCTTAACATGGTAGCATAAGCTCAGACTCACTCGAACTCAATTGGGACAGCAGAAGGCCATCGCTTGAAGAAAGATGAAAAAAACATGAATGAGATTTTTTTTACCTACCACTACGAGTGTATTATGATACAACACTTGCAAAGTTTGAAGGAGGGAAAAAAATCAGTTAATGAATACACCTTTGAATTTTATAATTTGATTTCCGGCATTGAATTACATGAGACGGAAGACCAGTTGGTTTGGCGATATATCTGTGGTTGGCCAGAACACATACAAGATATGATGAATTTATTTGACCCGATTAATATTTCTGCAACTCACCAATATGCTTTAATTTTTTAGCATCAATTTAGAAGGCTGCAAGGGAGTCAAATCAGAGGTAACAACAATTCTAGTACCAATCAAAGGAGTAAGAAGGAACAAGCATAATTAATACCTGCTTTGGAGAAAATTTCAGAAACTATGAGAGTATAAACCCACCTAACAAAGCCATTAGTAGTGGGGTAAGGTTCTTTGCTTGTAAAGAAATTGGACATAGTTAAGCTGATTGCGAAAGGGCAAAAATTAAAGCATTGCTCATTGAGCCGAATGGAGACAAAGACGAAGAGGAGTATTCTGAGCATAAAGGGCTGCTAGGTTTTCTTGAGTACCCATAAGAAATCGAAGAGGGGGATGAAGGTGTAGCATTTGTGGTGAGAAGAACTTGCTACATGCCGAAAGCCGAGGAAGAAGATTGGCTTCGTAATAATATTTTTTGATCTACTTTCACTACAATGGAAAAAGTTTACAGATTTGTAATTGATGTAGGTAGTCATGAGAATATAATCTTGACCAAGGCAGTTTAGAAGTTGGCCTAAAGACGGAGGCACATCCCAAACCCTACAAGCTTGAGTGGTTGAGAAAGGAAGCAAGGTGACAGTAAATGCTTCAGCTTTGGTTACATTTTCCATTGAAAAAGGATATAAAGATTTTATATGATACAATGTGATCAAAATGGATGCATGTAATCTCTTATTAGGGTAACCATGTCAATATGATCGGTGAGCAATACATGATGGAAGGAAGAATACTTACAGCTTTATATTATATAATATCAAATTTACTTTAAACCTCAACAGACGTGATAAGACCAAACAACTTGAGAAAACTTTAATTCAATGTGTGGAGGAGATAAAAAGAGACTGATAATGTATGTGTTAGTTGGAAAAGAGGTGAACAAACAGGTTGAAGTGCCAGAAGCTGCCAAACCAATTTTAGAAGAATTTCAAGATGTTTTTTCTCCGAACTTACTAGATAGACTATTGCCTTTGAGGAATATTCAATATCAAATAGACATGGAAATTCTCAACTATGATTTTGAAAAGAAAAAGGCTAAATATCAAGCACATAATGAATAATGGAAATAAGACCTCCACAACATAAGGCATATGCACATATCTGTTACCTTTAGGGTTAAGATTAGGTTGAGTTCAGCAACCGCAGGCCAGTTTACCTGAAACCCAATACCATATGGGGCGGGCCAGTTTACCTGAAATCCAATACCATATGGGGTGGGTTCCTATTAATCCGGTGGACTGCTAATCCTGTTCTAGTCTAGCATAATAATTGATGCAGGAATCACCAAAAAAAACAAACTGAGATCCAGGAACCACATCTATTCTACTTCAATAAACCATGCAAGCCACCATGGTCCTTCTATTTTCATGAAAGTTGACTAAAAGCATTTTTTTTTACCAAAATCTTATATGGTCAAGATGACACGAACAATAGGAGCTGATCAATTCTTTTCCTTTATTGGCAAGCTGGGATTAGGCAGAAGCCTAAAAGACATGCACGCCCCTGGCTATATTATTGAACTCATGACCATTACTTCAAAGGTTCTTGTGAGTTCACCCCCTAGCCAGGAGAGCAGCAGCGCCTTGTGGAGAGCTGGACACTTCGACAATTGCATGAGTTTTCTTTTCATTAATTATAAATATTATATAAGGTTTCAACAAGACCTCTAGATATAAAAGTATCCTTACAACTCATAGGTTCCGTAGATGCGACCATGTCATGTTCTCAAACTTAAGAAGGAAAGTGAACTTTCAATTTCCTAATGCACTTCTTCAAACTTTATGAGCTTCCAGATCTCTCTAAACAATTCAATAAAAGATTCAAAGTATAAAGCAGGAGATTCTTTCATATATAGATGGAGAAATCTCAAACTTACGATGGTGCAAGACTTCCAAGGTTCAGTATTTCACCAGATGTTTTATCAATCCCTTGGCCACTAATGTCAATAATGTATTCTCTATTCTCAGCAGTTGGAAGGCCTCTTTTCGCAAGCATCCGTAAGTCCTCTTGGTGAAGCTCTCTACCATTTACGACAACCCCGGTTGTCCCCCTGGAGCAGTTTCTTGGCATGGGAATATTGAACTCCTTGATGTATGGCTGCAACCCATATTACAAAAATGGTTATGCAGTATGAAAGGAATCTTGTAGTCCTCTACAAATATCTCATGAGAACTTACAGGTACAATACCAAGACAAGGGTGACCCATGACACCCCAAAACCCAGCTTGGTGGTCATACCTGCGTAGAGGAATGAAGACAGATGATATCTCTTATAGACAAGAAAATCAGAAAAGAATGAACTAATCAATATAATTGTAGCACATTATACTGGAGGATGTTGACCAGGAACTTCCACGGTATATCAACACTATGACTACTAAGTTCAGCCAATAAACATGTTAAACTGCATTTTTAATATGTATTTTATGTAAAGTTGGTAACTGGTTTTGGTTAAGAACTTGACTAGTTAACTTGCAGCAATATAGGCAGCAGCACTCTGTAGAGAACCCATGTTCTAAAAAGGGGAAGAAGGGTTTCTGTACTGCTGACTTTTCTATTCCTCGACTTGATGATTTACTTGATCAATTAAGTGGTGTTACTATCTTTACTAGATTTGATATGAAAAGTGGGTACCATCAAGTGTGCATTAGGCCTGCAGATGAATGAAAAATACCTTTAAAACTCGAGAATGATTGTACAAATAGATTATTATGCCTTTCAGTCTATTAAACACGTTAAGCACCTTCATGCACATAATGAATCAAGCATTAAGATTGTTTATTGTCAAATTTGTTGTGGTTTATTTTGAGAATATTTTCATTTATAGTTCAAGCCCCGAAGAGCATGTGAAATATTTGAGGGCCATCCTTATGGTTTTGAGAAAGGAGAAACTATATTGTACTATAGAAAATGTATTTTTATGGCTGACCAGATTTTGTTCCTAGGACTGGTTTGCAGTAGATAAAACAAAAATTGAAATAATTTTGCAACGGTCAACTCCAAAAACAATTATTGGAATCTGCAGCTTTCATGGCCTTGCAACGTTCTACCGTAGATTCATTCCACATTTTTTTGTGATAATTAGAAGATATAAGGTGGGATAATTTTTACATGTAAACAAGAGAAGGCCAAGGTATTTTGTTGGTGATTTCCTTTCCTTCCATTCATTAAGTCATTCGACTTCTTTGATTCACACGTTGTGCATAGAAAAGGAGACCCATGTTGACTTCTCTGGACTGATGTACATACGTGATCTAGCTTCGAATTCCTTGATGGTCCTCAAAAAGCAAATTTGAGAGCTTTTCTTATCCTAAAGGAGGAAGAGAGTGTCATCCTTTAAATAAGGAATGGTCTATTGAAACCCTTTAACATTGACTAGGATGATCTCTTTCTTTTCAACTGCCATGATTAGCCTTTTGAACAGTTCTCCTTCACTATTAAGAAAAAGTAAGAGGAAATAGGATTACCTTGACTGATTCCTCGGGATCCATTGAAGAGGTCTCCAGCTTCTCCATTGATGAGCATCGCAAAGCTGGCTGAGGAGGCACAAGGCATGATAAGAGCAATTCATTTTTTGCCAAACTCAAGGAAATGCAAGGATTCCCGCAAAAAGATCCAACCCACTCTATCATAAGTTTTCATGATGTCCGTTTTCAACATGGCAGTAGTCTTTCTACCATGATGCATCGAGTCCATCATTTCTTGAGCTATAAGGAGACTTTCTTGAATAGTTTGACATTTAAGAAATGCTCGTTGATGATTTGAAATGATTCTGGATAGAATGTCTCATTCTGGTTACCATTATTTTCAAGATGATTTTATATAGAAAATTACAAAGGTTGTTCGGGCGGAAGTCACGTACCCTATTTGCTCCCATATGCTTGGGAATAAGGACAATGTTGGTCGTGTTTGCTTTTTTGAGAAGGCGCCCTATTCTGAATACGTTTATGATAGCTTTACACACATCCTGTCCTATAATATGCCAATAGGTTTGGTAGAACACGCCGAAAAATCCATCTTCGCCAAGAGCACTGTTAGGATTTAGGGAGAATACTACTTGCCAAATTTCTTTGCTTGTCACCAGTTTGACCAATGCTAAATTATCTTGTTTCGTGACTAGGGACCCTACCACTCCACACCAGCCCGATCTATCAAGTTCTTCCTAGTGAATAGATTTCGGAGGAATGTGGTAGCCTCCTGTTGAATACATCTGAAGTGGTGCATTCGGAGTCGTCGTCGCAAATGAGCAAGTGGATGAGGTTCCTCTTAAATTTTGCATGGTAATGCCTTGTATTGCGGTCTCCATCTTTTAGCCATTTGCTTCTACACTTTTGCCTCCGGAGACATTCCTCGAGCTCTCATAATTCTTGCAGCCAACTTCAGATAGGTTTTCCTCTGCTATCACTTATGAGTCACTTGTATAACCTTTCCAACTCTTTGTGACGTTCAGACATCCCTCTAGTTACATCTCCAATCGTATGTGCATTCCATTCAGTGAGTTTTTCCTTTAGATGAAGCTTTTTTACTACTATTTACATTGGGGATCTTTGAACTTGGGTGGCCCAAGCTTAGGACACTACTTACTCGCTATTGGGAATTTGAGTCCACATCTTGAAGAACTTGAAGGGGGTTTTGGGTGAAGAAGTCTTGTTGTTAAAGGAGACTAGAAGCCCGTTGTGATATGAAATCGTCCGTGGAAGAATTTTTATCAAGAGTTTGGAAATGAGTGTCACACTCTAGCTTATCCATAGACGATGGTGACTTTTTGTTAATTTTCTGTTATTTTGAGTGTCTCTTGTGTTTATACCACGGGCGATGGTATGTTAATTTTCATCCAATCTGTTGTTTCCTTATTCTAGTTCATAGCTTATTACAGAAAGATCTTGGGAGGGTGATCGAAGTGACAACGCACTTGCAAACACCAAGTATGGATATGCCTTTAGGAACGCACTTGCAAACACTATGGATATGCCTTTAGGCTTGCATATAAGGGATGCTCGGGCTCATCTAATTTCTTTGTTTTATCCTGTTGATCGGATGAGAGTCGTGCCCAAGTGCATCCTAATCATAACCACTTAACTTGGGGTGATTAACCGATGGGAGTAGGAAATGTGACCGGCACTCAGCCTTGAGGCTAGATCAACCATAATGGATTTCACAAGCATTATTGTATTACCTATTGACACTAATACAGAAAGTGATTGTCTCTTCCTAAGGTTGAGAATGTTCTTTGACATCTGAATAACTCACATCGAACAACCCAACGAACACAATAAAGCAAAGGCAATAAAGATGTAAACAGTTTAAAAGCTGAAATGTAAAATTCTTTCATTGATACCATGAAAGAGTGTACGGCCCCTGCCCTTATGATATTAAGTTCGGGGCTGGGTTTTACAAGGTGACACTCTGACCTCATTCTCTCTCGCACACACATATCAATGGGTTTTACAAGGCTGTACACCAACAACTAAGCCTTTTCCCATACTAGATGGGGTCGGCTACATGGATTCTTTGTTTCCACAGATCCCTATCGTGTGCCATGTTAGCAGATAACTCACAATAAGCTAGATCATTTTTTATTGTTTCTTTCCAACACTTTTGTGGTCGTCCTCTAGCTCTTTTAATACTTTCCAAATTTAGTTTTTCTAACCTTCTTACGGGTTCTTCTTTTGATCTTCTTTCTATATGTCCAAACCATCTTAAATGATATTCTCTCATTTTATCCTCTATTGGTGTCACTCTTAATTTGTTTATAATAATCTCATTATGTATATGGTCTTTTCTTTTATGAGCACTCATCCATCTCAACATCTATATTTCTGTCACAGACATCTTTTATACATGTTGATGATTAACTGCCCAACACTCATAACCATAAAACATGGCAGGCCTAATTGCTGCTCTATATTATTTACCTTTTAACTTTAATGGTTTCTTATCACAAAGAATACCTTATGCTCCTCTCCATTTTAACCAACCAGTATTAATTCTATGCGTAACATCTCCATCAATTCTTCCACCACTTTGAAAAATAACATACACCAAGGTACTTCATCTTGAATATGTTTTGTTAACTCATCCATCACCATTATAAATAAGTATGGACTTAAAGTTGATCCTTGATGTAACCCAATATTAACTTCAAAGAAGTCTGTCATTCTTTCATGAGTCCTAACACATGTTTTTGCACCATCATACATGTCTCTTATATGGTTAATGTATGTCAATGGGATACCTCTTTGTTCCAAAGTTCTCCAAAGAAACTCCCTCGGTACCCTATCATAAGCTTTTTCTAGATCAATAAATATCATGTGAAGGTTTTTCTTTTTTGTTCTAAAATGTTCCATAAGACGTCTCAAAAGGTGAATCGCTTCAATAGTAGATCTACCTGGCATGAATCCAAATTGGTTCTCTGTTGTACTTGATACTTGTCTTAACCTACGTTCGATAATTCTTTTCCATAATTTCATAGTATGGCTCATTAACTTGATACCTCGATAATTCGTACAATTTTGAATGTCTCCTTTGTTCTTATATATGCGTATAAGTGTACTTGCTCTCCATTCCTCGGGCATCTTTTGGTTTTTCCATATTTCATTAAATAGTCTTGTGAGCCAAGTGATTCCTATGTCTCCTAGTATTTTCCAAACTTCTATAGGAATATTATCTGGTCCTACCGATTTACCACCCTTCATATGTTTAAGAGCCTTTGACTTCATTCTTTTGAATACGTCGGTAAAAATTGTGGTTTATATACTTTTCTGATTTGGCTAACTCTCCTAAGCTAATAATAACATCTTTATTTTCATTAAAAAACTTATAAAAATAGTTTTTCCATCTATTTCTTATATCATCATTTGCCACTAGAATTTTTTCATCATCGTCTTTAATGCATCTAACATAATTAAGATCTTTAGTTTTCTTATTTCTAACCCTAGCTATCCAAAAAATATCTCTTTCACCCTCTTTTGAGTTGAGTTTTTTATATAAATCCTCCCAAATTTTAGCTTTTGCTTCACTCAGGACCTTTTTCGCTTCTTTCTTTGCTTTCTTATAAGCCTCTAAAGTTTCACTAGTTTTCTTAGCATAATGTAATTTGTAGCATGCCCTCTTTGCCTTGATTTTATTTTGCACTACTTCACTCCACCACCAAGCTTCTTTTTGTGCCGGTACACCTCCTTTAGATACACCTAACACATCTTTCACCACTTTTCTAATATGTATAGCCATATTATTTCACATATCACAGGGTGTACCAACATAATTCGAAGCATCTCCTTGAAGGACTTTCTATTTAAATATATCTTCTTTTCCGCTTTTGAGGTTCTACCATTTAGTCCGAATAGCTCGATGCACTCTTTTCTTCTTTGTCCATTTTTTTATTTGTAAATCCATAACTAAAAGTCGATGTTGGGTGGTTAAGCTTTCTCTTGGAATTACCTTGCAATCTTTACAACACACTTTATCCTTTTTTCTACAAATAAAGTAATCAATTTGTGTTTGTGATAAGCCACTCTTATAAGTAATTAAATGTTCATCTTGTTTTTTGAAGATTGTATTGACTATAAAGAGATAACTGCCATAGCAAAATTTAAAATCTTCCTACATTCCTCATTTATATCCCCAAGAATCCCTTGAAATCCTAATGCCTCTTTACCGACATATCCATTTAAGTCTCCTCCTAAACAAATCATCTCCCTTTGTGGAATCTTTTGAATCACCTTATCTAACTCTTCCCAAAAAGTTGTTTTTATACTATCTTCACTTGGGGTGCGTAAGCACAAACTATATTCAAAACCTTTACCCCTAACACTAATTTCAACGTCATGATTCGGTCACCATATCGTTGTATGTCTACTACACTATCCTTTAAATCTTTATTTATGATAATACCAACTCCGTTTCAAGCCTTTTCTTTACCTGAGTACCATAATTTAAAACCTATATTTTCTATCTCCTTTGCTTTTTCTCCAACCCATTTTGTCTCTTGTAAACATAAAATATGAATCTTTCTCTGAATCATAGTATCTACCACCTCCATTAGCTTACCGGATAATATTCCGATATTCCAAGAACCAATACAAATCTTATTATCTAAGACTAGCTTTCTTACCCCCGCATCCGTCCATAATCAAAATGCGGAGATCCTCTCTGAAAATTATTCACTACATTCGGGCGACAATGTAGCAGGACTAACTTCTTTACCTACACCCGTCCATGATGTGGGAACCCTCTCTACAATTGATTCACTATATTCGGGCGAAAATGTAATAACTCTTACTTACTTATTACTGCATTCGGGCTCTATAGCACGTCGTTAGGCGAGGACGCCCCAAAGCAATGCTTAGAATTTTTGTAATCCATGTTATAAAAATCTGACGAAGTTTTACGTTGGCTGTCGAAAGCCTAACACAACCCTCCTCCTTTATCCGAGCTTGGGACCGATAATGCAAGGGTCATCCCTTACATGGGCGGAGTTCAGGAGAAATATATGAGATATAAATATAAAGGAAACATTGAGTAAGCAAGATTCTCCTGAAGAAACTATGCCAAAAGCTTCCCCTTACAAGAAGAGCTTAGGAGAAACCAAGTACAGATCTTTCTAAGAGCTCTTCAGCAACTGTAAACGTATTAAGTAAATGAAGGAGATTGCATCACAAAGGTTAGATTTTCCTTTCTTTCGTTACACCAAAGAATGCCCCGTGTTTGATAACCTTTTTTATGGACAAAGCAGGTACGCATGCCCGAGGATCAAACTCACAACCTGCAACTTGTGACTCAAACCCCCTGGACAGATGAACTTGTCCCCTTAGTGCGTCCCAAAGGTAGATTTAAACGTTGGATGTCAAGTGAAAACGTAAAGGATCAAAGCCATCAATACCATCCTATTGTCCTGGGAAACCAATTGTTCTGGTATAATGTGTAAATATCATAGTACTTCTTTGTTTCCATAATGTGTAAATATGAAATTAGACCCATGACAAACAGGACATCAATCTGCATATAATCATACATTCGCTGGCCCAAAACCAAAAGCTTTTCCCCACAATGATAATACTTAAAACAGTATTTTTCTCACTAACCTCTCATCTGTTTATCATCTGGTAACCATGAAGAAGGAAAACGGGGGCCCTAACGCCAAATATGCACCCTTCCATACTTCGGCAAGAACCTATTAAGTCAGGGTTTCCCTTATAAGAGCAACCAAACGGTGGCAAAGAATCGGAAAATTTACATTGCCAAACATTAACTTGGAGAGATAGATAATCTAGAACTGATTGACAAACAGATTTTAATTACATGTACACGGAAACCAATTGGTTCTCCTGATCAGGGTATCAACTGGACCCGTTGCAGGTAGATCTTCATCCATGCAGATTTGCTTGGACATGAACTTGGTATATGTTATCTTTGTTCGAGAACAACATGCTGCATTTCAAAAGCATATTGGTTAAATTTGTGAAAGCCTGCGAACGCATTGATAATCTTCTATCAGTGTTAAAAGTTTATACCTTGATCTGGGTCCTGTTGTATGTGTATGTGATATGCACAAGTTCATCACTGCTCTGAATCACAGCAGGATAAGAAAACTCCATTCCTGATTTGTCCTCCAGCATCAAAACGTCTTCCCAAGTATCCCCGTCATCTTTTGAGACCGCCACTTTGAGCACGGCCCTAGAGATTGTGTTGTAAGCTAGCAGAAAGAGACTGTCTATCAATTTAACTCCATCAATGCCTGATTGCCATCTTAGTTAGCTCAAAATAACAACTTTGATTCACTAAAAGGATCCGAAAGAAGATTTTTACTTCATTTATGTATTACCTGAGTTTGGGTTGGCAAGATGAGTCTGTCTCGCATCAGTCCAGGTAAGACCACCGTCAAAGGAATCAGAAACGCAAACTTTTCCTATTGATTCAAATGACCTGAGCAGAATGCGTATAGTTCCGTTTGCAGTAAGGAAAGGAACAGATTGAATCACACTAATGGGTTCATCCTTCACATATATTGGCCCATGTTTTCTCCACTGACGTCCTGAGTCTGCCATGACCTGCAGATGCTCAGATGACTACATAACAGAAATTACCTTTTGGTTTTAGAATGCCAATATAATAATCAGCTAAAATTTACCTCCATCCATGCACCCCATGAATTCCAACTTTCAACAGATGATCCACAAAGCAAATTTCCATTTTCCAGTAAGATTGGCTGGAAAGAGTCCATTTACAAGTTATAAACCCCTTAGATAACCAATTTCATAGGTTTTATTCTTTAGTGAAAGATAATAGAATGCAATACCTTATTCTTGATTGGTCCCAGAATACCTGGTGGGAGTTGTTCTCTGTCTGACCAGGTAAACCCACCATCAGATGATCTCTTCATGAAGCCACTCCATCTGAAACCAATTTGACTTCAAGTGAATATGATCCTCACGTATAAATTTCTGCACTCGAACCTTTCAGATCCTTTTCCCACACCAGGTGGGTAAGCTAGAGTGTGACAATATGTGGACTTTCTAGAAAGTTACCATCTTAGAGCTATTTTAGAAAGGCACCCTTCAGAATTCTGATCAGATCAGCTATATTAGTGCTAGAAAGATTGCACCACTTAATAACATTTCCTGACATTGGCCCAAACTTGATGGCTATGTGAGGATAATCCATCACCACAGGCAGAGTTGTTGCTCACATATAAATGAATATAATATTCTTAATGCTTAGAACTTAGAAGTTCAAAAAATTGCATAACCAAAATCAAAACTGAGCCTTTCCCCAAAAAGTTCAAAGAAACCTTGTTTTACGGTTCTAAAGGTTTGCCTTAAATGCGGCACTAGGATACAGAATATAGTGTACATGTTCCAGCTGAAAAACCAAATTCTTGTAGTTCTGCTATTTCCAAGCAGGATTGCTAGCCCATTATACCTCGGAATATCTAGGGGCACACCATGATATTTTAGTGAAATTAGTTCTTAGTGCCAAATCAATTGCATTGGGTACGGATATCCATTCTGGTACCATGCCAAACAGATCCATGTGCTGAGAATCTTGGCAGGTATTAAGTACCACAAAAGAAGGTACTAGATGCAAAGGCTCTAGAGGGTTGGCCAGTTGAGTAAAATGTTTAATGTACAAGAAGTTTCTTTTACACTGTTGGTACTCACAAGTTTCCTCCTAAAGTTTTTTCCCCTTCACACTTTGTACCTACATGTTTAATCAAGTCCCTGGTACATAACTAACTCTGTTTCTTGGATAAAAGAACCTACTTAAGTAGCTGCAGAAATTAAGGGCTTTTAGCTACCAAGGGAGGTGGGACGATGGTGCTAAAAAGAAAGAGGCGACTGCACACCAACAAGATAATCCTATACATGTATATATATATATATATATATATATATATATATATATATATATATAGAGAGAGAGAGAGAGAGAGAGAGAGAGAGAGAGAGAGAGAGAGAGAGAGAGAGAGAGAGAGAGAGAGAGAGAGAGAGAGAGAGAGAGAGAGGAGAGAGAGAGAGAGAGAGACAGAGATAGAAAGTATGATATACAAAAGTTTATCTGTAAACAAGCAAGGCGGCCTGTTTTCAGGGTGCCGAATAATTAAATAACATTAGAGTTCATCAATCTTGTCTTCAAAGAATTGTGTGGCGAATCAAAAAACTAAAACAATGCAGAGCGCTATGATAAAAATTAACTAGAAAAAGAACAGAACTACCACACCGTTGCAGACTTGAGGAAGAATAATAACCCATGTAAAGTGTAGTAAGTGGAGACGGCAAGAATTATCAGACAATTGAAAAACAAAACAAATGTATTTCTTCATCCATCAAGATAGTCAATTTCTCACTTTTAAACCTCCTGGCCAATCTTGTAGAACAAAAGCACCTCCTTAGAAGGAAGCCTGAATAGAACGGGATTCCACATTGGAACATCTGGCTGTTCATCCACTGCTTCAGGAAAGCTCCATTTGCCATTCTGATAAAAAAGTTTTTAAGTTAGATGAATCTTAAGAATCACTGAATAAGGAATTTTAGTGCATATGATAGACTAGTGCATGGAGTTGTTAGACAGCTAACAGCCTATGGAACAGATCATATAGATGAAAATCCACAGAAACCATTTATTTGGAAAATGCAGAGCAACAAAGGAATCTTCGTCCATAAAGAGAGAATCCACAAAAAAAGATGCAACATTTTAACCTGCCATAAATGAAAATGCTCACCATATACCGCTGCAGCCATATCTTCACATCAGGATGACCCTCCCCGGATCCTCCAAAGTATGCAACCAGAAAATTAATCATGCCCACCTATATAATATACAGACATCCATCAGAAATACAAAAATTCTTCCCTTTCCAGAGCAAACAAGAGAAAACCAAAAAAACATTCTGCGAATGATCAAGACCCGAATTTAATAGCATTGCCTTTCATTAAGAACAAGAGAAAGAACTTCAATAGCATCATTGCTTAAATAAATATTTGAAATACCCATAGCCACATATAATACGTCACTCTTTTACCCACAAACCCAGTACATGGAAAGAGAAGATTCAAAATCACTCGAAGACAGGTCTTCCTACAGAACCACAACCAAGAAAACTAAATCCATGAAAAGTCCACAGTAGAAACTGCCCAATTCTGGTGGTAAATTCTACAGAAACCAATGATATCACCAATAATAACTGCTTATGTGATGCGCGAGAAAGGACTTCAGAGGAAGAGATTTGAGGTAACTTTGCAACGATATAACGATATGGTAGATCCTAAAGGGAGCGATGTTTCCGGGCAAAATAGAGATACAAACAATAAAGCTTAAAGGTCCTGCCATGTGGTTGGCTGCAGGAATAATAAGGTTCGATCAGATAATGACGAAAAAATAGCTAAGAAACACAGAGCCGAGAAAAGAAGAGAAAGGGAAGGATAGATAGTCCCACCTCAACGATGGTAGAAGCGTGGCAACTATTGAATGGAGCCTCATTGACCGAAAACGTGAACTCCTCCTTCAAAACCCCCCAACTCCCCATCTTCTTCCTTGTCTGCAAAGACCAGCTACTCCTCATACGACGCTCTTCGCCTCTGCACTCAATCCCCACAAACACAAAACCATGAAAAAAGCAAATCGACGAACCATACAAGGAAAACTTAGATATTCTTGCTCTCTTGCGGAAAATAGATTGGCGGTACCTGATAAAGGAATTGATGGTAGAGGGTTTTTCTGCGGAGTGAAGGGTCAAGGGAGCGCAGCGAACAAAGAGTACGAGAGTGGAGAGCTTCTGAACGTGCTGAAACGTAGCAAGGAAGATAAGCAAGAGAAAGGGAAGAGCCGCGAGGAGTTTGCAGATGGGATGCGCCATTATTATGATAAAGGTTCCTCGTTAATCTCACAGACACCACCAATGCCACCCGGATCTTCTCAAGCATCAATGGCGTCCAATCTCTTATCAGGTTTGACAAATTAGAAGATATACAAAACAATGAGAGAGAGAGAGAGAGTCAGTTCCGGTGGACAACACAGTAAAGCAGCCATTTGGTTTTTACTTTTATTTGTTTAGTTGGAAGGGACAGCTTGAGAACCACTTTGTTTACTTCAATTCCTGTTAACTTATTCCACTAACTGAACAGAAAAATGAACTTCCATCCACTTTCCATTGTTTATGACAGCAGGAAAGTTAAAGATAAAAAGAAATGCCAGGTAAATTACCGATTTAACCTTCTTATTAGTGCGGAGTTGTTCTTTTTTCTTCGAGATTGATACGTCACACCCATTTTTGTTGTCAATTATTTTTAAAAATTATCAAAATGTCAATAATGATGAAAACTCGACAATCTTGCGGAATGAATCAACTCATATTTTCTTCACTTCGACCATTCTTCGCTTCTCACTTCATTTTATGTAGAAGATTTATAGTAATTTCTACCAAAAAAAATTAAATTGAAATCCATCAAAATAGTGGATTTAAAAAGAACCGATAAGAGAAAAGGGAGGAAGAAGTTTTTTTAATTTCTTAAGCTGATTTGAAGTGGATTCGTCAATTTATCGAAGTATGCTTTTGATTTTATATCGTATCAATTTTCATTCATTTTTCAGTATTTTTTGACATGATTCGGCGTTGAATAAACTCAATTCCACATCACATGGATTATAGATGCACCTTAGGCGTGTCTCCTACTAAGTGTGAGCTCTCTCTAAGACATTATTGACCTCATAAATAAAAAAAAAATCTACGTAAATATGATTGATAGGACACAAGTATGAAGTCATAACGTCATCGCTTTATCCTTCATATGAAGGACGTTTATATGGGCAATAATGAGAAGAAGAGAAAGTCAACCTTTCACGTTACGAGGAAGATATATCAACTCAACTTCAGATACTGAGATCGATATTATAGACAATGAGGACGAATGATGTCCTGATATGCTAGGATTACTCTTGAGCTTTCAAGATCAAATTATATATAAGATCCAGGAGGAATAGGTACTTTAAAACTTCACTATAAATTCATGTAAATACTCTTTATATACATATTGATATCAATATTTTTTATTTTAATATATTATCTAAATATATATTTACAAGTAACACGAAAAGTTATAACAACTTATACATGTTATAGTATGGGTAGAGCCTGGTTAGTGAAGAGGATGGTTGTTAGGCCTGAAAAATTGGGTTGAGCTTGCATACCGCATTGGATAGATTGGATAGGCAGACTTAGTATACATGGTGATAATGATTCTTTATCATACAACCATACACCAGATTACACAAGATATGATAAAGAAGATGGAGGGGGTTTAGCCAATACCTGTTGCTGCCCTAATCACTTTCTTCTATTATGAAAAACTATATTACACGATTAAGGGTTTCTCCCCTTTAAATAATAGGTTACAATCTCTTAATTATTAAAATGTCATTAATGAGGCTTTATTTAAAGCTACCTTTAAAAACGTTACTTAAGATATATAACTATATAACTATCTTAATTATAAAAATAGGTTCTATAGATAATCTTTAATCACGTTCTGTAAATGATCTTGGATGACCTGTAATCATTAAGTTCCAATACTTCCCCTCAAGTTAAGCCGCATAGATATCAAGCATGCCCAACTTGCTTATAACTTGATGTTCGGAAGTGTGGCCTTGGGAGACTTTTAGTTAAAGACATCTTACGGCGGTTTGTTGCATTGTAGGAACAAAAGTACATGTAAATCCTACCTTCCAAGCTTCTCCTTGATGAAGTAATACATCAATTTCGAACATGTTTTGTCCTCGCTCATGCTAAGATTGGATTATGAGCAATGCTGAAGGGCATGCAACTTGTTATCACAATAGTAGCTTCATAGGTCCTTCAACAGCTTGCCTAGTTTTCAATCTTCTAGTACTAACTCATTTTACCCATAGTAATTTCACAAGATTCCATTGGTGCCATTGCTCTGGAACTTCTGACTTATGACATTACCTTTGCTTACAACATTCTTTTTACTTCTCCAATGTGATAAGATTACCTCCATAGAAAGGTACAATACCCTTAGATGTTGATCTCCTATCAGTACACAGATCTTCAAATTACTAGCTCAGATTTCAGATATACCTTCAATCTCTCTTTCTTTTTTTTTTTACGAAGAATAGACCTTTTCTCGCGTGTTGGCCTTTCAAATATCTTAAGATATCGGTAATAGCTTCAAGATGTTCCTTCGATGACGAGAATGTATGAACTGGGTCGACTCCCGACCACTTACCGGTCACAAAGCAATGTCCGGACGTGTGAGACAATGATAGATAAGTTTGCACCACTATTTCTTGGTACTTCAACTGATGTGGCGTCCACTGGAACATCCATCTTGCCATCTTCAAGCCTTGGAACCATTGACTTCATTGTTGAGGTCTCGGCGGGTTTGCAGCCACTCATTGCCACATGTCTCCTTTCAATAGTGTGCTCAAGATGTATATATTTCACAGGTGAGAAACGCCCACTTCCCGTGGCTTCTTTATTCAAGCCGCCTATGCCGAGAAAAATATCAAGGACCAAGATCCTTAACTGTCAAATTCCTTGGCTCACAAGCTTTGACTTCAATGCTCATTTCATCAGCTTAAGTCATCGTCTCCGCTATCAGGATATATGTCATCTACATAAACTATCATAGAACTGATAACTTCTTCCTCCCTGAGACTTTTAAGAATAAGGTATGATCGGTCGACTCCCTTGACTATATCCTTGCCTTTTACAAATTCAGTAGAATCTTCTCAAACCAGGCTCTAGGGATTGTTTCGAGACCCATACAAAGAGAATTTTTTCATTTTGCATACCGCCAATTCCTCCCATACTTCTTATCAACAAAGTCGGCTGGAATTCCATATAGACTTCTTCCTTCTAGGTCTCCATTCAAGAATGCATTCTTGGCATCTAGTATTGTAGTAGCTAATCCAAGTTTGTAGCAATGTGAAAGCACTACGACGGTATTGAGCTTGGCCACGGTGCGGATGTTTGAGAATAATCATATGTCATATGTTTGAGTGAATCCTTTTACAGCCAATCACGCTTTATATCTTTCTAACGAACCATCTACTTTGTATTTTATTGTATACACCCACTTACATGAGACTGTTTTTTTGTCTTTTGATAAATCACTGAGTTCTCAAGTTTGATTCTTTTTTAGTGCTTGAAGTTCAGATTTCATAGATTCAACCCACTACTTATTCTTAGATGTTTCAAAGTAGTTCTTCAGAATTTGATGTATCTCAGCCTTTAGCACAAAATTGTAGTAACTTTCTGATAATCGATCATAGGAAATGAATTGAGAAATTAGATACTTACAACATGATCTTTTCCCTTTTCTGAGTGCTATGGGAACATTTGAGCCATCTAAGTCCTTATCTCTTGTTTCTTCTATGATTTCATTTGAATCAGATACTATTTCTCCCCATTGATTCATAATATCTGTTTGTCTGTTCATAAATATATTTCTCTCCCCCTTTTTGTATACTTGCATTCTGTTTTCTCCTAAGTGTTAATCTATTCTTGCAAGAGAATTTCCTTTATTTAGTTTTTCACTTATACTAATCCTCGGTAGAATTGTTTCTTTAATACTAGAATTAGACAAATTATTTGAATTTCTGTAGTATGGAGTAGTTTCAAAGAAGATTACATCTATAGAAACATACTTTATATGAGAACTAGGATCATAACAAATATATCCTTTCTTTTCACAAGAATACCCAATAAAGATACATTTTATCGCCCTTGGATCAAGCTTGTCTCTGAATTGTTGATGAACATGCACATAACAAACACATCCAAATATTCTAGGAATGAGATGAAATGGATTATCTTTAGGTTTAATCACCTTGAATGGAGACTTTCCTGCAAGAATCACAGTCGGAATTCTATTCATGATATATATTGCTATAAGAATTGCTTTTGACCAAAAATATTTTGGAACATTGTGTTCAAGAAGTAAAGTTCAAGCAATTTCTAAAATGTGTCGATTCTTTCGTTCGGCCACTCCATTCTGCTATGGGGTATAAACGTAAGATGTCTGATGTATAATACCATGAGTTTAAAGATATGATTCCAACTGAGTATTATAAAATTCTCCACCATTATCAGACCTAAGAGTTTTAATTGTATAACCAAACTGAGTCTTAATAAGATTATGAACTAGAGGAAAAATCGAAGATATTTCTGGTTTGGAGTTCATTACATAAACAAAGGTAAGTCTGGAAAATTCATCAATAAAAGTAATGAAATACTTAAAATTTCTCAAAGAAGGTATCACACATGGTCCCCAAACATCAGAATGTATCAACTCAAAAGGAACAACTGATCTTGATTCACTACTAGGAAAAGTAGTCCTATGGTGTTTTGCCCTTTGACATATATCACATTGAATGACCACATCACTCGGAATTGAAAAAGAGACAAACTCTCTTATTTTAGAAACAGGCAAATGTCCTAATCTAATATCTCAAATTTTTATTTCTTCTTCAGTAGTAATAGCTGTCAATGCTCTTTTTTGTTTTAAAATCTGATCTCGAGATAGTATGTATAGTTCATTGCGTAGTTCACTACATTCAAAGGTTCTTCTCATCCTCAAATCTTGAAAAACACAACCATACTGAGAGAATATAACTGTACAATTCATATATCTAACCAAGAAACTTACTGAAAGTAAGTTTACTAGAAATTTCAAAATATATATCACTGAATTAAGTCTGAGATTATCTCTCTGAATTGCTCATTTTCTTTCCATAGGAATTAAAGAACCATTTGCTACTTTCACATACTGAGGAGTTGAAGACACTTCAGTATACATGAGATTAGATTTGTTTCCTACCATATGATCAATAGCATATGAATCTATTATCCAATTAGAAGAAGATGTAGAATCTTTAAGAGAGTAGTTATCACTAATACCCTAAGAAGCAAGATGACTTAATTCTCTCTTTGATGAAAAAGTTGAAGGTTGATCACGTAGGCGTGTTTCGATTTCTGCAATCTGTTTCTTCAATTCTGCCATTTCATCTATAGGATTCATTTATGCTTTCTTTTCAGATATAGTTGCCACATAACTACCATAATCTTTATATTCTATGGGTTTTCTATCGTAATCTTTATATTCTATAGGTTTTTCAATAATTTCTCAATAATACTCCCATGTGTGTCTTCTTTTTCCACAATGAGTACACTGTAGCTTGTTCTTATCATCATAATTTTGATTTCTACCTCTTTCTTTACCTCTGATCGAGTCTCTTCCTCTCTGATAATTATCCTGTCCCCTATCAATAAATACAAATTTCTCAACTTATATATGTTCACTTTTTTTAAAAATTTTCCAATCTTCTTCCCTTAGTAGGAGTGAATATACTATTCCAAGAGATGGAAGTTCTTCCTTGCTTAGGATATTTAACTTGATGGATTCGTATTCTGATGAAATTCTCTAGAGTAAATCGAACATTTTTCGAATCTCTCCTTCAGCAATTCTCTTTTTTACACAGTGACTGCACTTATTTTCCATAAGATGTTTTTGTTCATTCCAAAGTTCTCGCAATTCTCCATAGTATTCACTTACTGATCTGGTCTCTTGGTGACATTTTCTTATTCTTTCAATAATCTCATATTCTTTGTCTATATTCATCTGTCTAGAGTAAGCTTCTTCTACTACAAACCAAATTTCAGCAGCTGATTCCATATACATAAAAGTTTTACTGATAGAATGGTTCATGGATTGAATTAGTCATGAGCTTACAAGAGCATCATTTTTGGACTACCTTTTAAAGTCTACACTGCTTCTCTCTAGAAGTGGTGGATTTTGTCACATAATAGAGGCTTTTCCTCTGGATCGTAACACAAGTTCAATAGACCGAGCCCATTCTCTATAGTTTCTTCCATCTAATTAGATATTTGTAATTTAGAATGGTTCCAACTTTTGATCATTTCCATACGCAGCTGATAGTGATTCCTCTTTCAATCTTCCTTTCATGTTGATTCACTGTTGTTTGATACTATGTTTCCCTTTTCCAAATAATTCTGTCGATGATCACTGCATAAATATTCCAAATAATATCTTGTCTCCTTTGTATTGATTTATTTCTTTCTTCATAATACTATAATATCAACTGTTCAATCTACTGCAAATATTTCTGTGTAGATTAAGAATAATTGTAACTCGATCTATAATGTTTCTGATGTGCCGATTATTGTTGATGACGTAATACAATAGTCAAGGGGCTAATATAATTTCTGTCAACAATTGGCTGTCAACAATCTGATTTCTATCAACAATCTGATTAACTTGAATCACCTTGCTATTTTGACGTGAAGGGATGTGATCAGTCTTTAGACCTAGTATCTTGAGACGTCAATCTTCAGACGTCACTATGCAGAAAAATCAGTTTGATGATAATAAATTTTTCTTGTGATTCGATTCACAAATAACTTGGCCTGCACCAAGTCTGATTCAAGTGGATGATGAAGGGATAATGCAGTCTGTCCTAGGCTTGCACATTGAATCATTCAGATGAAGGAATAATGCAGTCTGTCCTAGGCTTGCACGTTGAATCATTCAGCTCAGATTGTCTTCATTACACATTTAAACATCAAACGTTTACTTACTTCTGTATTTTCCAAGGACAGATGGCTTCGGCTGGCAGCTATAACTTCATAGAAGGCTCTGATACCATGATTGATAATTTTATACAACCATACACCAGATTACACAAGAGATGATAAAGAAGATGGAGGGGGTTCAACCAATACCTGCTGCCGCCCTAATCACTTTCTTCTATTTTGAAAAACTGCATTACACGATTAAGGGTTTCTCCCCTTTAAATAATAGGGTTACAATCTCTTAATTACTAAAGTGCCATTAATGAGACTTTATTTAAAGCTACCTTTAAAAATGTTACTTAAGATATATAACTATATAACTATCTTAATTATAAAAACAGGTTCTATAGATAATCTTCAATCACGTTATGTAGATGATCTCATATGGCCTGTAATCATTAAGTTCCAACAGATAACACTTATTATGATGTAGTGGATGCTCTTGATAGATTATGTATGCAATTAAAGAGAGTGAATGACGAGTTGGATGAGTCAATCTCCAAAAAAGGCAACAAAAATGAAATTGCCTGTGATAGTAGCAGGGAGAATGTCTCATAAAGTAGATACATGACCATAATATCTACTGATTGTGATAATGGTAAAGGAATTATTTTGTAAGATCATGATCTAGTTCGCACAAAAGAAAGCAATAAAGAGATCGAGTAAGGTATTAATGCAACAAAACATAGTAGGTGTTGCAAAACATGTCAGTGCTCTAGTCATGACTCACGTACATGTCCTTATAACTTAAAAAATTTGTAAGTTTTCAATTCATACGTATATGTTATTGTTTCATTCATAAAATAACTCACAGTCTATTCAATGTTTGTCAACAAAGATGTGGTTTCCGTTAAGCCACCTAGGAAATGCAATGCTTGCGGTGGTAGTGGTCATGACAAAAGGAATTGTAGAAATGTGCATGATACATTTTAAAGCTAATCATGTTATTCTTGATTTCATTTAGGTAATTTTATGATAACGTGGCTGATATGTTATTGTTGATTACATTTATGTAATACGGATTATTGCTATCCTATCTTATTATTTAGGTGTTGCAGAATAGCCAAATGAATATCCTTGACAGTATTCAAAACAAAATTCAACTTTTATTTTCAGTTGACAAGTAAAATTTGTAAAGGTACATTTCTACATATCAATTACTTGGGTTATGTTATTCTTACACAATCTTCTAATATATTGGTATTGGTGGTGTTTTGTGGATATATTTAAGTGAGTGAAAATGTTTTATAGAGATGTCAAACATTGCAACTTCAATGTTACTATAAAGTTTGTAGGAACTTGATCTCAAATCGCCAACTCTGATTCTAATGTTATTGTAATGAAAGGGTGCTCATACAATTTTTATTATAAACACTATTATGTTATTGTAATTGTATGGTAACTCCCACAACTACTTCCAAATTTTTTTATTATGAGGGTTAATGTTACTGTAGGAAGTTGATCTCAATTCACCAACTCCAATTCTAATGTGAAGGTTGTTATTCTTTTTTTATTATAAACACGTAATGTTATTATGACAAAATTCAGCTCCACTTCTAATGGAAGAGTGATATTACGTCGGTCTATAATATCATCTGATTCTAATGAAAGAGTAAAAGAAATAATGTTAATGCATAGTAATTTTTCATAAAAGAAATCCTTGACATCATGTGCCTCAATTTCTCTCCTTAAACATTAGAAAAGAAGTGACTGCCATTATGATAAATGGGTGAAGATTGTAATGCTAATGTGAGGTTTCCTTTGCAGGTGGAATCCATAAGAGCTAAGTTGTTGGAGAATACCCAATTGGGACATTGTGGGGTGCACAAGTCAATAAGTAAAAGCAACATGGAATATTGGTATACACAACCTTTGGCTACCATCATCCAGATCTCATAAAGTATGAGAGTACACAAGAAACCCCACATCAATGAAACAAGCCAAGTAGAAGAAGCATAAAATATTGGTGTACACAACCTTCAGCTACCATCATACATTTCTCATAAAATATGAGAGTACACAAGCAAATCCATATCAATGAAACACAACAAGTAGAAGAAACATAGAATATTGATATGCACAACCTTCGGCTACCATCATTCAGTTCTCATAAAATATTGGAGTACACAAACAAACCCACATCAATGAATCTAAATATATACCTTCATTTATATAATCAAGACAACGATCAAATGATTCATATAATTTACATTTACTCCTATACTCTCAAATTTTTAATACTTTTCTTCAACATTTCATATGGTATTTCTAAAGCCATTTTTGAAATCTTAAATAATGTGTTCAATAAAACTTCTTTTTCAGCTTTTGTTGTCTCTAGTTCTCTTCTAAGCATTGTTATCTATTCACGAGCCAACTCCAACTCGTTTGTATTATTTGAAAAACATTTATCTTTTGCTTCATTATACCATTTAAAGTAATTGCAACTACCATTGTCCTAAATATTTGAATAATATAAACAAATGATTAGTTCACAAATTAGTATATGTAAGCAAAGTATATAAAAAGACAACAATAACTTACCCAATTAGGACATCAATAGAATATTTTGTTAGGGTGTAAACACTCCAAACATGGTTGACATTACAAAACATCTTTAAGGTCATAAATTATATTGATAATCCCTGCATACAACATTAGATATTACATTCTAAAGTAGTAGCACAACCTTTAATTTGTTAGCGGTCTCATGTATCCCAATGACTGAAAGTAGTAGCTCAACCTTCAGTTTATCAAGTTAAAAAGGCCACATTCATCACCCAATAATCTATATCATTCCCTTGTCATATGCGGGGTTGATGGTTATCAACCTCACTTACATTCTCTTGAGCAAGAAGGTGAAGTCGATGGAGCTCTTAATTATTTCAAAGGACCAGTAGAATCATTAATATATGCAGAAGACTAGTTCAAGTGGAAATAGAACCATCATATCTTATACATTAGCATTATGAGAATGTCAATTCAAGTCATTGACATCATCATTGGAAAGTTCCTTGCATAAGGTCAATTCAAGTGGAAATGGAACCATCATATCCTATACATAAGCATTATGAGAAGGTCAGTTCAAGTCATCCTATCAATTGCATGTTCAAACCTTTCTACAAAAAGATGTAAGTTACATCAAGTCACATTTGAACATTTTGTTCATGCTCTAAATCTATTGGGTTGTAGACATTCCTGCAATAAATGTGTCAAGTGAGTAATGACAAGACCATGAAGCATGATCAACCTCACGAACCAGGGAGAGAAATAGAGAACATACCTGTGAGTTAGAGGAATAAGACCGCTCATGAACCAGAGAGAAGGGAGGAATGAAGGAACACAAACTTGCACGAAGAAGATGTGAAAGAGTGACCGAGTGATTTGGGGGAGAGAGAGAATGGCCCAACCAGATGTGATATCGCTCACGAACCGGAGAGGAGAAGGGAGAAACGAGCGACAAGACTTGCCAGAGAGCAGCCGAGAGAACGCAGAAGTGATTTCGAGAGCGAAAACAGCCCATACACTGTTTAAAAATCCTCATTTCTGGTCGTCCATCATAACGGCTCAGATATGTTGGCATATGTTTGCAGGTAAACTGCTAGCATATACCAGTTTCTCTCTCTTTATATATATATATATATATAAAGAGTGACCGAGTGATTTGGGGGAGAGAGAGAATGGCCCAACCAGATGTGATATCGCTCACGAACCGGAGAGGAGAAGGGAGAAACGAGCGACAAGACTTGCCAGAGAGCAGCCGAGAGAACGCAGAAGTGATTTCGAGAGTGAAAACAACCCATACACTGTTTAAAAATCCTCATTTCTGGTCGTCCATGATAAACCGCTCAGATATGTTGGCATATGTTTGCAGGTAAACGGCTAGCATATACCAGTTTCTCTCTCTCTTTATATATATATATATATATATATATATATATATCGTTAAGCTTGACTTTGTGATAAGCATCTAATCAAGCACTAAGTATTCTATTCATAAACTGCATTTGCCTTTTCCGTTTAATGTGACCAATCTTGTTATATATAATTTTAAGTGTCAGATGTGGGCTTCTTGCAATAAATTTTCAATGCTGTGAAAGATACATATTTCAAAAGAGAATTTTAAATTTATAAAAAGTTAAGCATTGAGATGGTATTTCAAACGTATTGGTAACAATTGTCATGAACAAAGCAATATGGGCATATTGGAGCGGGTCAAGTAATATGGACATGTTCTGGAATTTGGAAACTGTAGTTCAAGCTCATAGCTTTCTAGTTGAAGGTGGTCATGAGTTCCACAATTGACATGTGCATCTAAGAGTATCCATCGGGGCCTCGAGGTATCTCGGGTAGGTGCTCCAAGTAAAAAGTGCGTATTGATTTTGCATTAATGCCTATGGTGGAGGATCCAACAGCATAAGCAACGGTGTTTGGGTTCATAACTTCATTGCTTGCGATGGTTCTCTCTGCTGTACGATACTAGTTGGTAAGATCCACTCCCTTATACCTATAGAGATCTTGTTCTCTTTGCTAACAATTTCTATGATCTAAACCTTGTATTTTCAACTCGTAAGAAATCGAGTTATTTTGTTATAACAGCCATACCACTCTCAAAATTGATTAGCACATTCATGAGAGAGAGAAGGGGATTTCTTAAACCAACTGAATGATCAAACACTAGTGATACTTGCATTCCACTATAAGAAAATAGATCTAAAGATCAACAAAAATATATTACTGAAGATGCTTAATCATCTATCAGTAATATACTACATCATTTTCATACAATATCTAGTGTCTGTATAATGCCCCTTGTTATAACTTTCCTAGTCACTCTGTCAATATGATCAAAAATAAAAAATGGCATGTCTTTTGCCAAAACTTGGTATCTAGAGCAAGATTTGACGTACTGAACTTCATGGTCACAGAGGGCGGTTTCTAACTAGCTCTCTTTGTTCATGAAGATATAGCTTGCAGTGTTGCTTTCAATTCTTTGATCATTTGATCCAATACGAGCCACCAGTTGATCCAACTGACCTTTCACACTCAGATCGATAATTTGTATTCCTTCTTTCTCTTAACTGATAACAAAACCAGCAATTAAAGATTGGTCAATGGCGTTTTCTATGCTGACACGAATTGCACCAGTTAGGCTCTGCATTTTCTTTGCAATCTGATCCATCTGATGGGGTTGCAATTTCACAGCTAAGGACACTCACAACAAGGGTGTCAGCAGCTCTCTCTGAATCAAAGATGTCTAGACCTGAAATTTTGTCCTTCATCATGCTAATAAGCTTGTTGTCCATTACAGAGCTGACGGAACCTAAACAAAGGGGCTCAAATTCTGAACCTTCGGTAATTTTCTTGCATAGCTTCTTCGGATTGATATGGGTTACTGTGCCTGACAGGAAATTGCAGGCGTGCTCTTTGCACCGCAAACCAGACTGTTTGATGGCATCACCTTCTGTAAAGTGAAGAACAGGACCCGGTCTTTGATGTTCTGCACCAAGCTGTTCCCTGTTGTTGCAAGGCACACTTGAAGACTGCCCACTTGCTAAAATCATCATATATCTTCTAAATTGTGCCGCAGATTTGGATCTGACCATGAAAGGTGATCCATGAGGAGTGATGGAATTATTCAAGATACAAATCCGATGAAAATTAGGGAGATTTTAAATTTTGCTATGTCATTTGATCTCTTTATAGTTAATACAATCTTCAAAAAACGAGATGAACATTTAATTACTTATAAGAGTGGCTTATCACAAACACAAATTGATTACTTTATTTGTAGAAAAAAAGATAGAGCATGTTGTAAAGATTGTAAGGTAATTCCAGGAGAAAGCTTAACCACTCAACATCGACTTTTAGTTATGGATTTACAAATAAAAAAATGGACAAAGAAGAAAAGAGTGCATCGAGCTATTCAAACTAAATGGTGGAACCTCAAAAGCGAGAAAGAAGATATATTTAACCAGAAAGTCCTTCAAGAAGATGTTTGGAATTATGTTGGCACACCCTCTGATATGTGGAACAATATGGCTATACATATTAGGAAAGTGGCGAAAGATGTGTTAGGGGTATCTAAGGAAGGTGTACTGGCACAAAAAGAAGCTTGGTGGTGGATTGAAGTAGTACAAAATAAAATCAAGGCAAAGAGGATGTTACAAATTGCATTATGCTAAGAAAACTAGTGAAACTTTAGAAGCTTATAAGAAAGCAAAGAAGGAAGCAAAAAAGGCCGTTAGTGAAGCAAAAGCTAAGATTTGGGAGGACTTATATAAAAAACTCAACTCAAAAGAGGGTGAAAGAGATATTTTTAGGATAGCTAGGGCTAGAGATAAGAAAACTAAAGATCTTAATTATGTTAGATGCATAAAAGACGAGGATGAAAAAATTCTAGTGGCAAATGATGATATAAGAAATAGATGGAAAAACTATTTTTATAATCTTTTTAATGAAAATAAAGATGTTAGTATTAGTTTAGGAGATTTAGCGAAGTCAGAAAAGTATATAAACCACAATTTCTACTGACATATTCAAAAGAATGAAGTCAAAGAGGCTCTTAAATATAAGAAGGGTGGTAAATCGGTAGGACCAGATAATATTTCTATAGAAGTTTGGAAAATACTAGGAGAAATAGGAATCACTTGGCTCACAAGACTATTTAATAAAATATGAAAAAACCAAAAGATGCCTGAGGAATGGAGAGCAAGTACACTTATACCCGTATATAAGAACAAGGGAGACATTCAAAATTGTGCGAATTATCGAGGTATCAAGTTAATGAGTCATACTATGAAATTATGGGAAAGAATTATCGAACGTAGGTTAAGACAAGTATCAAGTACAACAGAGAATCAATTTGGATTTATGCCAGGTAGATCTACTATTGAAGCGATTCACCTTTTGAGACGTCTTATGGAACATTTTAGAGCAAAAAAGAAAGACCTTCACATGATATTTATTGATCTAGAAAAAGCTTATGATAGGGTACCGAGGGAGGTTCTTTGGAGAACTTTGGAAAAAGAGGTATCCCATTGACATATATTAACCTTATAAGAGACATGTATGATGGTGCAAAAACATGTGTGAGGACTCATGAAGGAACGACAGACTTCTTTGAAGTTAATATTGGGTTACATAAAGGATCAACTTTAAGTCCATACTTATTTATAATGGTGATGGATGAGTTAACAAAACATATTCAAGATGAAGTACCTTGGTGTATGTTATTTGCAGATGACATTGTATTAGTGGAGGAGTCCAAGGAAAAAGTTAATAGAAAATTGGAACTATGGAGAGAAACATTAGAAAACAAAGGCCTCCGACTTAGTAGAACAAAGACAGAATATATGGAATGTAAGTTTGATCATTTGGCTACTTCAGAGGACATAGAAATTAAAATTGGCACACATTGCATTCCCCAAAAGGAAAGTTTTAAATACCTAGGGTCAATTTTTCAAAGTGATGGAAGAATTGATGGAGATGTTACACATAGAATTAATGCTGGTTGGTTAAAATGGAGAGGAGCATCAAGTATTCTTTGTGATAAGAAGATACCATTAAAATTAAAAGGTAAATATTATAGAGCAGCAATTAGGCCTGCCATGTTTTATGGTTCTGAGTGTTGGGCAGTTAATCATCAACATGTACAAAAGATGTCTGTGACAGAAATGAAGATGTTGAGATGGATGAGTGGTCATACAAGAAAAGACCGTATACATAATGAGGTTATTAGAAACAAATTAGGAGTGGCACCAATAGAGGATAAAATGAGAGAATATCGTTTAAGATGGTTTGGACATATAGAAAGAAGATCAAAAGAAGAACCTGTAAGAAGGTTAGAAAAACTAAATTTGGAAAGTATTAAAAGAGGTAGAGGACGACCACATAAGTGTTGGAAAGAAACAATAAAGAATGATCTAGCTTATTGGGAGTTAACTTCTAACATGGCACACGATAGGGATCTGTGGAAACAAAGAATCCATGTAGCCGACCCCGTCTAGTATGGGAAAAGGCTTAGTTGTTGTTGTTGTTGTTGTTGTACAAATCCGATGAAAATCTACATCTGTTAGCAATTATATGAAAACAGAGCCCACTTAACACTCGAGCAAAATTCAACATTCCATCCAAGAAAATTTCCATCTTCAAATGCAGATAGGATTTCATACAGACAATTAAATAGATTGAACGAGTCACAGAATCGACAAAAGTTCAATTCTTCATGATGTTACAGAGATGATATGGCAACCAATAACCACATAAAATAAGAACTTAGTGTTGTATGTATACTACTGCCACAGACGACCAGAAATTTCATTGAACTAACATAGAGGTAACAGAGTCAAAACTGGAAAATCTTCCCCAAGGAAAGCTCCGACAATTAATTCTTAAGAAATATCACATTCAGGTGAGCCAAAATTTACATGGACATTCATATTCATTGATTATGTTTCAAAAATTCCTTCAATAACATAAACCTTTCTGAGTATTTCTCAACATTTTCTTTTACCTGCTACAACCACACAAACATTGAAGTGCACAGTACTCCTTTATCAACATCCGCAATAAACATAAAAGAGGGTAGGGGCCGTCGGTCTGTGGACTTTACACAATTACCTTTTGGAGCCTGAATTATCATCACTATAATGTTCTCAAAACAAAGATAATGTAAAGCTGAGATGGGTCATTCTCGGCATGCACATCCACAAAAAATGACTAGACCAGCCATCTAGCCGTTTTGTGTAGAACGGTTATTGAAACCACAAGGATAAGGGCTCCATAACGGAAAGCCCAACCCAAGAATTGAGGAAGGATGGAGTCAGGCACTCAAAGCATCGCACTGAACTAAAACATGAGAAAAACATACGAAAATTAGATCTAGACTCTTCATGTGAAAATGGCCGTGGGAAACCAGAAAAATTACCCCTTCATTGTGTTATTCTTGAAAGCCATTCGCTGTGTGAAAAGAACGGAACTTTGGAATACGTCAATAGGGAGGGATCCTTCACTCATATCAAAGTTTGCTTTGCCTGTTGTTTTTCAGAAATGGGAAGAAAAAAGGGAACACAGAGAGCAAGGGCACTCCCTATCAGTGTCGAAAAAACTAGTTTAGACACCCTATCGAAAACCATAAAAGGTGCCCTCAGACAATCTAACAAGACGTAGAGAGACAAAGGCCGATGGAAGGACAGAAGCCCACCATCCCGTAGAGGTAAGAAGGTTGGAAGGCCATCAGCTCGTAGGGACAAGACAAAGGCCGACGAAAGGCTAGAAGGTCATCAGCTCGCAGAGGAAAGCGGCCATAAGGCCATCAGTTTGCATAGGCATGTAAACACCCAAAAATCCCACGATTTTCCCAAGAAACCTCGTTTTATAAAAACTCCCCCAAAAAGCTATTTTGAGTCTGGAAACCAGGAGCCTTCTAAGCAACCCTGTACATATGTTTAAACTATATATGTTTTAAAATATATATTATATAGTTTTAAAACCTTTAAAAAGGTGTTTTTGAAACCCCGCAAAGCAACTTGGCCTGATGAAAGCAGGACCAGAAGAGCGAAAGAGAGCCCGGAACCGGAGCACATGTCGAGCCTGACACATCAACTCTTGTATCAAATTCATCTCTAGAATCTCGGACTTCCAAGCCCCTGTTATCAACGAACTGCTTGAAATAATCTTTGGAAGGTGAAAAGAGGAGCGAACAACAATATTGGTGAAGACCCAACGCAAGACGGAGTACTGATGCTGTCAGGCCCCGCACAAACCGTTCGTTTCGAACACACCATGAAGGAGTCAGAAATCAGATTTGGATTGGATCTGGACCATATATATCCAGATCCAAATCCAAACATGTATGTGGATTCGGATTTGGATCCAAATATCCAATCCAATATCCACATCCATGGCCCACATCACCTTCTCATAAATGGAGGTGGGGCCCACAAGAAATTCACGTGGAAAGCTTGGGTATGAGAGAGCATGGGGGGGATTAAATATGAGTGAACACGTGTTAAGCTTGACTTTTGTGTCAAGTTTTGGGTTAATTATGTGGGTTAGCCTAATGAGTATGGGTTTAAGCTTGTATGCACCTACACCTAACCTAGGGCTGCACCAATTTGCTACAACTAGATCCATGGGTCATGCAAAGGGATGCTCCTAACCCTAATCCTAAGCTAAACCCCCTTACCTAGCCGTTTTCCCCTAAACCCGACCTAATCCTAGCCTAATCACCTAGCCCACTTCCTTAATCCTTCCCTAATCCTAACCTAATCACCTAACCCACTTCTCTAATCCTTCCCTAAACCTAGCCTAATCCCCCTAACATCACCCTAATCCTAGCCTAAACACCTAACCCACTTCACTAAACCTCACCCTGAGCCCAACCCACCTAGCTAAGCCCTAAACCACTAAACCAGCCCACCTAAATCCCTAGCACACCATATCCCTAAACCTGCCCTCTCTCTCTCTCACCCACTCCACTCCACGCCACCTCCATCCTTCGGCCAGCTCCACTCCACGCCACGGACTACAACCTCCCCTTCCACTCGGCTGCACCTTGACACCCGCTTGCCATCATCTTTCAGCTGCCACCCGCCACCTCGTTCCTTCGGCCAGCCTTCCATCCCGGTTAGTACCCCATCTCAACATTACCTCTTCTTTACTCCCCCATTCCTAGCCACACAACCGCCACTTTCCCCTAGCCTAGCCAACATCTCATCCAACCGGCCACCACCTGCCACCTTCCACCGTTCGGCCAGCATCACCCGGCTGCACCATCTGCCCCTCCTCTCTTAGCCAGCCAAGCCTTATACCCTCAGCCTTACCTCTCCCTAAGACCTACTCCCAAGCCTTAGTGGCAGCCCCTAACTAGCATCCTCACCTTCCCTAAGCACCCCAACCCCAGCCAAGGCAGCACCCCATCCACTTGGCTAGCGCCAAGGCGCCACCCGCCTGCACCTTCATCCTTCGGCCAGCACCTTCCTTTGCCGCACCCATCCAAGGAGCTCCCTCTTGTAGCCCAAGGCGACTCTCTAGGCCAAGTGCAAGCAAGTCACCCCGGACCAGCTATACGTAAGTGCCTAACTCGGTCCTTGTTATAGACTTGCTTATGCTTAATTAAATTTGATACGGGGTTGTAATAATGGAGCGTTGTCTCCCCTGCTTGTAATAATGTGGTTTGGCACACCGACAAACATGTGCACTTGAGCTTATTCCGCTCTTAGCTGCACACGATTTTGACACACACATGGGCCTAATCAGCCCTTAAGATATAGCTATACGTATATAATTTAAGTTGCGTGGGTTTTATTTAAGTTGTGTGTGTTGTCTTTTAATTTTCACACTCACACACATTGAGCTTTCGCTCTTATTTCCAAGACCCTAGTAAGGGCCTATTGCAATTTCGTTTTGAGGTGTTTTACTTCAAGTTGTGTGTGTAGTATTTCAATTCTACACTCACACACATTGAGATTTCGCTCTTACTCCCAAGACCTTAGTCAAGGCCTATTGCAATTATATTTGGGTTTAAATTCATGTCTGTAGACACCCAAAATTTTCTTTTAATTCTTACCTTTTTAGGAAAGTGTCCATTTTTGGTAATTTTGGGTTTTCGAAGGAAAAAGGCACTAAACGAGTTTATTTTGGTACCAAAATTTTATGAAAGATTTAAAATGATGAAAGAATACTTTCCTTTCTGAAAAATTCGAATTTTGACAAAATTGAAAAAAAAATGACGATTTTGCCCCTGGCATGGAAAAGCTGGATTTCGTTTTCTTAAAAGATTTATGACAAAAAAATATGTTGAAAGCTTGCCTTTTGAAAAGATACAGGCATGTATAAGATAATTTGACACCTGAAAAGGCAGGTGGGTGCCCAAAAAGGAGAGCGGGCATCAAAAAGGAAAAGTGAGCTTCCCAAAAAGAAAAGTTCATATTCGAAAAGAAATCAGTTGCTCGAGGGAAAAGTTAATGTTATCAAAGGAAAGGAAAGATGGAAGCAAGAAAGAACGCTCCGAAAACAAAGGTTTGATATCGAGCGCCTCTCGTAATATGTATATGTTATGATTGGTTGTTGAGGTAATTAGTGTATTGATATGCATCAGTTTGGCATTGTCATCTGTTACTGTTGTGTTAAGAATAATGTTGATATTCCAACACTCATGGAAGAAATCTAACGAGCATGATGGTTGGTTTTCAAAAACGTAACATGGGCTTACTTGAACGCTTTTGTAGAAACGCATGTAACATGGATTTGCATAACCACTTTCACAGCAAACATGCAGTTTTATCCAATTCGATTGCTAAACTGGCTGGGTTGTACAAAGGTGTTTCTGTTAGCTTGTCAAAGTGCATCTTGAAATTCAATACAACAAGTCATATCTAGACTCGCGGCACCCAGCTAAAGGTTGCTTATGCAGAAGTTGCACGCTGGTAAAAAGAAGCAGAACACAACTGGAGTTGTTCGAAGGGAAACATGTTGAAGCGGCCCTGGGTCGTCACATGAAGAATCCACTAATGCCAGAACTTCGAGCATTCCTGCAAAATCAAGAGGAGACATTAGATCCAGTGTGACATTGGCAGTGGAAGACCAGAACATTACGGTGGATGGAACTGATGATTCCAGAAAAACTCCAGCATGGCATGTTATGGATGAACTAGGATATGTTTTGATGGCATAGTGGTGAACCCAAAGATGCTGACATCCTTTGGACGAGTTTCCAAATAGATGAAGAAGTAAAGAGTACTATCAGAATCTTCAGGAATTCATTCTCATGTTTCACTAAGTGAAGCTATTCCAGATAAGGAGAAATTGACAGGAGTGGTTGGTATGATGATGGCTCATTTCACATAGTAGAGAATCATGTACCAGACATGCAATATTGTTCAGGACATACAGAACCTAGAGGCAGTAATACAGATTCAAGCTCTAACAAGTTTTCTTCAGTCAAGGGAGAGTTGAAGAGGAAAGGATGGATTATTCTTGACAATATGAATGCTACATGGGCAATGTCTGGAGGATGTGTTTGGTCCAGTTCTGAGAGCAACAGTTCACATGCTTCAAAGACAGGTGGACGTGACTTGACTAAATGTTTGGAACTGTCACTCCTTGGGGCAAGCATTCAATGTGACATTTTTCCTGATGGAGAACTCCACGTTTCAAAACTCTTGGTATCCATCTAGGAGCTTCATGTATATGATAACAGCAAAGATGCCCCATGGAAAATGGTGCTGGGCTATTACCATTCTAAACAGCACCCAAGAGAAAGCCATGCAGCAGCAGTGAATTTGAGTTTGGAATCCGTTAAGCCAGATCCTTGTATTCCACTTGAAGAATACAGGTTCCCTTGCGGTTGCATCTGCATCAGAGTCAAACTAGATTTCAAGCATTGAAACATGAAAGTGGGATCGAAGAGAAGGCAAACTATCCTCTGTACCTTGATATACTGGACTTTTATGAAGGTTTAAATATGAAAGTGGAGCAGCAAGTTCCACTGTTATTAGTTGAGAGGCAAGCACTGAACGATGCCTTGGAAGAGAGATGCCCGCATCCGAGATGTATTTATGACTTGCAAGGATAAACAGGAGAGTGAAGTTGCAATTGCTTTTCTTAAACTCGTATCACCACGCACAAGTCCTAGGCTACCATGTGATCTGAAGGATTCAGCCGATAACAACCTCATCAATTGGAATGATGGGAATCACGAAAATGGAGCGATAAATCTAAGAAGGAAGCTGAGACCACTTACCAAAAGGTTGTTCTTCCTACAAATGAATGCAGAGTCGATCAAGGCAAGGAAAACAGCAAGTGGATAGCTCCAAACAATTACCGAATTCAACACCTTGCCTGTCAAAGCAGTCAGCTGTATTGAGTTTGGCAAGTTTTCAACCTCTTGCCGAAGTTGCAACATACCTCCATTTGGAAATTCCTTGCCAGCTCCAAACGATTTCTGCAACTATAGCTGAACCTGGCTACTGCCCCGATTTCAGCCAAGGTCAGTCCCATATTCTTCTAAATAACGTATATCAAACTCAGCAAGAAATCGGAAGGGATGCAGCAAGTCTACCTATCTTCCTAATTGGAACCAAGTGCAACCAAGTAAAGAAGCCATCCAAAGAGAGCCGATCAAGGCAAAAAGGAGCAGCAGCTACACTTGCCAATCACGTCTTCCCATAGACAGCGCCCTATACAGCAAGTCTTACCGTATTTCACCAAGAATATGTAAGGCGGGTTGCCTTATGAGTGACAAAACCAAAGAGGCATCCTTTGGCCTATAAAAGGAGCCTCAAAGGTGTTGCAAAAAGAGGAACCACTAACTGCAAACTATCAATCCGAGGAATCAACCAGCCATTGCAAATAACTAGTCCGAAAATCCTCCAGTCACCACAAAGCATCAATCCGGGAAAACCAAGAAAACAGGAACATTCAGTCCAAAAATTAAGAGAAATAGAGAGAGAGAGAGAAAGGAAGAGAAGAAGGAAGTCCGGCCTGGTTCCGACGTCCGACGATCATCCGGTGAAGTGCTCCTACGTCCCCTCTCACTCACACAGGTTGGAATTCTTGCACAAATTGGTTTTAATTCTTGAGAATCTGAAAAAGCACAGATTTTGGAAATTTGTATATGAATCAAGGCTTTGAGCCCATGTTTTTCATTTATATCGATACAAACATGCATGATTCCTTCATAAACGAAATTAAAATCCATGTTTAGATGATTTTCATGATTTATTAGGACTGGTACAGGTTGAACTTCGTTCTAGAATCACGTTAGGAACCTTCTGAAATTTTCTGTAAAACTGGTTTCTGAAACTGTCTGTGCACACGTGTCTGATCACGGAATTTTTATAGACAAACGGATAAGCCAATTTCTTTGAAATTTTATAAATAATCTAGACATATCGGACGTTCTTAGATAAAATTTTGAGGAATTGTTATGAACGGTTGCCTCGCCAATTAGATCCGTGAAGTTTATACAAAATCCAGATTGCGTTTTACAGAAACAGAACGTTCAGTAACAGACCTCTGTTCTTTTGCCCATATCTCTGCAACCACTGAATGAAATTGGATGAAATTTGATTCTTTGAAAACCTAACATCCGTATCTTTCTAACACAATAAATTTCATCGAAATTGGATGACTAAGCACTGAGATATTGCTATTTTTCTGAGCTTCTGATCCACAGAAATAGGGCTGTTCTGAATTTTATAACAGTTTCTGATTCTGTATTTAATTCTTAGAAAATAAAGAACTAAATTATAAAATAAAAATATATTCTGATTCTACACATGCGTGTCTCTATTCTGTAAAAGTTTTAGAATTTTTGGAGAACAAAAATATTTTTAAAAATTCAGAGAACAGGCCTCTGAAACTGAACAGGTTCTGCAAATCTAAGAATCTGAAATTTTTCAGAAATCAAGAACTTAAACACAAATCTGAAACTTTGGAAAATCTGGTTTTTCCTTTCTCGAATTAATGGATTCAAACAAATTTCAAGCGTCTAGGCTGACCCTTGAGCGCCGGTTCAAGAAGGCCTAAGTCGAAAAGATCTCACTTGTCCACAATCGTTCTAAGAAGTCAGAAAAACATAATTTGTTAGTTTTGGTAAACTAACTAGCACGCTCGTGCAACCCGTCGTAGTTCGAGGGTTTGATTTCGAATCCCAAACGATTTGAAATAAAATCACGTCTACAATGTCGTGTGCGTAGTATTTCAATTCTATACTCACACACATTGAGCTTTCGCTGTTACTCCCAAGACCTTAGTCAAGGCCATATTGCAATTATATTTGGGTTTCATTTACAAGTCGTGTGAGTTGTCTTTCAATATACACACAACACCCACGCACACGCTGGCGACCTTCGGGCCCATATATATTATAAGTATTTTCCTTCGGCTATGTCTTTAAGATTTGGGTTTTAAGGTTCAGCAGTGTGCATAGTCTTTACATATATACATGACACACACTTGCACAATTGAGCCTTTCCGCTCTTAAGATATAGCCATATTTCTCTTTTGCAATTTCCCTTTTACAAATTTACATTAAGTCATTTCCCTTCCGCATTGTCTTTCAATTCGGGTTTTCCCTTTGGAGTTGCATGAGTTTGCATTGCATATATGCCATACCACGAGTTAGGACTCATATTGCATCAAAGCAAACCCCACACTCTCGCTCAAAATCGTCCCACTTAGGTCACGTGTGCATACACACACCTAGTTGGCCCGAAAAGGGATAAAAAGAAAGACATAGGCACGTGCAAATCCATGTGAAAAAAAAACTTGAAACCATACAAATTAGCCCAAATCGAACACCTCAAACATTTTCCCTGGGTTATCATGTTAAAAACTTGATTTTCTAAGCGTACAGACTGACCCTTGCGCATCGGTGCAAGAAGGTCTGCGACGAAAAGAGCTTGCTTGCTCACAGTCGCCCCGATAGAAGTCAGATTTTAAAACATTTCTTCGCTAGCTTAAGCAAGCTAGCTGGCACGCCCTTTTGCTTAAATACGACTTAGACACACGAAAAGATTCGCTTCAGGCCTAAGAAACCGGAGTCGAAGATTTTTCGTGTCTACAGACTTGGCACGCCCGGTGGGATGTGAGTCTTTTGAAAATCGAGTAATATTAGAAACCTTGCGAACAATTTTCCAAAGGTGTTATTTTTTCTTTTTGTACTTCATACGTAGGATTTTGAAAGCTTGAAAGCATGTCGAAATCAAATCCAAGTGAAGTGTCGAGCCAAGGCTCATGCGCATCAAGTTCTCACTCTAGGAGGTTTTTGAAAAATAAAAACAAACTAGAAGAGATAGAAGATTTGAGAAGGGAATTCGAGGCTAAAATCGATGCTCTTAGCCAAGAGGCTGAAGTAGGAGATTCATGTTCATCGAATGGTGAACAAAAGGCCAAGAAAAGACCTTAAAAACCTCGCAAACATAAAGAGGCCTCCGTAATGGAAGGCAATCAATACCACGAGTCCTTCACACAAAAGGACCATAAAGCCCTACAGTAGCTGCTAAAAGGGCAAAATAAAGAGAAAAAGAGTTATGCCCTGTTTGATTTCCTACCTATGGATTATGAAACAGACAATGACGATGAAATACCGAACTTCCATCGGTATGATGGCACGGGAGACCCTAGGTCTCACCTGCAACTTTTTTCACTTCGAGCCCATAAGAAAAAAAAGGACTCGATGAAATGGTGTATTGGTTTCCTCTATCCCTTAAAGGCACAGCTGCCAAATGGCTGGCTTCCTACGATCTAAGCCAGTTTGCTACTTTTGAAGAGTTAGCGAACTGCTTTATGCAAAGATTTGCACATAACGTAGAAGTCACGCCGACTTTAAACACTTTAAGGGATACAAAGCAAGGCATGAACGAAGACGTATATGCCTTCATTATTCGATGGAGGTCCCTTTTAGGGAAAGTGCGAGAGCCAATATCCGAAGGATGCGTAGTCATGCTCATCCTGGATAATTTTAAAAATGAATTAAAGACCCTTCTCTCTCTTCACGAAATCTCAACTTTCTATAAGTTGATCAAAAAAGCATTCCTTTTCGAAACCAATTTGAAGAAAGGGATATACGATCACTTATGGAAAGGAAGTGTCATTTCAAAAACCCACTTGGAAAAGCCCATCACTTATGGGCTACCCACGATGAACAAAGGGGCAAAACCCCACAAAATTGCCAATGTCCGGGTGGATCCAAGCCCGGCAAACACTTCAAAAAATTTTGAAAAAATAGAAAACAAAAAGGAAAAAAACTTTCAAAAACCATTTGAAAAATGGGAGTACACTCCGCTAAGGCAACTTGTGTCGGAGGTCTTAGACCTCCTACTTGCCCAAGGCATGATTGAACTCTCCGAAATTCCCGAGGGAGTCACTTCTAAAGGAGAATTTTTAAACCGCTTTTACAAGTATCATCGGCTCAAAGGCCATGATACAAACCGTTGTTTCTCTCTTTTAAATAAAATTGATAACTTGATAGCGGAGGGCCGACTTCAGGTCACTGAGGAACCCGAGCCAGCTCAAGCTATCTTTAAAGAACCCTTTCCCAAGCATGCCAGTAGCAGTGGGAAAGGAAAAGAGGTATGTACCCTCACCTTTTTAAAAGATCTAGCGCATCCATCTGAGTCTGGTCGATCCACTTGTGTATCTACTCTTGTACTTTACAAGAAACCCGCCCAAGTAATCATCTGGGGACCACCAAGAGCTAAATCCCCGTCTAAACCAGTTTTAAAGATTCAAGGTACTCCAAAACTCACGGTTAGAGCCATATTAGGTGCGAACCCTAGGTTGGTCGTGGGGGAAGTAACAAGATCTGGAAGGATCTATCAACCCCCGTACCTACAAAGTGCTAAAAAGGTGGTCAGTGTGCTTGGCCCCTCAAAAGCATGTATTCCTAGAGTTCTGCCAAAAGCAGATAATGGGAAAATCATTTTAAACCCTTATGATTTCGAAAACCATCCTTCAAAGATTTCTATCCACATGTCCATCCTAGAGCTAATACAAACTTCACCTAGGCATAGACTCGTGCTAGAGAAAATTCTAGAAAGAGCTAAGGTTAGTTCGAACATAACCCCTCAATCCTTGTCTAACCAAGTGGCGTCAATAGGAGCAAAATCGCCCATCACATTCTCGGAAGATGATGTAGATAGACCCTACAAAGCCTATAACCAGGCCCTGCATATCGAGGTGGTTTTGAATAACCACTCTCTGGACATGTAACTTATCGATGGGGGAGGAGGGCTCAACATCCTTCCACTTCTTGTGGCATATCAAATCGGAGTCACCTTGACTTCTGTAAACCCCAGTCCCATCATTATCACTGGATACGAATGGAATGCGTCTAGACCCTTAGGTTCAATCGAACTCCCTATAGAAATGGGAGGGATCACACACACGGGGGTGTTCTATGTCTTGGACATCCACCCCCATTATAACCTGTTATTGGGAAGGCCTTGGATACACAGCTTGTGCGCTGTGCCATCCACCTTCCACAGGTGTGTCAAGATCCCTTTTAGGGACCAAATCGTTGTGATCCTAGGTGAGAGTCACCCTCAGCTTCAGGGGATCATAAACTCCCCTTGTTTGACGAGTTTCCAGGTCCATGAGGCTAACCTAGGGCAGACCATGGTCGAGCCGCCAAGGCTCATATTGAAAAATCCTAGGAAGGTCGTATGCATCAGGGGATCGCCCAAAGCTGGCCCCCTCAAAATCCTGACCCTTCTAGGAAGACCCAAACATCCCTTATTTCCAAAACTCCTGGACAGAAAGCCCTATGTCCATGACATAGATGACAACAAGTTCCAGGACCACGACCTATATTCAAACTTTTCTAAAAATAAAAAGTCGTGGACCATGCTGTTAAATATGGGCTACATGCCATATACCAGTCTAGGGGCGCAGAATCAGGGTCTCCTGGAACCCATCCTTCCTAAGGCCAATCCAAGCCGATATGGGATCGGCTATACTCCCAAAATACCACCAGAGCCACCCCCTATGACCACCTGGGTCAAGGGTGCCCTGGAGCCTACCATAGAAGAAACCTACGATTTGGACCTCTTATTCCGAGCCTAATCCGTAGTGTTCTCCCTTTGTAGGTATGATGGAAGATCCCTTATACAAAAATACAAAAACATTTGAAAAACTCAAAATCAAAAAAATAAAAAAATTGCAAAAACCAAAAACATTGGAAAATCAAAAACTCGAAAATAGAGTAGTTTGTATAGTTCATAAGGTTCTTGTTTTGAAAAAATACAAAAAAATCGAAAATTTACAAAATACTAAAAAGATTTTGTACATAGCTGCTCCTGGTAAGGCTTTGGAAAAAGAAAAGGATTTCGAAAGGAATGTCGTCTGCATAACCAGACCAAAAATTTTGAAATCAATTGAAACTCTAAGTGTAAAACCAGGTCTTTTGAAAATCCACGCATCAAATTCCCTCGGGTCTATAACCCACGAGAATGATCGAAGCCCAGAAGTGGATCCCCTTGAGGAAGATCTCACTTCTGAGCTCCCAGAATTTCATAAAATTCTTGATTTTGAAAGACCTTCCAATTCAGTAGGAGGAGATTTCATAGAGTTGAACCTAGGGAGTGATTCCAATCCCAAACTCATCAAGATCGGTGCATGTTTGTATGGGCATGAATGATCAGCATTCATTGCATTTCTATGAACCTACTTAGATGTGTTTGCATGGATGTATGAAGACATGCCGGGCATAGATCCCAGCATTGTCAAACATCGTCTTCCCTTAGATGCGGATGTAAAGCCCATAAAGCAGAAGCTTAGAAAAATACATCCGAATGTACACGCACAAGTCAAAGAGGGTTTAGAGGATCTGTTAAAAGCCGGATTTATAAAACCCATTGCTTATTCTGATTGGTTATCAAACATCGTTGTGGTTCGAAAAATCAATAGGAAAATTTGAATATGCATCGATTTCAAAAACCTGAATAAAGCCACTCCAAAGGATAATTATCCTTTACCAAACATAGATTTGATAGTCGATAGTACTGCAAATCACGAGATGTTTTTGTTTATGGATGGCTATTCAGGGTATAATCAAATTAAATTAAGTCCACGAGATCAGGGTATGACCGCATTCACAACCCCGTGGGGCACGTACTGCTATACAGTCATACCCTTTGGTTTGAAAAATGCCGGCACGACATAAAGCAGAAGCTTAGAAAAATACATCCGAATGTACACGCACAAGTCAAAGAGGGTTTAGAGGATCTGTTAAAAGCCGGATTTATAAAACCCATTGCTTATTTTGATTGGTTATCAAACATCGTTGTGGTTCGAAAAATCAATGGGAAAATTCGAATATGCATCGATTTCAGAAAACCTGAATAAAGCCACTCCAAAGGATAATTATCCTTTACCAAACATAGATTTGATAGTCGATAGTACTGCAAATCACGAGATGTTTTTGTTTATGGATGGCTATTCAGGGTATAATCAAATTAAATTAAGTCCACGAGATCAGGGTATGACCGCATTCACAACCCCGTGGGGCACGTACTGCTATACAGTCATACCCTTTGGTTTGAAAAATGCCGGCACGACATACCAGAGAGCCATGACTACGATCTTCCATGATCAGATTCATGAGCTCATAGAAGTGTATGTAGATGATCTCTTGGCAAAATCTAAAACCTGATGTACTCATATTGAATGTTTGCAAAAGATTTTCGAAAGGCTTAGACTTTACAAAGTAAAGATAAACCCTCAAAAATGTGTATTCAGAGTAGAGTCTGGAAAGCTTCTAGGCTTTATGGTGAGCCAAAGGGGTATAGAAGTCGACCCCTCTAAGTATTGAGCCATCATAGACATGGCACCAACCCTCCAATCTCACACAAATTCGTAGCCTCCAGGGTCAATTACAGTCCATTCGTCGATTTATATCAAACCTGGCGACTAGATGCGAATCCTTCAACAAACTGTTGAGGAAGGGCACGAAATTTTCATGGGATGACGACTGCCAGAAGTCATTTGAAAGACTAAAGGCATACCTGGTTAATCCCCCTGTTTTGAATCCTCCGAAGCAAGGAAAACCTTTTTTGCTTTACATTTCTGTGCATGCGAATGCTTTGGGAGCTCTACTAGCTCAATACGAGGATGACACCCATAAAGAGTATGCCATCTATTACATTTCGAAAACTCTCTTGGCTTATGAAAGGAATTATCAAGCCATGGAGAAGACGTGCTTGGCCCTAGTCTGGGCCTGCCAGAAATTTCGACACTATTTCTTAGATCATGAGATCTGGATAGTGTCCAAGCTTGATCCAATCAAGCACTTATTTGAAAAACCCATTCTCATTGGTAGATTGGGCAAATGACAACTCCTTCTAATGGGGTACGACCTGAAATACCATCACCAGATCTCCATTAAGGGGCAAGCTCTAGCAGACTACGTGGCTGAGTTCCCACTGGAGGACGCATATCCCACACTTAATGAAATGCCTGACGAAGGCATATTGCAAAATCATTTTCAAAACCACATTTTGGCAAACTCTTTCGAAAACCAAGTGTGGAAAATGCACTTCGATGGGGAACGAAACCAACGAGGGGCTGGTGGTGGGGTCATCCTCATATTTCCTGAAAAGGGCGAGATTCCCATAGCAATCCGCCTAGATTTCGAATGTTCCAACAATATAGCTAAGTATGAAGCACTCATACAAGGCTTAAGGATTTCGAAAACTCTAGGGGCATCATGCATCGAGGTCTTTGGAGATTCGCTCCTTGTCATAAACCAGGTTTTGAAAATTTGGCAAGTACGTAATGAAAAACTACTTCCATATCACGAGTTGTCCACTCGATTGGTCCAGTCCTTCCAATCGTGCAAACTCACACACATAGGAAGAGAGGATAATGGCATTACCGACGCCCTCTCCTCCTTGGATTTAGCCCTAAAGGTCGATCCCATTTCAAGGACCCGATCTTTAGAAATATGGCATGCGCCTAACCCATCCACACACAATTTGGATATTTGCCAAAATAACCTAGATTCTATTGAAAAACCTTGGTTTTGCGACATCAAATATTTTCTAGAAAATGGGGGATTCACCGAGGATGCCATATCCAAAGATAAGGCATTCATCCGTAAAATTTCAACCCGATACGCCATTCTGGGTGGGGTTTTGTATAAAAAAAGCTTTACCGGCATCCTACTAAGATGTGTCGATCTAGAGGAGGCTAGGATTGTTATGCATGAGTTCCACGATGGAGAATGTGGAGGTCATGTTAATGCCAACATGATGGCAATGAAAATACTTAGAGCGGGCTATTTTTGGTCCATCCTGAAAAAGGATTGTCACGATCATGTTAGGAAGTGTCATCCATGTCAAGTGCATGGGCACGCCATTGATATCCCATCATCTTCATTGCATTCCGTGGTCAGCCCCTGGCCATTTACCATTGATATCGTAGGCCCGATCTTTTCAAAGGCATCGAATGAGCATAGATTCATTTTAGCAGCCATTGAGTATTTCTCCAAGTGGGTGGAAGCCATTTCCCTTACCAACGTACAGGGGTAACATGTGGTGGCTTTCGTTAGGAAGAATATCTTGGCTTGATTTGGGGTTCCACGAGACCTTGTGTCCGATAATGGCACCCCATTCAAAAATGAGCTGATGGTCAAGTTGTGCAACATGTATGGTATAACTCACCACTTCTCCTCACCCTACTACCCTCAAGGCAACGGCCAAGCCGAAGCCACAAACAAGACTCTCATTAGTATCATTGAGAAGACTTTAGAGAAGGGTAGGACGTGGCACGAGAAGCTTGATGAAGCCTTATGGGCTTATAGGACTTCCATCCGGACTCCCACGAATGCCACACCATTCGAATTGGTCTACGGCACAAACGTCATTCTTCCCATTCATACGCAACTGCATTCATTCCATACATCCATCACACTCAACCTCCTCCTAGAGACGCTTCAACATGCTAGGACGACCGAACTAGATTTGTTAGATGAGAGGCGACTCCTTGCTATGGATCATGCTCATGCATACCGGCAAAGGATAGCCCGACACTATGACAAACACATGAGACCTCACCACTTTGAAGTGGGGGATCTGGTTTTGAAAATCATCCACTATCGTGGCCCACATCCATTTGGAAAGTGGCGCCCCAAGTGGGATGGACCCTATGTTGTACGTGCAACCACCACGAACAACTCATATTGGTTGATCGATGTAGAAGGTAGGAATTTAGCAGATCCTATCAATATTCAATACTTAAAAAAGTATTATGTGTAGGATTTGGGTTAAATTCCCATTTTCGAAAACCCTTAGGGATAACTGCTTTGAAACTTCGAAAATAATGTTCAAAGGCAAATTGTGTGACCCTGAGTGAGAGAATTCACACTTGTGAAAGAGTGGAGTCTTCTAAACACGTGGTTACATTTCAAAATTCTTCTTCTTACAAAGAAAGGCCTAGTTCAATATAGCAAGATACTTGCAAGTAGTACGTGCTATTTCTACATAGGCTGATCTGGAATGGATCGAGTGTGACCTTGGGATAAGTCCTTCCTTCTTCTCTTCTCCTTCCAAAAGGAAAACGTGGCCAAAATAAAGGAAATTCCCCATCCAAAGTCTCTTTCCAAAAGAAAGAAACCAGAATAAAAAAGAAAAAATCGATTCTCTTGCGAAAAAGAGGGATTAAAGAAAAAATACTCCCAAAGGGAGACCCTCTAGGAAAAAAAAAAAGGAAAAAGAGGCCAAAAAGCTCAAAAAGAGCAGTTTTCCACCTTCTATGCCTTAAACCACGGGACGCTTTAGAAGGGACCATGGTATCTCTTCCCCATCCCTGGCTTATCCCAAGTATAAACATGGTTCATTTCGAGGAATCCTAAAGTAAAAATAGGATTTAATTACTTGAATTTCATTTTGTTTGAGAATTTGACGTTTCGAGTAAGACATAGGAATCTTGAAATGTAGCTTGTTTTCTTATAAAACCTCCGCTAGATTAGCGAGTGTCAAGACTCAAGCAAAGGCAAACACGAAGAGCTCCAGATCCTTAGGATTGAGGCTCAAAGCAGTTTCCCTTTTGTAAATAGATTTTGAAAAATCGAACATCAAACAGCATAGGGTCTGCTCACTTGGAGCAACAGGCCTTCGTAAGTCTCAAGAGTTCGACCATGTCATCTGGTCTCTAGGAGGTCGTCATTCTTGGCATCCCATTCATATCATGCATCTGCATATCCACGCATGGACACTTCCATAAACATGATCCCATTTTAGGACCATATTCCATACAAATCCCTTTAGCGTGATATCTCCTCATACCAAAGTTTTAAAAGAGAGATTTTGGTAAAGATTAGGACGATCCCATATTTTTATGGATAGATCTAGGGAGACATTGAAAGGGGTGTTGTCGTCTTTGCCATTATCCAAATGAATTTGGATAATGCCAAAGAGGGGCATCTGTAAACACCTCAAAATCCCACGATTTTCCCAAGAAACCTGGTTTTACAAAAGCTGCCCCAAAGGGCTATTTTGAGTCTGGAAACCTAGGAGCCTTCCAAGCAACCCTGTACATATGTTTAAACTATATATGTTTTAAAATATATGTTATATAGTTTTAAAACCTTTAAAAAGGTATTTTTGAAACTCCGCAAAGCAACTTGGCCTGATGAAAGCAGGACCAGAAGAGCAAAAGAGAGCCTGGAATCGGAGCACATGTCGAGCCCGGCACATCAACTCTCGTATCAAATTCATTCCCAGAATCTCGGACTTCCAAGCTCCTGTTATCAACGAACTGCTTGAAATGATCTCCGGAAGGTGAAAAGAGGAGCGGACGATAATGTTGGCGAAGTCCCAACGCAAGACGGAGTACTGATGCTGTCAGGTCCCGCACAAACCATTCGTTTCGAACACACCATGAAGGAGTCAGAAATCAAATTTGGATCGGATCTGGACCATATATATCCAGATCCAAATTCAAACATGTATGTGGATTTGGATTTGGATCCAAAGATCCAATCCAATATCCACATCCATGGCCCACATCACCTTCTCATAAATGGAGGTGGGGCCCACAAGAAATTCACGTGGAAAGCTTGGGTATGAGAGAGCATGGGGGGGATTAAATATGAGTGAACATGTGTTAAGCTTGACTTTTGTGTCAAGTTTTGGGTTAATCATGTGGGTTAGCCTAATGAGTGTGGGTTTAAGCTTGTATGCACCTACACCTAACCTAGGGCTGCGCCAATTTGCTGCAACTAGGTCCATGGGTCATGCAAAGGGATGCTCCTAACCCTAATCCTAAGCTAAACCCCCTTACCTAGCCGTTTCTCCCTAAACCCGACCTAATCCTAGCCTAATCACCTAGCCCACTTCCTTAATCCTTCCCTAATCCTAACCTAATCACCTAACCCACTTCCCTAATCCTTCCCTAAACCTAGCCTAATCCCCCTAACCTCACCCTAATCCTAGGCTAAACACCTAACCCACTTAACTAAACCTCACCCTAAACCCAACCCACCTAGCTAAGCCCTAAACCACTAAACTAGCCCACCTAAATCCCTAGCACACCATATCCCTAAACCACCCAATACAAAATATCTGGCCCACCTAAATGCCTAGCCCACCATATCCCCAAACCACTACCACCTAACCCGCCCAACCGACCCCCTAATACCAGCCCAAACCGACCCCACTAAAGTCTATAAACCCCCCCTTTTGTGGGTGGGTTTTGCATGAATTTCTTGAGCAGCCTAGCCCTTTCTCTCCTCTCTCACCTGCCCTCTCTCTCTCTCACCCACTCCACTCCACGCCACCGGTTGCAACCTCCCCTTCCACTCGGCTGCACCTTGACACCCGCTTGCCATCATCTTTCAGCTGCCACCCGCCACCTCCATCCTTCGGCCAGCCTTCCATCCCGGTTAGTACCCCATCTCAACATCACCTCTTCTTCACTCCCCTCCATTCTTAGCCACACAACTGCCACTTTCCCCTAGCCTAGCCACCATCTCATCCAACCGGCCACCACCTACCACCTTCCACCGTTCGGCTAGCATCACCCGACTGCACCATCTGCCCCTCCTCTCTTAGCCAGCCAAGCCTTACACCCTCAGCCTTACCTCTCCCTAAGACCTACCCCCAAGCCTTAGTGGCAACCCCTAACTAGCATCCTCACCTTCCCTAAGCACCCCAACCCCAGCCAAGGCAGCACCCCATCCACTCGGCTAGCGCCAAGGCGCCACCCATCTGCACCTTCATCCTTCGGCCAGCACCTTCCTTTGCCGTGCCCATCCAAGGAGCTCCCTCTTGCAGCCCAAGGCGACTCTCTAGGCCAAGCGCAAGCAAGTCACCCCGGACCAGCTATACGTAAGTGCCTAACTCGATCCTTGTTATAGACTTGCTTATGCTTAATTAAATTTGATATGGGGTTGTAAAAATGGAGCGTTGTCTCCCCCCGCTTGTAATAATGTGGTTTGGCACACCCACACACACGTGCACTTGAGCCTATTCCGCTCTTAGATGCACACGATTTTGACACACACATGGGCCTAATCAGCTCTTAAGATATAGCTATACGTATATAATTTAAGTTGCGTATGTTGTCTTTCAATTTCCACACTCACACACATTAAGCTTTCGCTCTTATTTCCAAGACCCTAGTAAGGGCCTATTGCAATTTTGTTTTGGGGTGTTTTACTTCAAGTTGTGTGCGTAGTATTTCAATTCTACACTCACACACATTGAGCTTTCGCTCTTACTCCCAAGACCTTAATCAAGGCCTATTACAATTATATTTGGGTTTAAATTCATGTCGTGTGCGTAGTATTTCAATTCTATACTCACACACATTGAGCTTTCGCTCTTACTCCCAAGACCTTAGTCAAGGCCATATTGCAATTATATTTGGGTTTCATTTACAAGTCATGTGAGTTGTCTTTCAATATACACACAACACCCATGCATACGCTGGCGACCATTGGGCCCATATATATTATAAGTATTTCCCTTCGGCTATGTCTTTAAGATTTGGGTTTTAAGGTTCAACAGTGTGCATAGTCTTTACATATATACACGACACACACTTCCACAATTGAGCCTTTCCGCTCTTAAGATATAGCCATATTTCCCTTTTGCAATTTCCCTTTTGCAAATTTACATTAAGTCATTTCCCTTCCGCATTGTCTTTCAATTCGGGTTTTCCCTTTGGAGTTGCGTGAGTTTGCATTGCATATACGCCATACCACGAGTTAGGACGCATATTGCATCAAAGCAAACCCCACACTCCCGCTCAAAATCGCCCCACTTAGGTTACGTGTGCATACACACACCTAGTTGGCCCGAAAAGGGATAAAAAGAAAGACATAGGCATGTGCAAATCCACGTGAAAATAAAACTTGAAACCATACAAATCAGCCCAAATCGAACATCTCAAACATTTTTCCTAGGTTATCATGTTAAAAACTCGATTTTCTAAGCGTACAGACTGACCCTTGCGCATCGGTGCAAGAAGGTCTGTGATAAAAAGAGCTTGCTTGCTCACAGTCGCCCCGATAGAAGTCAGATTTTAAACCATTTCTTCGCTAGTTTAAGCAAGCTAGTTGGCACGCCCTTTTGCTTAAATACGACTTAGACACACGAAAAGATTCGCTTCAGGCCTAAGAAACCGGAGTCGAAGATTTTTCGTGTCTACAAGGCCAAAAGGCCGAGAGTGGTCATAACCTACCTCTCTCTCTAAAGGTCGAATACCCGTAGTGGCCAGAAGGCCAATAGCCAGAGAGAGGCCTCAACCTCCCTCTTCCCTTCTACGCTTTTCTCTCCCTCTTTCTACTGTTATTTCTCTCTCTCTCTCTTTTTCTTGGGACTATGAAAACCCGAAAACCATGGTTTTCCACACTTTTAGAGTAAAATTACTGTGTTGCTCCGATCAATCTTAAATTTTACTAAAAAACAAAGTGTCATTTTACTATTTTGCCCTGAGTTTCTTTGAAAAATTACAAAACCAGACAAAAGGGTAAAATTCTTAGTTTGCGCTTGAAATTTTTGGGAATTGACAATGGCAGGAAAGATAGGGAAAATTATAGATTTGTCTTGGTATGAAAAACTCAAAGGTGGTACTTAAAATATGTTTGACATTGCTTTTAAGTACCATAAGTTATTTTCAGTTTAGTAGATGAATATTTTGCTTTTTATGTTTTAATAGTTCGATATCTGTTACATGTTGCCTGTTGTATGTTTTTCTATTAGACCGTCTGATTGTTACTTTTGCTGAATACATAAAAATGAACTCTAAAATATGTGTATCTAAATTGATAAAAATAAAAAAATTAAACGGTCTTAATTTTCAAACATGAAAAAGAAGAATCCCGTTAGCTCTTACACTAGAAGGTGTAGACTATGTGTTAAGGGAAACTATAAGACCACCACCCCCTGGAACAAAAAGAAATGTATAAAATATTTCTAAGAGATGACATAATATCCAACTTTGAAGAGTATGATACGCAAAAAAGATGTTTGACTCAATAACAACTAAATATGATACTACAACTAAGCTACATATCTAACTGCTACTACAAAAATATAACTCCTATAAGATAAAAGAAAGAGATAATATAGTAGAACATGTAAACCATATACTAGTAATGCAAAAGACTTAGCTATGCACAAATCAGTTATCCTAGAACCAATACAAATATCCACAATATTAAACAGTCTTCCTCCATCATGAAACATGATCACTACTACCCTTAGACTAGGGCCTGAGATAAGCTTTTCTGAATTGCCCTATTGAACGAGAACATGTGTAGAAAAATAAAAGGGAGAAATTGCTAATGGTTCAAGAGAAGATAGGGTGTAACTCTAAAGTCAACTAAAAGAAATAAACCAAACAAGAAGTTTGGCAAAAATAACAAGAAATGCGGTCAACCTTTCAAAAAATTATAGAAAAATGCTTATTGAGTCAAGTGCTTCAACTATAAAAAATGTCTACTATAAGAGGGATTGCTACAACAAGAAGAATAATGGGTGTGGAAACACCTAACAAAGTGGGCAATCAGAGAAGCATGACATAATTTGTGTGATATCTAAATACTTATACATGGACCGTCTGATAATTGGCTGATGGATTGACTCAAGAGTGACGAGACATATCTCGAAAAGCAAAGAAAGGGCAACGGACCTAAACAAATACAAACTAAGAGAACATAGGGTGTATATGGAAAATAACACATTTTCTGATGTCTTTGGGGTGGAATATAGGATTCATGCACAAGGCACACTGGTTGTTTTGAATGATGTATTGATTATGCCAACTATAAGGCACAATCTCGTTTTGGTCCTTGCCTTCCTTAAGAAGGGCTTTGAAGTCAGATTGATTCCTGGTAAGGTGACAGTGGGGAAGCATGGGAGAGTATTTCTCTGGTCAGTTTGATGTAGAACATGACTTATTCAAACTTAACATTAATGAAAGTGAAGATTTTTTTACTTATATTAATTATGCCTTTAATGTTGATGTGAATGCGTGGCATAAACACCTAGGGCATATAAGACTAAAAAAATTGAGAAAATTATCTGACTTTGACTTATTACCAGGATTTAAGAAAAACATTTTTAGTAAGTATGAAGCCTATATACAAATAAAAATGATAAGAAAAATATTTTACAAATAAATAACAAGGGCAACTACCTTATTGAAAATCATTCACACTAATTTATATGGACCTTTTAGAGTAAGATCACATCAAGAAAATACTTTTTTCATAACCTTTATCGATAATTACTCGAGATATACATAAATATATCTCTTAACACATAAATCTGAGGCACTTCAAGCATTCAAAGAATATAAGCAAGAAGTTGAGAACCAATTGAGATATACAATCGAAGTCTTCAGATCAGATAAAGGTGAAGAGTACACCTTTAAAATTTCTAGAATTCTATAAAGACTTTGGTATTGCAAAGCAAAATACAATGCCTAGGGCACCTCAATAGAATGGTGTAGCAGAAAGATATAATAAGACCTTACTAAATATTACAAGGTTTATGTTAATAGATGCATATCTACCAAGGGTATTTTGGGGAGAAGTGGTAAGTACAATTGTATATATACTCAACAAAGTATCCTGTAAAGTTGTATTCTCTACACCATATGAGGTGTGGTTTGAAAAAAAGTAAAACTTAGGTCATCTCATGAGGTGGGATCTATCGCTCATGTAAAGATCCTTGACCAATCTAGAAAAAAGCTAGATAGTAGGTCCTTGAGATGTATATTTATTGGATATCCTAAAAGATCTAAGGGATATAGGTTTTATCATAAGAATCATGGATTGATAATAAGTAAGGATACTAAATTCTTAGAAGATACTAAAAATGATATCCTTGAAAATGATGATAATTATATTGACGATTTAGTAGATCTAGATCTATCATCATTTGAACTCAAAGATGATCTTCTTAATCAAACTGAAATTTTAAGTGAACATAAAAGACCTAGGGTCACACCATCATACTTAAAGAATTATCTTACTTATCTTGCAAAGGATGTGCGTAATTCGGTGGATTTAGATGAGTTATCTGATAACTTGACATATCAGTAGGCTATTGACTCATCTAAATCAGCTGATTGGAAAAAGGTCATGGATGAGGAAATTAAATTTATTAAAAAAACCAAGTTTGAGAATTGATTAATTTGTGAAAAGGAAGAAAAGTCATAGGCTATAAATGGATTCTAAAAAAGAAATATAAAGTTGATGGTTCAATCAAAAAGTTTAAAGCGAGATTGATTGCAAAGGGTTTTTCGCAAAAAGAAAGAATAAATTATGCTAAGATATATTTCTTGTTACAAAATTTGCATCCATAAGGATAATTCTGATAATTTCAGCATATTATGATTTAAATTTACACCAGTTAGATATAAATACTACTTTTCTAAATAGAGATTTAGATGAAATCATATATATGCAATAACCAAATGGATATATTGTTAAACGCCAAGAAGATCAAGTATATAGGTTAAAAAAATCCTTATATGACCTTAAAGAGTTACCTCATCAATAGTATGACTTTTCAAAATGTCATTCTGAAACTTGGGTTCGTGACTAATAAACTTGACCACTATATATATGTCTAGAACAATGAGAGCTACTTTGTCATCTTATCATTATATATAGATGACATGACTAGGAATGATAATAAGATGATTGTCAAAACCAAGTAATGGTTAAACTCAAGACTAAAAATGAAGGATATGGGTCAAGCATTCTATATCTTGGATATAAAGATTTATCGAGATAAAGAATCTAAACTCTTATGCCTAAGTCAAGAGAGAGATATCGATTATATCTTCAAGAAATAGAAAATGGGTGAATGTAAGCCTACATTTACTCTCGTTGTGAAAAAGGATCAAATTGAATAAGACTAATTATCTTCGTGAGGGAGACGATACTCCTAATGTTCTTTATGCACAAGCTGTGGGAAGTTTCATGTATGTTATGTCATGTATAAGACCTAATATCAACTTCGATCTTGGTCTTGTAAGTAGATATCAAAGTAATCTTAGTTGGTAGCATTGGATAGCAGTGAAAAAGAATTCTAAGATATCTTAAAGGAACAAAAGACTTAAAATTATCTTTTCAAGCAGATGAACTAAAAGTGATAGGATATTAAGATGTTGTCTTTACTGAGAGCAAAGATGACAACAAATCAACCTCGAGTCAAATATTCTTATTTAGAGGTGGAGTTGTTTCTTAGGCATGTAAGAAACAGGGTTATGTAGCATTGCATATACAAGAGACTGAGTATGTGGCTTATTGTATGGCTGCAACAAGTATCATTTGGATAAGTTGCTTCATATCTGATTTGAAGCTGGATATAGACAATGAGTTGATTGTCATTTATTGTGACAACAATGCAACAATTATTCTAATTAGGAGTGAAGTTGATAACTTCAAAAGCAAACATATAATGGTTAAATACCACTATGTTCATGATATGGTTATGAGAAAGGAAATATCCTCTCATATATGTCAACTAATGATATATTGGCAGACCACTTGACTAAAGGCATAAAAGATGATCTTTTCTCAATGCATGTTACAAATATGGGTTTGAGTTATGTTTGATTGTTGTATAGGTAAAAAATCATACAACGATAATGATTACAACAACAATCATAAAATGACATGACTTGAGAAACCCCACAAAAGTGTGAGGTAAAACCAATATGTCAGATTACTTGGCTCGAATGGCCAAGTGGGAGATGTAAAGCTGAGATTGGCCATTCTGAGCATGCACATCCACGAAAAACGATTAGACCAGTCATCTAGCCGTTTTTCATGAAGCGGTTACTGAAACCGCATGGATAAGGGCTCCATAACAGAAAGCCCAACCCAAAAATCTAAGAAGGATGGAGCCAGATGCTGCTCTATAAATTTAGAACAGCGCACTAAACTAAAACATGAGAAAAACATATGAAAAAGATCTAGACCCTTCATGTGAAAACTGACTATAGGAAACTGAAAAAGTTACCCTTTATTCTGTTCTTCTTGGAAGCCATCCATTGTGTGAGAAGAAGAGAACTTGGGCATAGGTTAACAGGGAGGGATCCTTCAGATACGAGAAATTACTAGAAATTGGAGAAGATACAAGAAAAGAACATAAATAGAAAATTAAGCTAATCACATTTTCACATAAATCCGATAAACCACACTCCTAGAAAGATAATTGCAGTGACTTTAGGATAATCTGCAGAAATTTAATCCAAAGAAGCATGAAGAAATCATGACAATGCCAATTCCCACATGGACAGATGCAAAGAGAAAATATGAAATACCCATAAAACTAAAAAGAGTATATAAGTTAGGAAAACTAACCTGAACTCAGTACTTTCAAGGATGATGGTTACGTTTCTGGTGTATAATCACAATTTAGATACATGTAGAGAAAGAGAGGGTAAATAGCAATGAACTACGAGATGCTATATTCAAAAGCTGGCGAAGCACAAGCCAGGTGACCTCACAACAGACTCGTTATCCGAAAAACCAAACCCCATTATCTCTTTCTCCTACTTTAAAAATGGGAGGTGGAGAACCCTCCCACCAATTATAGGACTCAACGTGTTTGTTCCACTGCGTGTGGCTCGAAGTTCAAAATCATCTCAAGTTGGATTACCAACTCAAGATCCAAATTTATTTGGTCCATTTACCAAGACTTTAGAGGATAAAGTGTACTGGGTCCCAATGTGGTATGTCTTAGGTTGGAGGAGTATCAACTCCAACAAACTTGACTGCTTTGCTTTCTCACCTCTACTAAATTTGCAAATGGATCATAAGTCCAAACCGCATCTTATTCATTATTTTTAAGTTCTAAACAAGCATGCAAATATTTAAAATTAATTAGATTTAATCATCAAAACATCATGTCTGACTAGTTGGATAGAAAACTATAATAATTGCGGGATTGAGACCTGATCACATCCACTCAGTTTTCGATTGCACAAGGAGCAACAACTCACCTGGCTATGGGTCCGACACAAATTGAAGGTCATGAGTTTGATACCCACGACATGTATCTTCGCTTCCACCTCCCATTGTACCTCCCCTCTCTCCCAAAAAGGGAAAATGGAAAGGTTTTGAATTGAATTGCTTTGCAAAGAGCGAGGCTTGTTCATTCCTCGGCTTGTCTTTTGTGCCAAACTATCAATTCAATTCGAGCTGGCCATTTCCCTTCAATTTTGATAGGGATTTAAGAACTCGGAGAAGAGCATAAAACCACTGAAAGTATCATTTAATATGCGGCACCCGATGATTTGATACCTCAACAAAGTATGAATATCAAGCGGTCATTGACTCACCTAGCATTATTCTTTGTTAAAAATATTATTTTGTTATAAATAATGCATATAACATAACAATGAATAAAAAAATGGAGGCAAGAGAGGAGCAATAGGAATAGAGAACAAAAGGAGAAGCTATTTGGCAAGCAAATAGGAAGGGAGACGGGAAGCGATGAAGGTATTTTACCACAAGCATGAGTTGTCAATCTCTGCGAACTAGAATGCCATTATGCAGCAACTTCCAAATAATGATTCTAAGCATTGATGCCACCCACAATTTCCAAATTATGCGCTACATTTGTTTATTCCCACCATGAATCTTGGGTAGAGTGAACAAGTGAGAGACTAATAGTATGGCTTAAGAAAACCTATAAAAGTATTTTATAATTTGAACCTTTACTGAGTAAAACAAGAGCGCTTTTTATCATAATTGAATAGTAGAAAAGTTTTGAAATTATCCAATTCATTTGAATAAGTGTGTCGTACATATGAGATTCAAATACAGGTATTTGTTGTACTATTGTTGACACATTTTTATAGGCCTTGTTTCTAGTATCCTTTCTTATAGGTACATCAAGAGTCAAGCCAAAGACACCACGAAACGGCTTCACTTCACACTCAGGTAGGTACACTATATTAAAAGTTGTAAACACCCCAAAATGTTTTGCAAAAGCATATTCAAACTTGTTTCGAAACAATAGGCTTGTTTTTAAAATCCATGATTTAAATACAGCCTACGAACTTCATAAAATACCAAAAACAAAGATTTTGAAATTAAAGTTTTGAAATCAAGTTTTAAAATTTTAAAACAAAAATAAAATGAGGTATGACTCAAAAGAGGATAAGGATGAACCCCGCCAAAGATCCCGGAGGAAGGCACAATTTAAGAGCCAAAACAAGATCGAATGAAGCTTCCCAATCCGATTTCAAAATAAAAACAAGAATGCAAGGACCGGGCTCATTCACCAAAGGTGGACCAAGACGAAGGATCAAGTCTCAATGGGTAAAGAAAGTTGAAACCAAGATGGGCTAGGCCAAATCAAGAGCCTAAAATCAAGGACAAGGACTTGATTTACAATCAAGTTAAACAAGTCGACGTGTGAGACTTAAACGAAGACATAGACTAGCCTAAGACAAGGGCTTAGGAGGACCAAAGACAGGACTAAGCCAAGCCATGACTTCATCAAATATGGCACCAAAGGGAACCACCTAGCCGAGCCACACTCCATTGCACCTAGCCGGTTGCACCAAGGCCAACCGAATAACATTTAATAGCACTCAAACGCATCATGCTAGACCGAACTCACTTGGCCGACCTAGCCACATGGGGCTGGGCTTACCTTGGCTAAGAGGGACCACTAGGAGGCCCACGTGAAGCTTTGAGGCCAGCAAGGTACCGAATCAAAACTTGGGCTCCAATAACCCATCCATATCCAAACCGTGGAAGGCTCTAGGCCTTCCCCTCCTTAAGACCTATAAATAGAGACCTTGGGGCCTGGTTTCTAGCATTGAAGGAGGTGAAGAAAGAGAGGAAGAATTACAGAGGGAGAGAAAGAAAGAGAGAGAGAGGGAGAGAAAAGAGGAGGAAGGAGGAGTCACCCCTTTCAAAGAGGAGCCGCCCCTTCCAAGGAGGAGGAAGAATTACAAAAGAAGGAATTTCTTATTTGTAGCATCTTGCATGGGTTACATCCATGTGTTCATGTACTTAAGACAATATAGTTTCATCAATGCTCATCTTCTATTGCTTGAAATTATTCAAGATTTGTTTGAACTCATATAATTGTCTATAACAGATCTACTATCCATCATCTTATAGTTATTAAAGTGAATGACAAGAAATTTCTTATTTGTAGCATCCTTTATCATATACCTTTCTTCAAGATTGTCCCATAAGTTTTTTAAACATGCAAATGTTTGTTAAGTGTGAAATAAGGCATCCGATATGTCATTGAGGACGCATCCCCATGTAGATGTAGTTGTTATTGTCCCACTTTTATCGTTTGCGAGCTTTTTCAAGGGTCTCTTTCTCTTTCTCCTTCAATCTTGGTGTAGTGAGAATAAATGCCCCCTTTAATATGATGAAAAGGAAGTACATCTTTCTTTGCCACCGTACATAGCTGCTTCCATCAAACATATCTAACCCAATGAAGTCAGATGTGATCTCTTGAAAGAAAATAACCATCTTGATGAAATAAGCCTAAACAATGTTTGTGTTTGTAATTTTGTTAGTGATGACTTGGTTCCTTAGAGTTATCGACAATCAAACTTTGTTGAAAAATTTGGTTGACTATATTAGGGTTGCATATATTCATTGAGTCAGATTATTCCTAATCTAATGATATTGCTTGAAAGAAAATAACTATCTTGATGAAATAAGCCTAAACAATGTTTGTGTTTGTAATTTTGTTAGTGATGACTTGGCTCCTTAGAGTTATCGACAATCAACCTTTGTTGAAAAATTTGGTTGATTATATTAGGGTTGCATATATTCATTGAGTCAGATTATTCCTAATCTAATGATATTGGCCCTATACACTTGAATAAAATTACTGAATAGAAGGAGAATAATACTTTGTGTCATTGCTGTATTTTATTGATATTGTCAAATATGTTATTCGACATATACAGTTTCTCCCCTTCCATGACAACAAAAGAGTTATGAGATGCCTTAAATCGGAAATAAAATATTGAAGACCTCAGTCTTGAAAAGTATTTCAAGTTTTTGAAGTATCAAATAGTAGAGAAGAAATATTTGACGGAGAAAGACACATGAGTTTCAATTTTATGTCATGATCTTAAAGAAGCCAAGATGGATAAACTTATTGTTATAAGAACTTCCCCAATTTGTGGAAAGACTTTGGTCTAGATTTCAAGCGCAAAAAGGATAAGATGACTCTAAATGATCTCATAGTAGAAATAACAATAGAGTAAGAGCATAGAAGCTAGAAACCAGTTATGCCTATCGATAGTACCCTTAAGCTCAACCCGAAGATTGGAAAAAAATAACCTAGTGATCCTAAGGAAAAACTTGTAAAGTCTAAATCAAAAGCTAAGATCCAAAATAAACTAAAAAACAAATCATATTAGATTTATGGTTAGCTTAGACATTGGGCTAGAGACTGTTCCAAAGAAAGTGAAAAAACTTGTGGCCGTTGAGGGAGCTATGATCAACTTGGTGACCATTGCACCTATATCTAGTTATGGGTATCTATCTCTTAAACCCAAAATCATTTCTATTTATGAGTTAGACTACTAGATTGTAGACATAGGGCAAATGTGTATGTTTGTATTGATCGATATCTTTTTCATCTTATCAGGTCATCTGTGATAGCAGGGTGACCTTTGAACATCATTCGACTACTATAGTCAAAGGCAAAGGGTTTGTGGTTTTAAACTTTCCTTCATAAAAGGTCCTATTCTTTCAAAGAGTCAAGCAAATTCCTATAATTCGTCAAAATATCCTCAGTGCTTCAGTTTTTAATTAAGAAAGATTTAATGTTAGATTATAAATATAATAAAATTGTAATTACATGATTTAGTACTACGTGTTTCTTTGAAAATGACTATTTGTGTGATGTAGAAAATTTGTTAAAAATTCAGGTAGAACTTGTGATGAATTCTTGTATGAATTTTAATGTTAATAAAGCATCTACTTCTTCTTCTATTGCTTATGTTAATTTTGATTGCTTAAAATGAATGGTGAATTTGAATCTTATCCCTAAGATTGTTATAGAGAAAAAACACAAATGTGGTATTTGTGTGCAAGAGAAATAACTTAGGAAACCGTTCCATACAATTGATTGAAAATCCAAAATTTTAGACTTTGTGCACACTAACATTTGTGAATTCAATGGAATGACAACTAGGATAACGAAAGATATTTAATTATGTTTATTAATGATTATAGTAAATATTATTATATTTACTTACTTAAAAGTAAAGATGAAGCCTTAGAAAAGTTTTAAATTTTTTATTAAAGTCTGTTACTTAAATGATTAAAGTCTAATAGGAGAAGAGCTTATACATCAAACCTATTACAAGAAAACTGTCAAAATAATGGTATTGTACATGAGGTTATTGTTCTTTATTCACCTCAGTCTAATGGGATAGTAAAATAAAAAAATAGAACAGTGTGATATAATTTATATCTTATTACAAAGTCCTAGGTTACCTACCTACATGTGAAAAAGTTTTGAATACAACTTACCATATTATAAATAGAGTTTCCTATAAGCATAGGAAAACAATCTCTTTAAATATTAGAATGATCGAAAGATCAATCTCAAATATATCAAAGTATCAGGGTGTCTTACAAAAGTATTTATTCTTAAACAAAAGAGAAAGAAATTATGACTAAAATTTTTGCTACATATTTGTGGGGTATGTGGAGACTAACTATGCATACAAATTCTTGGTCATATGATCGGTTGTATCTAGCATATATGTCAACACGATAGTAGAACTCCATAATATTATGTTCTTTGATAATGTGTTTCTCACCATGACTTGTGTTCACCAAAGTCTATCTTCTATAGATCCTAACCCTATTATTGGTTTTATTCCTGATCATATGAAAAGGATGACTAATATGGGGGTACACCTTAAAGTGTTATTTCCATATCATATGATTTTAAAAAATCATTGAACCAAAGAGAAGTAAATGGCCTATCCAGACACTTTAAAAGTGATTTCAGCACCTTCAACATTGATAATGGACATCTTCCATCAATATATGACCCCATCTAAGATTAAGTTTTAGAAGGAAGTCGTTAATGATCAAATTCAATCAATTCTTTCTAATAAAACTTGAAAATTGGTTGATTTGCCTCACAGTTGTTCTAGTATGGGTTGAAAATAATTTTTTAAGAAGAAATTGAATGTGGATAGTACAATCAATAAGTGCAAGGTTATATTAGCTGCTAAGGGATACATACAAAAAAAAGTAGATTACTTTGATACATATTTTCATGTTTCTCAGATGACCATAATTTGAGTGCTTACTTGTTTTTGTATTTGGTCTCACAATTCATCATATGGATGTGAAGACTTTGTTGCATGGTGATCTCAATAAGAAAATTTATATGGTTTATTTAGAGGGCATTGTGGTTCGTGAGAATGAGCGTAAGATGTGTAAACTTGTTAAATCTTTGTATGGATTGAAACAAGTCCGTAAATAATGGCATGAAAAGTTTAATTATCTTTTGGTGTCATTTATAATAAATTAGATAAGTATGTCTACTTTAAGTTTGTCAATGATACATTCATCATAATGTATATATATAGATGATATCTTGTTGGTTGGTTTTGATATAAGAATCATAAATGAGACTAAAGCATTTTATATAGTAAGTTTGAGATAAAAGATATAGGAGTAGATAATGTGATTTTATGGCTTAAAATCACATGGTATATTGATAGTATAGTAATCTCCTAATATCATTATGTTGAGAACGTTTTAAAGAGATTTGAATATACAAACTGTAAACCTATTAAGACTCCATATAATTCATCAAAAGACATGCATAAGAACAAGAGTGATATTCCTGCTAAGTTATTATACTTTAGATTATCAAAAGTTTTATATATCTAACCAACTATACAAGATCAAATATTGTTTTTGTCATGTATAAGTTGAGTAGATACACCATTTGTCCTAATAGGACCCATTGGAAAGCTCTATAGAAAGTATTTTACTATTTAAAGGGAATTGTTTCTCTTGAGATACATTATGATAAACATCATTTTGTTCTTAAAGGATGTAGTGATGCTAGTTGGATTGTGAAGAATTATAAGAGTAATGAGGTTATTAGATATATGTTTTTTTGAGTGGTAGTGTTGTCATCTGAAAATCCAAGAAACATATGATATTGACTCGTTCTACCTTTGAGACAAAATTGTGTGCATTGGATGAGAATAGAATGGAAGCAGAATGTTTTAAATGACTTATATTCAATTTGCATATGGTAAAGAAACCACTTCCTACAATTTCAATTCACTATGATAGTATGACTACGATTGCTAAGATTAGTAATTTTAAGTATATGCAAAAGTAAATGAGACACATCCAAGTGAGACTTAAGTCGGTAAGGGTATTTGTGTCTAATGGGTTATGATTATAGATTTTGTTTGATTGAAAGATAATAAGTCGATCCTTTGACTAAAGATCTAGTAGTAACCCTAGTTGAGAAATCTAAGTTGGTGATGAAACTGAAATCCATGAGTTATTTACAAACAATGGTAACTCAATATAATTGAGTGAAGATCCCATAAAGTAGGTTCAATGTAATAATAACAATATACTGGATAAATAGGATGACACTTAATAATAAAGTTGATACTTTGAGTATATATGTGTTTGTCTCCTATAAACCTAAAGTGTCATGACTAAAGTTAGTAAGAGATTATTCACTCAATGAGATCAAGTCATAGGATATGATACTAGCAATACATCATTCGAGATGCCTAATTAAATGATTGATATTGTGAGGTTGCTATAGGAGAATTGGGTTGTTCCTTAAGCCACTAATGCATCAAACCTAAAAATCAAGTCATAACTTTTATTATATTGTTACTAATAAACACCTTTACACTCAAAGTTATATGTTCACCTAGTTCCTACAAGAGTAATATTGGATAACTTATGTAACAGTTCAAATTGAAACGTACCATTATTGAAAGCATAATATTATGGTTAATTAAATAGATCACTTCACACATTGGACTTTGTGAGATTGTTAGACTTAATGACTAATTAATAGTTTGGTTAATTAATCTCATGTGACATTAATTATATTTAATTCATGTTAATTATCTCTAATGTTTGTTTGATAGATCTTGGATAAATGTGAAAGTCACATGTGAGTGAAAGATTTTACATGAAATGATTAAGAGACAAAGTTCAGTTACATATTGATAAGTATAAGAATTTTACATGTTCTTTTATATAGATGATAGCTCATGAACCTTAGTTTAAAGAGTTTGGGGAGAACATGGATGACCACATACGCGTCAGGCCAAGCTCGAGTTTCGGTTTGGGAAGAGTTGTATTTTCTCTCCTATAGTTACTACTTCAGCCCACCAACCAGCTAGGCAATTGAGGTGTGGTTGAAGACAGTCAGAGTCTACGTATGTGCTCTCAATGTGGAATGCTTTATCTTGGGACAAAATTGTTTGGTACCCACGCATACCTAACAGCGAAGCATTAACAACAACAACAACAACTAAGCCTTTTCTCATACTAGACGGGGTCAGCTACATGGATTCTTTGTTTCCACAGAACCCTATCTTGTGCCATGTTAGCAGTTAACTCCCAATAAGCTAGATCATTCTTTATTGTTTCTTTCCAACACTTTGGTTGTCGTCCTCTACCTCTTTTAATACTTTCCAAATTTAGTTTTTCTAACCTTCTTACAGGTTCTTCTTTTGATCTTATTTCTATATGTCCAAACCATCTTAAACGATGTTCTCTCATTTTATCCTCTATTGGTGCTACTCATAATTTGTTTCTAATAACCTCATTATGTATACGGTCTCTTCTTGTATGACCACTCATCCATCTCAACATCTTCATTTCTGTCACAGACATCTTTTGTATATGTTGATGATTAACTGCCCAACACTCAGAACCATAAAACATGGCAGGCCTAATTGCTGCTCTATAATATTTACATTTTAACTTTAATGGTATCTTCTTATCACAAAGAATACCTGATGCTTCTCTCCATTTTAACCAACCAACACTAATTCTATGTGTAACATCTCCATCAATTCTTCCATCACTCTGAAAAATTGACCCTAGGTATTTAAAACTTTCCTTTTGGGGAATGCAATGTGTGCCAATTTTAATTTCCATGTCCTCTGAAGTAACCAAATGATCAAACTTACATTCCATATATTCTGTCTTTGTTCTACTAAATCGGAGGCCTTTGCTTTCTAATGTTTCTCTCCATGATTCCAATTTTCTATTAACTTTTTCCTTAGACTCCTCCACTAATACAATGTCATCTGCAAATAACATACACTAAGGTACTTCATCTTGAATATGTTTTGTTAACTCATCCATCACCATTATAAATAAGTATGGACTTAAAGTTGATCCTTGATGTAACCCAATATTAACTTCAAAGAAGTCTGTCGTTCCTTCATGAGTCCTCACACATATTTTTGCACCATCATAGATGTCTCTTATAAGGTTAATATATGTCAATGGGATACCTTTTTTTTCCAAAGTTCTCCAAAGAACCTCCCTCGGTACCCTATCATAAGCTTTTTCTAGATCAATAAATATCATGTGAAGGTCTTTTTTTTTTCTCTAAAATGTTCCATAAGACATCTCAAAAGTTGAATCGCTTCAATAGTAGATCTGCCTAGCATGAATCTAAATTGGTTCTCTGTTCTACTTGATACTTGTCTTAACCTACGTTCGATAATTCTTTCCCATAATTTCATAGTATGACTCATTAACTTGATACCTCGATAATTCACACAATTTTGAATGTCTCCCTTGTTCTTATATATGGGTATAAGTGTACTTGCTCTCCATTCCTCGGGCATCTTTTGGCTTTTCCATATTTTATTAAATAGTCTTGTGAGCCAAGTGATTCCTATTTCTCCTAGTATTTTCTAAACTTCTATAGGAATATTATCTAGTCCTACCGATTTACCACTCTTCATATGTTTAAGAGCCTCTTTGACTTCATTCTTTTGAATACGTCGGTAGAAATTATGGTTTATATACTTTTCTGACTTGCTAAATCTCTTAAACTAATACTAACATCTTTATTTTCATTAAAAAACTTATAAAAATAGTTTTTTCATCTATTTCTTATATCATCATTTTCCACTAGAATTTTTTCCTCCTTGTCTTTTATGCATCTAACATAATTAAGATCTTTAGTTTTCTTATCTCTAGCCCTAGCTATCCTAAAAATATCTCTTTCACCCTCTTTTGAGTTGAGTTTTTTATATAAGTCCTCCCAAATCTTAGCTTTTGCTTTACTAACGGCCTTTTTCGCTTCATTCTTTGCTTTCTTATAAGCTTCTAAAGTTTCACTAGTTTTCTTGGCATAATGTAATTTGTAACATGCCCTCTTTGCCTTGATTTTATTTTGCACTACTTCACTCCACCACCAAGCTTCTTTTTGTGCCGGTACACCTCCCTTAGATACCCCTAATACATCTTTCGCCACTTTCCTAATATGTATAGCCATATTATTCCACATATCACAGGGTGTGCCAACATAATTCCAAACATCTCCTTGAAGGACTTTCTGTTTAAATATATCTTCTTTCTCGCTTTTGAGGTTCCACCATTTAGTCCGAATAGCTCGATGCACTCTTTTCTTCTTTGTCTATTTTTTTATTTATAAATCCATAACTAAATGTCGATGTTGGGTGGGTAAGCTTTCTCCTGGAATTACCTTACAATCTTTACAACACGCTCTATCTTTTTTTCTACAAATAAAGTAATCAATTTGTGTTTGTGATAAGCCACTCTTATAAGTAATTAAATGTTCATCTCTTTTTTTGAAGATTGTATTGACTATAAAGAGATTAAATGCCATAGCAAAATTTAAAATCTCCCTACCTTCCTCGTTTATATCCCCAAAACCAAAGTTTCCATGAATCCCTTGATATCCTAATGCCTCTTTACCGACATGTCCATTTAAATCTCCTCCTAAATAAATCATCTTCCTTTGCGAAATCTTTTGAAACACCTTATCTAACTCTTCCCAAAAAACTGTCTTTATACTATCTTCTAGTCTTACTTGGGGCACGTAAGCACAAACTATATTCAAAACCTCTACTCCTAACACTAATTTCAACGTCATGATTCGGTCACCATATCGTTGTATGTCTACTACACTCTCCTTTAAATCTTTATTTATGATAATACTAACTCCGTTTCGAGCCTTTTCTTTACCTAAGTATCATAATTTAAAACCTGTATCCTCTATCTCCTTTGTTTTTTCTCCAACTCATTTTGTCTCTTGTAAACATAGAATATGAATCTTTCTCCGAATCATAGTATCTACCACCTCCATTAGCTTACCGGATAATGTTTCGATATTCCAAGAACCAATACGAATCTTATTATCTAGGACTAGCTTCCTTACCCCCCGCATCCATCTATAATCAAAATGCGGAGACCCTCTCTGAAAATTTTTCACTACATTCGGGCGGCAATATAGCGAGACTAACTTCTCTACCCACACCTGTCCATGATGTGGGAACCCTCTCTACAATTGATTCACTACATTCGGGCGAAAATGTAGTGGCCCTTGCTTACTTCTTACTGCATTCGGGTTCTGCAACACATCGCTAGGCGGGGAAATCCATGTTATAAAAATCCAACAAAGTTTTATGCTGGCTGTCGGAAGCCTAACACAACCCTCCTCCTTTATTCGGGCTTGAGACCGACAATGCAAGGGTGATCCCTTACATGGGTGGAGTTAACAGCGAAGCATTGATTTCTCTAATACAAGTCCGTACGGACGACTCAGTAACATAAGTGTCTCACCGATTTCATTTTTGCTTTGTTGTTCCCTTCATTGTTTGTCAATGAACTTCTTTGGATCTGTCATTGTTATTGATATTGAAATGTTTATAAATTTTTATACATGTAATCCTACATTTCCCCACACATATAACATCCTTTGTTTACCCTGTGAATCAGAAGCTCTGAGCTACGAATGAGGGTTCCGGGCGATACTTGTTGCCCCCAAAATTTTGAAAATTGTATCAAGGTACTAGTGGGACACAGCCCCTGCAAGAGTATGCATCAAGCCCCTTCAGAACGTCGGTCTAATTGAAATCATGCTGCGCACGGCACAATACAAACCGTTCCTACCTCAGCTCCACTTGTAAATGGAGCATTGGTGCGTCGAGCATGCCTAAGAAAGTCGGCTGATTTTAATCGTTTTCAGCAGAGGGTCCAGTACAAGGGCGACAAAAGAATGCATTCCCACATAGTGTGGATTAAGCTTGGTTTTTGTTGGTTTGGTTGTCATATTTCAGCTACGCATGACTTCTATTTCCATTGTTGAATCATTAAGATTTTTTTCTGAAAATGAACTATTTGATTAGTTAAGTTTAGTCTGCGGAGTAAGCATGGAGAACCTCATGGAATATAGGGTGATGTTGCTGTCAAAACAATAGTGACCTTCCTCCTGAAATGAAGTCTCCATCTAATTTCAATGAGAAGGAAATGGTCGGTTTAGCCGACAAGGGCAGGATTCTCGATGTGGCCAAGAGAATCATCTTAACAAATAACACTACAAAAGGAGGACTGCTGACTTGGATAAGAAAGCCTCAACATGGCCATGAAGCGATGGAAACAGAAAGGTAGATTTGAAACTTGGTGGTATTTCAGATGGAGACTGATAGATGGAAACAGAAAGGCACAACCTGCCATCTCTCCCTCTCTCGATCCCGAGGGAAGGAGTTTTGAATGGAAATGGTAAGGGCTGATCTAAGATGGAACTGATAGATGGTAGGTTGATCAATTCAGTCTGTTGGTGTTGGTGAAATTTGAGACCTTGATGTGCCAACGAGTACCTAAAGAGAAAAACATGCCGGTTATTCTGGCCAAGCTAGGCATCCTAGAAGGTAAATTATGGTTGAAGGATAAACAACCAAAGTAGTATCTTCCGTTGTAATTCTTTGTACAGTCGTTCTTCTATAACAAGGTTGCGGTCTGCTTAACTCAATATTGACTATATATAGATAAACCTCCATTAGTAGGTTAGCGCTACATATCACACACACATAGGTTAGTATACGTGTCTTCGATGGTGTTATTTTTAGAATCAAGTGCATGCCAAAACCAAATTTTCAATTTAACTAGGGAACTCAAAGTGTACAAACCACATAATTATGAATTATGATTAGCAATTTTGATGGTCACAATCAGCACTTCAAAATACGCAAACCACATACTTAAGAGCATATGACTGTCCGATTAGAGAGAGAGCGAGATGTTTGCAGAGAACTAAACACCGACTTTTTCTACGCAAAGCTGCAGCTCACGGGCTGAGGGATGGACAGAGTCACGGTGTTGAATAAAGAAGAAAAAAAGAGAGCAGTGCTATCGTGTCCAACCCATATGAAGAGTTAGAGTACGGCAGCACATGGATGCTTTAATCCTGAGCCGTCCATAAAAGGCGACCTCATAAAGACAGCCCCTTCACATTGCTTGCATGTGCATGAAAGATCTCAACTGCAGAGTCGAGAGCCGCGTGTGAAAGAGATACGAAGGGCTCATAAAGGAAGCCGGCAGATTGCAATAGAGGTACCCATAGATTCCACATATATTTAACGCATTCTTCTTACATTTCCTAGACACCAATGACCACAGTTTTCTATATTATCCTTTTACATTCACCTACCTTAAACCTTGAAAGCAACCAGGAACCATACAGTATATATTATAATAAATATCATATATTCAAAGCAGAAACTGCATCACATAAGTAAATGCACTGTAGACAACCAGCAGGAAGGTCAATTTGGTTCTTATATTCATGCCAAACGTAACTTTGCTAGCATCAAATTCCTCATTGACGCTGCAATTTCAAGCGCATCAACATCCTGCATGAAGACCAAGTATACAAGAATTAATTCCGAATTGGGTAGCCTTGAAATGCTGAATCATGATCATAAAAATAAAAATATTGAGATAATTTAGTCTACGAGGTGATATAAAGGCCACAAAGAATACCGAAGGACTACGTACAGGAGAAAAACTACATAATATGTCAATACTAAAGACTGCAGAATCAGTCACTTCTTATCTGTAACACTAAAGGCTACAAAATCAGTCGCTTGTAATCTTCCTAGAAAATCTAGTAACTCTTCAAAAATAAAACTAGAAAGTCAGCTGTTACCTGTAATCTTCATCTGTCAAGCCACCTTTACTGCCATTATTATAGGACTTATACTTAGGGAATGGAATTTGCCCTGATTCAATAGAGTTCAAGTCTTCCATCAAAACTTCATAGTGGCGTTTCACTTCTTCCGAAGTTTTGCCGCCAACCAAGGCTGCCACATTCCTCCAACGGTCAGGAGTGTCCTTGTCATACACAGCAAGAGCTCTCTCAAACGACTTGTTCTGTTTTGCTGTCCATGAAGAGGCAGCTGAACGCGAAGCCATTGTTTCTCCTTCAGAAGGAAGAAGGAATGAGACTCACTATATGACTACAGTTAACTAAAGGTGACTGCTATGCATGAGAGAGAGTTGTGCATGGGTACTTATAAGGAGAACAGGATTCTCCTTTTCTGAGAGAGAATAAAGATTAGGCTGTCTAAGTTTCTCTCAAACCACAGAAGAAGAAGAAGGAATTGTACTCGAAAAAGGAAGGGGAATCAGAATTTCTTGATATGAGACAATTGACGAACTTGTGTGAGTGTTCGTATGTGTGAGAGAGAGAGAGTTGCAGTGCAGTGGCTAACAGCAAGGGTTTGATTCATGAGAGGTGATCACACACTAATAAGAATGATGCATAGACTTAAAAATATTGGGATTGAGATCAAAAGTTGGATTCTAAATGTTGTGCATGGATCCATTCAGTACTCTCCTGCAACTTCTATCAAGAAAATATAGACTTCAGGCAGCCTGCAACAAACACTTCATCTCTTTTTCTCTCTTCTACCTTTATGTCTGTCAAAGACTCCCCACCATCGTACTATGGTGGAGATGTGTTCGACTTATATAATAAATGAAAGGTACACATTTGTGCCTGTAGTTCCACGTGACACCATCTTCTACAAGAACCCAAAAAGAAAGCCGAATGACATAAAACCTGATTAAATTAAAAAGATTCTTTTGTTTAAATGTACAACCTCTGGAATTTTAGATATGGGAGACAAGGATGACTTGCTGCACATGCTAATACGGTGAAGCCAAGGAAACTCAAGTAATATTATGCAGTCAAAAGAAGATCTTCTTTAGTGCTTAATTAAGAGGTAAGGTGGAAGTCTTATTTGGATAATCACATATGGCACACCTCACATGCTAATACGATCGAGACAAGCAATAGTTGGCAGTCAAATATCAGTCTTTAGTGCTTAATTGGGAGCTAAGGTAGAAATCTGATTTTGATTATCAAATGTGACAAGACAAATTGTTGCGATTCGATAACAGTTGTAAAAATGAGTAGATAATTTGGATCAGGGTGACAAGCAGCACATGCTAACACGGCCGACTCCAGCAAACTCATATAATATTAATCATAAGGAAACAGATCTTAGCACTTAAACGGGAACCAAGATTGATGGTGCAAAGATCCCCGGATCTGATGTGGGAAGTATGTTGAATTCTTTCATGTATATCGAGCCGAAGATCCTGAGACAAAAGGAGAGTCATGAAGGTGCACCCTGCAATATACTAAAGAGTACATTGCCGCATCTCATTTCATAATCACAAAGTGCCTTTCTCAAGAACCAGCTTATAACAAACAACATAATCGTTGTCTATGAAATGATGCATGTTATCTGAAATAGATATAATGAAAAGGAAGGTTATATGGCTCTTAAGCTCGATATGAGTAAAGCTTATGATCGTGTAGAATATAGAGGCAGTGATGAAGAAATTAAAGTTCTCAAAACAATGGATAACTCTGACCATGGCGTGTTTCTCAACGGTATCATATTTAGTTATCATGAATGGATGTCCAACTATACCTCTTCGTTTACACATTGAACCTATTCGTTATCTCATAAATTAAGTGAAACACATCCTAACACCACTCTAATCCTAAGGGTTACAATAGATGCTTCACTATCAAACTATCATTCCATAGCTCATCCTAATCATCCATGCCCCATGCATTGTCATTTTAATTCCTAATTTCACCATTCTAATTCCAAATCAAGCATCCAAACTCCAAATTTTGATCATTCTGGCTCTAAGTATCTCTATTCTCATTATTCTTCAACTTCAAAACAACATTATTTTTATCTAAGCTCTTATTTTCTAATCATGATTAAAAAATTTGATTCTATCAACTCTAAATATTATATTTTTCTCAACTCTTATAACACAAATGTTATTTAAATTATTGAGGCTCTAAAAGATCTGACAATAAAAAAATGATAACATTAAGTATATGACTTTTGATACTTCTCCATCAATCCCCGACGCATGGGGTCCAATAGAGTGATTAAGACCGTTACCAATGTGTTAGTGGAGCTCATTCACAAATCACCCCATCTCTCCACCCAGGTTATAAGTTATAAATTGAACAACATATATCAATTAAATATAACACCAAGGCATTTAAGAATAAAATATCTCCGAAACTACCTTCTATAGAGAATGTTGATGCCACTTAATTGGAGCACTATTTCTGCATATAAGTCAAGCTAGAATTTATCCTGTATATAATCTATAAAGATAATAATTGAGAGTAAGCTCTAACCACTTGTACTTCATGGGTGAATTTGATCTATACACAGGCAAAGACACACGGGAGACATGCACATTTTAGAACGTTTAGGATATATATAAAAAACTAATACAAGGTTCAAATCAAACACTAGGATCATCAAAAATTGTGATGCCTAACTATATAATCATGTATAGTGCATTTTAGTTTGATATTAAGACTTATGTCCACCACTACTAAATAGTATAAGGCCTAGACCCTCCTTCTAACCAACTTGTGGTTCTCGACAGCCACATAAGCTAGCCAAACAACCACTCGGCTCTACAAGAAAAAACAATCTCAGAAGGCATACATAAAAAAGTAGGGCCGTATATCATCTATTACATTCATAAACTAAATCTCTTAAACCCATCAACCAAGAAACACATCTTTTATATATATATATATATATATATATATATATTTGTTAAGTACAATATATTCTAATTGTGTCAAGCTAGTTTCATTTTCGTTTTAAAACACTCGTTATTCCTGTTAGTTTATTCCCAACTATGAATATCATACGACAACATGAGATGCTAAACACCAACTCTATGTGAGACCGATGTAACTAACGAAGTAGCCAATAATCTCGCTCATAATTTTATAAACTACATTGCATAGCGAGATTAGCCTATAGCGTGTCATATCCTTGGGCTCCTTAATTTTGGAGATGAGAACAATATGTGTGTGATTAAGCTCCTTGATGTCTTCACCCTGATTTAGAAATCTAAACACTACATTAGTTATGTCATTCCCTATTGTTCTAAAAAAGTTTTGATAAAAAAGATTTAGAAGTCCATTCGGGTGTGAAGATTTAAGTGGTCCTGTCTACAAGATGGCTTCCTTGACTTCAGTACTGGTAAATGGCATCATGAGCAAGTCATTTATTTCACTGCTAATGGAGGTAGTAATCCTTGCCCATGCTTCTTCCATGTATTCAGGCCGAGAATAGATGAAAAGCTCCATGAAGTACTTTTTTGCATGGGCTTTCAGCTTCCCTTGTTTTGTAATGTTGCGCTCTATACCATCCCATAATATCATGATCCTATTTTCGTAGAAGCCTAACAATGAAAAAATCGAAAATTTGTATCTCCTTCCCGTAACCAAAAAACTCGAGATCTTTGTTTCAAAAGCATCTCCTCTCTGATCAGTAGTTCACTTAGTTGGTTATTGACATCATTTTTCTTGGTTATATTCTTGTGTGATACTCAATATTCTTTTGGAGCTTATGTATCTTCTTCCCTATATGTCCTCATTTTTCAGTATTTCATATTTATAACTCCTTAGTGACCTGATGTATATGATTTACAAGTTGAGAGTGATGGTGGTCGTACCTCCATCTCTCTCTTTTCCACAATTTCCTTACATTCATCATCCCTTATCAACATTTGTTGTAAGCAAAAGGGTTTTAAGTGCATGAGCCTACATTGGTTATAGCCTAGTTCCAAAACTACTATAATTGGTGCGTGATCTGAAATAACATAAGTTAGGTGTTTGACTTATGTTTTCGCCCACTTTGTAAGCCATGGGTTGTTTGCTAAGAACCGATCTATATATACTTGGGCGTTCTCAATTCCCTTTCACTTATTGTTCCAAGTGAAGCAATATCCTTCACATCCCGAATCCTTAAGCCCACATTTATCCACCACTGACTGGATTTCTTGAATTTGCATACTTCTTCTTTCAACTCCAATTTTTTTTACGTTCAAGATTTCATTGAAATCACCTCCTATCAACCATGGGTATCTCTTCTTCTATTGATCCCTCACAACATTTGTAGAGAGATGTGCCTATTTGCTACTATCAGTTCCCAATAAAATTCTATAAATCGACACACTGCTCATCTATTGAACCTCTAATATTTGTGTCAATAAAAGCACAGTTGTATTGGGTAATCTCCAAATGGATTTCTTTTTTCCATAATATACCAAACCTCTTCGATCTTGTGATGGCATCCTTAGACCATCTGTAAAGCCAAGTTTCCTTTTGACTGTGTCAAACTCCTGAGTCGATATTTTAGTTTCCATAAGAAAAGTAACATTGGGATTGTTTAATAAAGGATCTTCATTATACCCGGTGAGATTGTAATGTAACCTCTGCTATTATTATTGTGGAAAACTCAACTTATTCTTTGTTTCATGTGTTAGGTAGTCTTCCTCTTCCATCACATCCACAATAGACTGAAAAGGTTTTTTCAGTTTATTACTAGCATTACTCTTCTTCCCTATTATGTCTTCCCGGTCTAGATTGCCTCTTCCAAGTCTTGTCTTTGTTGATGGTACGAGGGATATCCAACCCCTTCGGTGGAGACATGACTTCTTGATCTTTTATGATTGCCTCAATGATGCTCCTAATTCAATCAGGCTAATAAGAATTTTGATAGATACTTGATTGTCTCCTTTATTAGATGCTTCCTCCTTCCCAAGTCTAACTCAATCTATCACCGGTTTGTAATGGTTCCTAGTTTCTTTATTTCCTGTATCAATTTGAGAAGTCTAGTAGTCTAAGAATCCCCATTGCTTCTCTTAGGGGCTTGATCTGTGAATTGACATGCAACTAGTACCCAAATTGATTTGTCTCTATGTTTTCATTGTCACAATCTTCTTTGCTATAACCAATACGACCACATAGGTAGCAGAAGATCGGCATACATTATATTAAATGAAAAACCATGAAGGTTTCTCATTGAACTCAGGCATAATGGTAATCCCTTTGCGTAGGGGATTATTTATGTTAACCATTGTCTTAATTCTTTTTTCCAACGAAATATTCGCCCACCTCAATGGTAAATCGTGGAGTCTGATCCAAAAATGTTTCCATTCAAACTGCACTTGATGATCTCTTAATATCATCATATTATGTTATTACAATTAATTTTTTCTCAAAAGACCAAGGTATGCCCTTAATTACCCTATCATAGCCCTTCTTACACTGAAATTTGAAGAGCATTTGTTTCTCTCAGATTCATTGATAATTGAGTTCCTTCAATGAACACCAAATTTTAAGCATCATCTTTTTCAGGGTAACCGGTCTAGAAACTAGTAAATTTGCCAATGTGATATCATTCAATCAGTTCCTTGTTACAAAAGGGATGGCCATTCTCGACAACCCTATCTGGTAATGGCTGGACTGGTCATCCAGTCCGTTACCAGAGATAGGGGTTACAGGATAAGAGTCATGTGTATCCACTGGACGGTTACCGGATTTCATGGTAACCGTCCGGATTCGTCTACTCAAAAGAGGGAAACCCAACGTGCAAAACCAGGAGACAATGAGTAGGCACTGCTCTATAAATAAAGCAGTGCATAATACAAAAGGATATAGAAAAAGATACAAAAAGGTCTTCCTAGAAAAACTGCTGTGAGGAAACCTCGAACAAAAGCAACCTCCATTTCTGCTTCTGAAAGCAATCGACTGCAACCGGGTCTTCATCGACTGCAATGAATCATCATTCCTCCCCATGGCTTCACTCCTAGAAATCGGTTTTACATGCTGTCTCATACTCTTTGACAACCTCTTCCTCAAAGCACCCTCTCTATTGTACCTTTCTCAGTTCCATCAAGGGAAAATGTTAACCCAAACCCATGGGACTACCTCTCATCTCACACAGGAAACCATGGCGGAGAGAGACCATATATCATCAAGGGGGGAAAATGAACCCAAATCCTTAACTCGCCATGTTATATCATTCATGTACTTTGTACTCTTTTGCATTTTTCAAAAAACAACATTTAACTTTTGCTTCTTTATATACACCATTTGTCCCTCCAATCTCACCATTCCCATTGGCATGACTGGTTAATCATAAATAAGAGTCTACCAACTTCCATTATATATATATATATGTATATATATATATATATATATATATGTATGTATATATATATATATATATATATGTATGTATATATATATATATATATGTATGTATATATATATATATATGTATGTATATATATATATATGTATGTATATATATATATATGTATGTATATATATATATATATGTATGTATATATATATATATATGTATGTATATATATATATATATATATGTATGTATATATATATATATATGTATGTATATATATATATATGTATGTATATATATATATATATATATGTATGTATATATATATATATATGTATATATATATATATATGTATGTATATATATATATATATGTATGTATATATATATATATATATATGTATATATATATATTCTGCCATTTTATATGCTTGCTCATTTTTAAAGATCTTAAGGGTACATCTTCAAAATGAAAAAGTATACATGTGATTTAAGTAGACTTACAAAAAGTGAATGTATACTTTTTTTTTTAATTTTTGAATTCAACTATTTATCTCTTGAAATAATTGCTTGAGATTTTCAAAAGTATGATAATTGTATAATATGACAAGCATATTAGGCTTTTCCTATACATAAAAAGAATGGATATTGCTGGACTCCAATCATGATAAACCATTCATGCAAACCTTTGAAGGTCAAAACAAGATGAAAGTTGCGTTTTGAAAAAAGCAAAAAGCTCAAAGTATGTCATGTACTTTTATATTTTTTATTTTTTTATCTAGATCATCCATCTATATAATTGCCATGATTTCTATTGGCATAAAAAGTCTAACATACATGAGAGTCTAAAAAATATAGAAAGAATGAGAAATACTAGACTCTTATGATTCATATCACTAAGATCATAGGATTGAAGAGATAAATAATCTATATCAAAAATTTGGAAAAAGTATAAAATACATAATGTACTTTTTTATTTTGTGCTTTTTTATCTGAAGGATTTATCTCTTCAATCGAAATTGACATGAATAGTTTAACATAAATGAGAATGTAGCTAAGGCCGAGGTTTTGGGAAGAGACACGAATAACAAATGAATGAGGCAAAAGTTGTACGTGATCGATGGGTTGTTCTTTCATCAATGTTTTGCTCAACGCACATACTACTTTCCCTATATCATGTGGTTCACCATCCCCCCAGGGTACCAAAGTGAATTTGACTAGAACGTTAATACTTAGCTCTTGTTTGAAGTGACTTATTAATTTTTTAAAATTGATATAAATAATTTAGTCGATAATACAAAATAATGTGATAAAGAGTATAATTGCTTCATCATAAGGACATCTCAATGCGGCAATATACATGTGCTGGTCTGTCTTGGCTCTTCTTTTTTTGCTCTCATCATCATCATCTCCTAGAGATTATATCGTCTTTCCTGCCTCCAAAAGCATCAATCATAAGGATATTTATTTTAGAATTTTTAGGTGCATAAATATAGACAAAAACAACCAACAAAATGGATGGAAATCAAAAGTCCATCTTTTTTGTCATTGAGAAACTAAATATTCCTTTTAATAGCATACTTGGTATGGATATATGTTACTCAAAGCATTAGCTCAACGGCAGGAGCACTCTGGTGTTGTTGCTGCTGGTGAGGGGTTCGACTCACAAAGGTGGCATGCGTGAGTGTGTGCATTAGGCTTCAGCCTCCTCTTGTAACCAAAACAAAAAGAGCAATCAAGAAGGTCATGAGCTGTGCTTGTCTCCGCGTAAACCCCAGTTTGGCAAAAAAAAAAAGTCTGGTCTACTACCAATAAAAGAGTGCTTTATATCAAATGAGTATCGATCCTTAGTAGATCTCCATTCAGTTTGTCTCTTCAGTTTTCTGAAACTTCACCCCTCTAAATTTAGGGTTTTTCTTCTTGTTTCAAAAATCTAGGCGTTTGAACATCAGCAGTCTCACTGCTTACCTTCAAGATCCACAATTAAGGATCGCAAGTCGGTCCAAATTTAACCTCACAATAGCTTCATCAAGGTTGTTTGTCATAAGGGTGAGGTCGAACTTGGTTAATGCACTTGGGGTCTGGGTTAAAAGGAGGTTGATCCAGACCTCACCCAGGTTTCTCGAGTCAATTTTGAAGACCTAGACCCAACCCTGTCTGGTGCAGCTCGGGTCTATGTCAACTCAAATGCATCCCATAGTAGGGGAAGGACATTCCATAGTCCAACCGTTCAATTTAAATAAATCAATCGTTAGATTGAAAATGTACAACTATTCAAAAGCTAAGAAGTTAGCTTTAGAAAAGCAAGAAAGAACTTTTTATCTTTTAAGTAGACGTACCAATCTAAACCATTGATCTCTATCAACATACACCAGCCTCTCTCTCTCTCTCTCTCTCTCTCTCTCTCTCTCTCTATATATATATATATATATATATATATATATATATATATATAGTGGACATGCCAAACCCATAATAAAAAACGAACAAGTTTGGTCATCGTGATTGCACCGTCAAACCTTAACCACAAAGACTCATCTACTTTTGACCAGTGACTTGGCAAGTCAACTTTATGATTAGAACTAGACATGGCCGGTTTGAAAGATGCATAATCGAATCCTGTCTATTTCAGTTGGGTATTGTAGAATTGTGTAGTTGTGGGTTAAACCGAACCGGAGGTTTCAAACTATCAAACCATCGTTTCGGATGACTCGGAACTTAGAATTGTAATCGAACCGACCTGCCGCCAGTTAAGGTTCTTGAATCATCGGTTCTGATTTGAATTTAGAACCGTTTGAAACTGGCTTTATTAAAAGAAATTTTAGAATTTTAAAAATACCAGAACTGACAATCTGGAAATTCCGGTTTTGGTTTGGTTTTGGGTCTGGTTTTATAAAAAATAAAACCAGAACCGAACTGGGTGATCTCTGGTTCTAGTTCCAGTTTTCACCGGTTTCTGGCTTGGTTCGGTTTCGGTTGGAACCACAGGATCAAATCTGCCATGTCTATCTAGAACGACTTATGAATTTCTCACACATACAAGAACACACTTTTGTGTGTGTGTGGGTGTGCGTATGTATAGATGGATAAATATACACACAGATAGTGCTTACTAGTCTTCCACCCTCCTTTTAGAGGGAGAACTCATCCTTTGGTGTTGAAATCAGATTGAACCTACCTCTATGTAGGGAAGATGGTAAAGATATAATTGACCATGAAACGGAAACCCAATGATAAATGTGCATACCAATCTTCCTGCCTAATGCACAAGGAGTCACAACTCCTCCCTAAATCATAAAGAAGCTTCAAGTTGAAGGTCAAGAGTTCAATACGTACCACGATGCAAATGCCGTAGGACTCCATCCAATCCTTGTTTGACAAATAAGAAAAAGAAGAAAAGAAAAGAAACAAAAGATAGTCGTTAAGATAGAAGTTGATTCTTTAACTGTTTGGCCAAAAGATGAAGAGGCATTAGTGATCATGAATTGGGAAAAGAGGAAAGAAAGGAAAAAGAAGAAATTAAAGGACTCCCTTAACTTGCATTTCTTCTTCATGCATGACCGAATGTGCTATGGATATCCTTTCTCTGTATATGATCAGTGAACATCATAGGGGATGTGTGCAATAACAGTGGAAGAACAAGTTTGTAATGAAACGCTAAAAGATATCCGGATTGACTGTTTACAATTGAAGATTTGATTACACACGGTTGCCGAACTTCTATTCATTTTGAAACGTCGGTTGGAGACAACTTTTTCAAAAATGTTGGTAAAAATAAAATGGTCAAGTAATCGACCTCACCTTCAAAACACACACACTTCTAATCCTCTTTTATCTCTTCCTTACCTTTTAGGATGGAAACGTGTGAGATCACATACATACATACGAATTTCTCTCTCTCTCTCTCTCCCTATATATGTATATGTATATATATATATATATGTATATGTATATATATATATATTGAATATTGTCCACTATGATACTGGACATGCATCAACTTTTTTAAGAGCATGAATGCTATTTTAATTATAAAAGTATTTTAAAAAATATAAAAATAACGGTATCATACTCACTACCTCCAAAAGGCAATGCATGAGATAAGTAAGTAATATCCAAAGTGAGTAGCATTTGTTTTTTTTAGTATATTTGAACAAATCTCATCTGTCGATGTTAAGTGATTGATGTTCATATTTGAATTTAACAAGCAAAAAAGTATACACATGAATCATAATTTTTAATTTAAGTAATAAGTATCTATCACTCAAGATTGATATGATAAAAATTTAGTTAGATACATTATTTTCTAAATATACACTATATATATAGCTTTGACAACTAGCTGCCTCCAAAATGTCAGGTCTAACGAAGCGGATCTCCTTTGATATCATATTTTATTTTTTCAAAACTAATGCTAGTGGTTGTAGGTAGTTTGGACTAGAGCTAAGTACTAGGGTTGCAGGCTTGCGTCCATGTGTGTGTGCGATAGACAATGATAATGTAGTTTTTATGTGGATTCACATTTTCCTAAGAGCCGACTAACATGCATGTCATCCGATTTCGGTGCACAAGAATCAGCAAATGAGGCGCCCCGGTTTTGCCAGACTAGCTGCGCGGCAAGCACAAAGATTTGACTGCTACATGTTCACAAATTGGACATTATTATGTGCACACAGTTTTCCTTATACGCACATTATAATTTTCATAAATACTTAAACTAACTTCACTCGATTTTCTCTCTTCTCTCTACGTTAAAATCTGATGATTTTTTCCTCTACTTTTGACATCCTTTTTTAATCCTATTTTTGTTCATTGATAAGTTTATATGCTTATTTGCAGCCAACCATCATCGATTAGTTACCTACGAAACTAGTTGGAACAAGATGAACAAAGAAATAAGAACACAAAAAAGAAATTGAAGAAACGATTGATCAGCCTATTTTCTCAATTTTTCTTTAATTTTGAAGGTTAGTTTTTACTGAAATCATTATATTTTTGTTGTTTTACTTGAAATCTTCTAATTTTCTAAACATTTTAAGATGATTTATGATTTCAGGCAAAATCGCGGATGGAAACACAGTACAGTTGCATCCCTACTTATGGAGAAACATACCTGAACTACATTTCCTGTACAAGAGAGACGTTGCAGGGTCGCATCACATTCCTTAAGGGAGACACACCTTTCTGCATCTTCCTTTAAGCAGGAGACACGTCTATCCGGTGTCTCCTTCAATCGAGTAGTTTTTGTCCTAGAATTTGATATCCATACTTTTATTATTGAATCACAAACAACTCAAACGAAAGCACTTATGATGAAAGTGATTCAGAGAAGACATTGACGGATCAACGTACTTATCATACAATGACTAAAGATTATGATACTGGTTTCAGTACATCGTACGATGTATTTATTAACTGGTTGGCATAAGAGATAGGAGATAAATTTGTTGATTGTGAGGGTAATGGACTAAACTATTCCCTTATGTTTGTTACTGATGATATGTTTAGAAGTCATATTAAACTTATTGAATATGTAAGACTAGTTAGGAGGAGGCATAACATTGTTACGATTATTAGTCGTTTGAAGAGTAAGGTGGATGGGCACTAAGAATGTTGATTGATCCTTATTAAGAGGAAAGGGTAGAGTGTATAGATATTAAAAGTTAGGATGTAGTGAATAAGACACATAATCACCCTTTAGGATTGTATATCGAAGGGCATGCTTTTGTAAGGAGATTGAAAAGATCTAAGTACGGTGTAGTAAAAGACGTCACATAAAGTCATTACAAACCAAAGCATATTCTGACACATTTAAAGTAGGTGGATGTGAAAAATGTGAGTACGAAAAGGCATATTTATAATATAAGGATGAAAATTATGAAGGAAAATAATGGAGATCGAAGTGTTTTAAAATAGCTATTATACAATCTAGATATTAATCATTATCATACAAGCTATCATAAATTCCTTGATACGGATACCATCAATGACATTGTATTTGCGCATATTCGTTCTCTGCACCTACTTGATGCATTTTTATGGGTATTGGAATTTGACAGCATATATACAAATATTGTATTTTCCCATCCTCGATAAAAGCAATTAGCCATGCATGTTTAATCATCTCATATGATAAGTTTGTCTATCCAATTAGCCTACAACATTATTCAAGCTTAACCCAATTTTTGAGCTTCACATATGTGCTCTTCACTAGTCACGCTCTACCCATAGTGTAATGTGTATGAGGTGTTATTACTTTTCGTATTGCGTGTAAATATATATTTACATAATATATTAGAATATAGAGTATTTATATCAATACGTGTACATAGAGTATTTATATCAATACGTGTACATAGAGTATTTACATAAACTTTCACTAAAGTTTTAAAGTACCTATTCCTCCCAAATCTTATATGTAATGTGACCTTCAAACCTCAAGAATAATCTTTGTATATCAGGACATACCTCATCTTCACTCTCTACAATATCAATATCACTGTCTAAGGATGATGTATTTTTGTAATGTAAAGGGTCGGTTTCTTTTTTTTCTCTTTGTCGTCTATGAGGGTGTCCTCCATATGAAACCGCGTTGCATCTTATAGATGAAGCGGTGACGTTATAGGCTCATACTCATGTTCTATCATCTATATTTGTCTATTAAAAAAATTATTTATGAGGTTGCACTAAAAGTGAGAGACATGTCCCAAGCGCATCTCCCAACTATGCGACAATAAAAAAACTTGAGTTTTTTGGTGCCTAAAAATGTCAAAATATGTTTAAAAATGAATGAAAATCGATAAAACAACACAAAATTGATAACATACTTTGATAAATCGACGAATCGACTTCGAAATGGCTAAAGAAATAACAAAAAGTCTTCTTTTTTCTTCTTTATTTTTGGCTCTTCTACGTGACTAAAATAAAGCGAGAAGGGAAGAATAATCGAAAATGGAAACTCCAAGTTGGTTCACGTAAGAGGAAAGAGATTGTCCCGTTTGATGTTGAAAGGGCATAATATCAACGAGTATTTTGGGAAAGGAGAAAATTGGGGTGGATAAGTAAAAGAGACATGCGCCTATCAATCCTTTAAAATTGTCATTTGCATCGTATTATTAAGATCTACGTAGCTAGTTTCTCAGGAAGAGAGAGAGAGGTCTTTTCTTCTTTAGGGAGTGTTTGTCTTGATGTTTCGCGAGGATGTGCCCCACACCATGTTTTTTGCATCTAATGGCACACGGATGTTCCCTTGATTCAAGATCGAAGCCCCACGAAGGGTAAAAAATTTACATGTAATTTACGTCTGCTCGATGAAGTAACCTCATATAGCCTCTTAGGATTTTTCATACTTCTATAAAAATATTGTCAGGATTTTTCATACTTCTATAAAAATATTGTCTAGTCTTATAGATTTACCAACCTTCATATATTTAAGAGCCTCTTTGACTTCATTCTTTGGAATAGGTCGATAGAAATTACGGTTTATATACTTTTCTAATTTGGCTAACTCTTGTAATCTAATATTAAGATCTGTATTTTCATTAAAAAGTTTATAAAAATAATTTTTCTATATATTTTTGATATCATCATTTACCACTAGAATCTTATCTTCCTCATCTTTGATGCATCTAACAAAAGTAAGATCCTTAGTTTTCTTATCTTTAGCCTTAACTATCCTAAAAATATCTCTTTCACCTTCTCTTGAGTTAATCTTTTTATATAAATCCTCTCCAATTTTGACTTTTGGTGTATGCCTTCCAAGTTTCACTAGTCTTCTTGTTATTTGGATATAAGCTGAATCCTTAAAGTCATAGTAGTTACATGTGGATCTAATGCATATATGTCTCATAGTACTTTTTCTTGAATATCGGAATCCAAATTAAATGAATTTAAGCTTTCATGATTACCTTTTAGGGCATGAAAAGAAGATATACCAGAGGGATGCTGTATATCTAATCTCATTTTCAGCAAGATACTCGACTGACCTATCAAAGACAAGATGAACAAAAAGAAAAAGATGCTCTCGGATCCTCCTGCAAATCCTACTTTTGGACCTTTTCTCTCTGCAATTTGTCTTACCTACTCTTGATTTTGGTAAAAGGTTCTTGTAAAGTTGATCATATATATTTTGAATCTCTCTCTCTCTCATATATATATATATATATATATATATATATATATATATATATATATATATATATATATATAGAGAGAGAGAGAGAGAGAGAGAGTATGTACGTGTGTGTGAGAGATGCTTAGTAAGACATTACTTGATATTGTTGCCATTGGTGTAGTTCATAATCAAAATACATCTCGAATAACATTTAATACACTCATATGCATTAAATAATCTCGAATCTCGTATTAATATTTATGAGCAACTCTATCCGTATTGTTCGTGTGATTGTACAAAAAGCACATATTGTCTAGTAGAGTATGGTATAAGATATCTTCTAGTTTATATATATATACATATATATATATATATACATATACATGTATACCTAAAGTATATTTTTCTAATAGCTACACTGAGGTAGAAGTGGAGGAGGATAAGTGAATCCCCTTTCACTCTCCTGTGTCATAGAAAGCCCTAATCTCAGAAAGAATTCAGCGAACCTTGAGCTGGCAGTCAATTGGATTGACATTGAAACTTTTGGGGATGGATGCGTTGCATGGGGTTGCCGTAGTTGATTGTAAAGAATGGTTCAAGTTCATAGCATTTGAAATTGGATGGTTGAGAGCAAAGTTCATGAAATGATTCCACTGGTAGGATGCGGTTATCACATCAAAGACCGGATCCTAAGTGTGTGTTTGCATCGATGGGACTCACTTAACTCACAAGACTATTTAATAAAATATAGAGAACCCAAAAGATATCAGAAGAATGGAGAATGAGTACACTCATACCCATGTATAAGAACAAGAAAGACATTCAGAATTATGTGAATTATCGAGCTATCAAATTAATAAGTCATACTATGAAATTATGGGAAAGAATTATTAAACGTAGGTTAAGATAAGTATCAAGTACAATAGAGAACCGGTTTGAATTCATCCCTAACAGATCTACTATTAAAGTTATTTACCTATTGATACATCTTGTAGAATATTTTAGAGTAAAAAAAATAACCTTCATATGATATTTATTGATCCAAAAAAAGCTTACGATAAGATGTCAAGAGATGTTCTTTGGAGAACCTTGGAAAAGAAAGGTATCCCATTGACATGCATAAAACTTATATGAGATATATACGATGGTGTAAAAACATTTGTGAGGACTTATGAAGGAATGATAGATTCCTTTGAAGTTAATATTAGGTTACATCAAGGATCAACTTTCAGTCCATATTTATTTATATTGGTCATTGATGAGTTAACAAAACATATTAAAGATGAAGTACTTTGGTGTATGTTGTTTGTAAATGATATTGTGTTAGTGGATGAGTCTAAGACAAAGGTTAATAGAAAATTAGAACTATAGAGAGAAACATTAGAAAGTATAGACTTTCGACTAAGTAGAACAAAGATAGAATATATGGAATTTAAGTTTGATCATTTGGGTACTTTAGAGGACATAAAAATTAAGATTGACATACATTGCATCCCTCACAAGGAAAGATTTTAAATATCTAGGATCAATTTTTCATAGTGATGAAAAATTTGATGAAGATGTTATGCATAGAATTAATGGTGGTTGGTTAAAATAGAGACGGGTATCAGACGTTCTATGTGATAAGAAGATATCATTAAAGTTGAAAGGTAAATATTATAGAGTAGTAATTAGACATGTTATATTTTATGGTTTTGAGTGTTGGGCAGTTAATCATCAACATGTACAAAAGATGTATGTAGCATAAATGAAGATGTTGAGATGGATGAGTAGTCACACAAGAAAAGACTGTATACATAATAAGGTTATTATAAATAAATTGGGAGCAACACCAATACAGGGTAAAATAAGAGAAAATCGTTTAAGTTGATTTGGACACATAAAAAGACGATCAAAGAGGAAGAGGCAATAAAAAATGTTAAAAGAGGAAGATGACGACCACAAAAGTATTGGAAAGAAATAAAAAATGATCTAATTTATATTGAGTTAATTGCTACCATGGCACATGACAGGACTATGTGGAAACAAAGAATCCATGTAGTCACCCCATCTAGTATGGGAACTGGCTTAGTTGTTGTTGTATTAAAGAATTATAAAACAAATGGTTTGTTTTTTTATATGACCTCCCTCCCTCTTAAGGGCAACATTATCAGCTTCCGCACCTTCTTCTCTTGAATGCCTTTCTCCCTTTCATCGTAACATGCAGAAAGATTTCATTATCAAAACCAGCAGCAAAAAGATATAGGTTGCATTGAGGATAAATATGCCACATAGCAAGTTTTTGGCCAAAGACAAAAATTGATGCCTCAGCAACATTGATCTTTATGATCTACCTGATTGTTTAAAAGAGTGAAAGGTAAATTGGCGAGTTGAATGATATGTACCTTGTTTCCATTATCTTGCTAAACAAAAAATAAATATAACAATCTTGTGACTCATCTAAGGTACACGTTGGTCCTGAGGTCTGCAACTGATATGAGCAAAGCTGTGAAATTCATAAATAAATGAAGAGATATATGATTAATTATCAAATGTTTCTTAGTTTCTTCTTGGCCCCAAGTGATCAAATGCTCAAGTAACAAAAATCATAGTCACTTTGAATTCATAGACAGCATATTCGGCTGCTTGGCATCATATCTTCCAGATCTGTGAAGAAAATTGGAGAAAGGAAAGATTGAAAACCAAGATATGCGAAGAAGGAAAGAAAACAGAAACTAAAAGCATAAGCTATTTGATTTCTCCATAAGCACCAATCATCTAGTATAGAAATTGCAACTTAGGGAGAAAGAGGATACATAATTTACATGAGAAATCAACATGATTCTATCCCACATTGACGGAAAATTTAGAGATCAATGAAAAGCACTTCCAACTACTAATTTCAAGATGTGGCATGTGCCAAACACCATATGAGCCAGTTAGCAAAGGTGTGTGGAATGTAGAAACTAGGAAATATGTATTATAATGATGAAGTAATCTACCAAGATGCAGCTTCTGAATGAATTGAATCTTCAGATCAGCTAGCAAAAGTAAAAGACCCATAAAAGAATTATGGCATAAATGTTAGAATGCCTAACAAATTGTTGCAGTGCCTCTCTGCATCAAAGAGTAATACGTGGATGCCCTCAGTAGATGTCAACGAAAAACATATTAAACTTGTTCCTTCACTTTGCCTTCTTAGAATAAGCATGCTTCATAGGAAAACCAAGCTGCCACATATAATAATGAAATTGAAAATTCCATGCATGTAATGAGCAGGTGCATTGCTGTTAACTGCATATATTACCTACAAAAAGAAAAAACATACAACTTCAACATTAACCCCTATATGCCACTGATATAGCTCTATGAATATAAATCATCCTACAGGTGTATGACATGCCTCTCTCAGATATAAGAATAAGCAACTGGAATCCTTCATACATTAAATAGATGCATATTGTGTTCGAAGAAGGCAAGAAGTCCAATTTCTCTTCAAAATAGCATCAATTAATTAGCTGGCATAGGTTGGCACAGAAACACATCGTCAATCTATACCAGTATGGAACACATACGTAAGGAGAGTTGATGCATAGCGTTAGACCACTTGTTACTCGATACTTTTACTAAACGATGTCAGCTAGACACCAACAAGTTTCATATACCATGCAGTAAGATAATTATCATCCTTCATGATGTTTATGTGAACTTTGACCTCCATATAGATGGATACCTTGTGATGCTCACAAGAGAAATAGAAGCACAAAGAAAGAAACTTATTTTAACGAGTTTCAAGAACATGAGTATTCAAATGTGGAGACACATATAGTTTGGAGTTGTGAAGTTAGATTTACTTCTTGAAAGAGCTCGAACACACCCATACATACCAAAGATATAGGCATCATTGTATCATTTGTATGATATTAGATGCACAATCTTCCATGATAAGCCAAGAGATAGGGCACTAGCTACAATTGTGTAGTTATTAGCCTATAAAATTTAGAGTCTATGAGTATGCATGTGGTGCAGCAACACTCGCTTTCTTATATAGACAATTGAGAAAATCTCCTTGCCTTCAAGCACAATAGCTCAATGGTCACACTAGTCTATTTCAAGTGATAATTCTCTTTTCTATGCCAATTTGAATAAATATAATAAGTTTCATATAGTATGTTACATGATTTTTTTTGTGTCATAGGCATGAGTTATGAGGCCTTTAGAGTGAGCGAGTGAGAAGGTTATACTTGATGGTAGTTCCCTACATCTATTCTTTTTTGGTATTATAAAAAATTAGACTCGATGGTAATAGATGAGGTATGGATGATAGATATATATATATATATATTTGAACTTTGTTTTATATAAGTTATATGTATGACTGTCTTACTCATATTATATCTCTTTCAGTTACAAATTGATAACAACCTTATGTTTGAAGAAACTACATCACTCATAAGTACAAACTTTCTTAATATCATGAATGCATTCACTTTTTAGAGGTTGTGGAGGTATATGTGCCTAATCGAGTTGTCCATTAGCTTGGGCATCATGAGCACATCCATCTTTCTTTATTGAGACCTAGAAGTCATATGAATACAAATTGGAGCACGACCATAAAACGAATGCTAAAATGCCTATATCTCACACCGCTTAGGCTATAACAACACTTTGGCATCAAAGTGGCCTACCGACATGAGTGTGATGGAGTAAAAAGCGATTGATATATCGCTTGTGTATAACAATTTTGCCAAAGAGATTGAATGCATCATTACAGACAATCACTCTCTACACTAAGCAATCAGACTCCAACATCGATCTTGATGTAGGTAAAATAGTCATTTGCTATTTTGTTCATAGGGTTTATTGAATAAAGATATTAATTTAAACTTAACTATTTTTTCGTAATATCTTGTGGAGGTCATAAAAGTAGTATTGCATGTAATACCTTAGTTGGATTGAGGTGTATGATTGGAACCTAGGGACATCCTTTAGAAGTATTGCAAACACATATACCGTTTAGTTGTATCCCTAGATGATGACGATGACAATGTGACTTCATAGAGTGGTTAGGGATTACACTTATTTAATATAATATCACAAGTAATTTTATTTCATAAATTTATATATATGTGTGTGTATATATGCAATATTTGATCATATTGTCTCGTTAGTATAATACATCAATATATAATATTATTACTCATCAAATAAATATAATAAAGTTATATTCTATCAAATATAAAGATAAGAACTAATAGTCAATATCTTAAACAATATTATCTCTAGGTCCTCTTGGTAATAAATATTCTTCAATATGTATGTGAAACCATGAATCCTAATTAGCCACACTTTGATGTAGTGAATCGTTGACCATATACAACATCACAAAATATAATAAATATAAAGTAAAGCAATGCATACCAATAAAAGTGTCGCCTTGATTCATCATATCATATATCACATATTACACATTGGTAGATGGTTGTTAGAAAATAGCTACAAGAATGTCATTGACTTCATCCTAAAAAGTAATACTAATGTAATAGTCAATAACAATTACCCAACCTATGTTGGGAACTGACATCCATAAATTGTGTCTACACATAGAATCCCTACAAGCACCCTAACACAAAATGTCATGGGCATTGGCTTCTTCTATAAAAACTTGAAAGTGTACATCACAACATGTGTGCACTTTAATAAAATATTTCTTATGGATATCAGCTAAATATGCCTCTCCTTATCTTCACAAGCACTCATGTCTACATATTCTCATGATGATAGCTCTCTCTTCATAGATTTTTTGGATGGTCGTTTTGAAGACAACAAATAGGTGATTCCTTCAAATATTTGGAGTGAGGATTCAAACACTCGTGCAACTTTTTAATTAGTTACCTATGCCAATCTTCCACAAGATGTTCTTTAGCTATTAGAAGATTTCCTTTAATTCGACTTCTTTCCTCCATTCGACATCTTTATCTTTGAGCATCACAATATTCTTTCTTCATATCAAGCTTTCTCCATAATGGACCAAGGGATGATAACTATATTGGTTGACATGCTTGCACCAAAATGAATATTTTGTATGTACATGGTAAATCATGTTAACGTCTCAGCCCACACCTATGTACCAGTCGAACTGAGCTAACAATTTCTTCATAATTTGTTTCTTTTATGATCAAATCAATTATATGCTATGCAACTTTCTTTTCAACATGTTAACAAGCTCAAAGAAATATGTGAGGTAATGCTTGCTTATGGTTCGAGATTCTTCAAATGTTTTCTTAAATTTCATAATTTATCTTAGTTAATGAATAGAGCAGAATCCATCCTCTAGTGACTTAGTTTTGGATTTGGTTAATGCTAAAGATAGTTTTATTTGTTTCTTGAACAAGCCATCAGATTATGAATAGTGTTGTTAATGCCAAAATTACTATATATGATTGCTTGATTGATGTAGTAAAATTATTTTAATACTTACATTGGTGCATGACATGAATATATTTGAGTGCGAGTGAATATTATTTAGTATGAATCATTAGTAGATGGGATGTTTGATGAATGGTAGATGGCAACCTATATAGTACTAACTCATAGGTTTCTATGTAGAGAGTGAACAATTAGTTGGAATGGAGCCCTAGCACATACCTCAATCTAAACAAGTAGTGTTGTGAGAGAAATATGGATTTACGGATAGGTGTGTTGGGTGACATAAACCCATTGCCTTCTTTGTTAGTAGCTTACTTGCAGTTTGTATGTTACAGCTTGTGTCATATTGTATGGTACGTTTGAGTAAAGACATATGGGTAAGTATGATAAACTAACAAAAGTAGTATGGTTCTCAAAATAAAACTATTTTGGTACCACTATATACGTTTGAGTAAGGACATATGGGTAAGTATGATAAACTAACAAAAGTAGTATGGTTCTCAAAATAAAACTATTTTGGTACCCACTATATATATATATATATATATATATATATATATATATATGTATATATATGTATATATATGTATATGTATGTATGTATATATATATATATATGTATGTATGTATATATATATATATATATATATATATATATATATATATATATGTATGTATATATATATGGATTGTAATTGTGAGGTATTCCTAGATTCAAGTATATAAGAATTTTGGTTTGCGAATATAATACATGAAACTATGGTTTACCTTTACACACACACACACACACACACACACACATATATATATATATATATATGCTTTTTAAACATGCATGTCCTTAGTGTGCTTGTCCATTGTGTAGAGATTAGACCCACCTACACTGAACATATAGTTGGTGCCCACCTCTTATTATTAATATCGTCAAAGGTGGTAATAAGAAAAATTGCAACTTAAGTAACATGTGAACATAGAATTATTGTTGCTTAATTAAAAGCAAAATGCATGCTCTCAACATCAAACAACTTTTCTTTTCTTTTCTTTTTTAGGCCCAAGCCAAATGCATGGCTTGAGTATCAAACTCTGGAGCTCCAACTTGTGAGCAAACCCCCTAGCCATGTAGCATTGTTCTTGTTTAGTTAAAGGGCATTACTATATGCACACCTCTTTTACTATCCACACACTCCTTTTTCATTAAATACCAAAATTATCCTCCATATAAATATTATTTTCTCTCATATTTCATCCCCACATAGAAGATAGAAAAAAAAAACATATATCCCTCTATGGAGTTTGACCCTTGATGATCTCATGATGGACATAACAATAGAAAAAAATATAGAAGATAGAAACTTGTTATGTTATTGATAGTAACCCCAAACTGAACCTAACGGTTAAAAGAAAATAGCTTAGTGATTATAAAGGAAAGTAAAAGGTAAAGTAGAAACGAAAAGCCAAGATCTAGATGAAATAAAAAAATAAACCATGCTGGATTTGTGGTTAAGGTAGACATTAGTCTAGGAAGTATCCCTCAAAGAAAGCTAAGAAACTTACATTACTAATAGATCAACATGGTGACCACTACATCTAAAGTCAACAATGGGTATCCTTCTCTTCAACATAAATTTTTTTCTATTTATGAGCCACATTACTCGATTGTAGATACTAGGAAAAATATGCATGTTTATACTCATTGATCTCTATTTTTATCTGAAGATACCGTTTGTGGTGGAACCGCAATCTTAAGAGATCATTTGACTATAGACGTCACAAATAAATGACGTGTGGATTTCAAGTTTTATTTGAAAAATGTTCTAACTCTCTATGGAATTTGACATATCCATATAATTCGTTGAAATGTCCGTAGTGGCCTAGTCTTACTAAGGAAGGACTTAAGGTTATATTGTTAATGTAATTAGTCATAATTATACGACTAATACTGAGTATTTCTTTAGTAAGTGTTATTTGTGTGATATATAGGACCTCTGTAACATTCATGTGGAACTTGCAATTGATTCTTCTATGAATTTTAATGAAAATAAAGTTTTTATTGAATCATCTAATATATGGAGTGAAAGGTTGGGTCATGTTAATTTTATACATTATAGTGTATGTACTAGTTTTGGACCGAAAGATATCTGTGGCAGGATGAATTTAGTCCAAGAGAATTTTGTGAGGCTCACGTTTGGGATGGGTGCAAATACACCAAGTATGATAAAGTTTCAAAGTTCATATTGTAAAGATCCAAACAATCATAAGTCGATTTAAACCAAAATAAGCTAGTACTGAAAAAACCACATGGTGTTGGATTTTTTGTTGTTTTTATTGAGTAAAGTAATCATATTTATGTCATAAATAAAATCCTAAACCAAATCTAAGCCATTTAGATTGTGGGATTATATTATATTTCTAATGATATGGCCGGCTTATGATTTATCCATGACATTTGGAGTTGAATTGGGTATGGTGAAAATACCAAAAACTTAATTTGGTTCTAGTTGTTAATCAAATCATATCTAGTCACTAACTATTGGTTAGTCTTTGTCGTCTCCCTTCTTCGCAACTTATGCATGAGTCAAAAATTCAATGTGAAGCCTACCACTTACCAACTGAAAGGGTTTTCCATGGGACTCTCTCTCATTGAATCTTATCCCTAAGACTATCATACATGAAAAGCATAAATGTGAAATATATATATGTAAGCAAAGTAGTCGAGGGAACTTTTTCATATAGTTGACCAAAATTTTATAATTTTGGATTTAGTGCATACTAATTTTTGTAAGTTCAATAAAATGACAATCAGGGATAACAAAAGATATTTTCTTACGTTTATTGATGATTGTAGTAGATATGATTATGTTTACTTGCTTAAAAGTAAAAATGAGGTTTTTTATCAATTTCAAATTTATAAGAATGAAGCTCAAACAAAAACTAGTAGGATACTTAAACAAATAATGTTTGATAGGGGTATACCTCAAACATTTTCAAGAATATTATCAAAATGTTGGTATTGTCCATGAGGCTGTTGTTCCCTATTAACCACAATCTAATGTAAAATTAAACAAAAAAATAGAACCCCATGTGATATAGTTTTGTGTGTATTCTTTTATAACTAATCTAGCATTATACTTATTGATTGTCTCATTTGTATTTAGTTTCTCTTTAAAGATCAACTTACAACCCATTATAGTACAACAAGAAGACAAAGCAACAATTTCTCAAGTACTAGTCGAGAAAATTGATTGAATTTGATAATTACTAGCTTCCTTTTAAAAGTTAACCCCAAGTAAGGTTATAGCGTACTTAAAGGTAATAAAAACATCCTCAACATTCAAGTTGACAAATCATTTATAATGTCTTTAGATATTCTATCGTGTTTGCTCCTCTTTGGTTCAGTTATTTTTCTAGAATCTTCTAATACAAAATAACATATTTAGGGTTTTCCCATGGTTATCATCCTTTCTACATGATCGAGAAGAAAACCAACAATAAAATTAGAATCTCTAGAAATCACACTTTAGTGGACAAAATTTTTTTGTTGAAAATAATATTCTCAAAGAATGTAGCATCAAAGAGCTCTACAACATATTGACATCTATGCAAGATACATCAAATCATATGACCAAGAATTTGTATGCATAACTGGTACTCACATAACTCAACAATATAACATTCATAGTTTTAGATCTTAATTATTTTCTCTTATATTTTGGGATTAGCACTTTTGTAAGATACACTCAAACTTTGAGATATTTGAAATTGGTTTTTCAACTTTTACAAAGTTTAGAGGGACTACTTTTCTTATATTTATTAGTGTACGCCTATAAGTAGATGATGCTACCTAGATAGCTAAGACACCTCCAAACTCTAAGATATTTGAGACTGTAAATCTATTAATGATATATTCATAAATATGCATGTATGTAGATGGTACTTATTATTTAGTTCTAATATAGGAGTAGCTAATGAAACTAAAGAATTCTTGTGTGATAAATTAGACATGAAAGTTCTGAGTATTGCTAATATAATTTTAAGACTTAAAATCACAAGTCTAAAGAAGGTATAGTAATTTCTTAGTATCATTATACTGAAAAAAATTCAGAGTGATTTGAATATACAATATGTAGACCTATTAAGACTACACATGATTCATATAAAGAATGACAATGGTATTCCTAAATGATAATGGCATTCCTATATCTCAATTACGATATTCTTAAAAGATTGGAAGTCTGATGTATCTAACCAACTTTAAACGATGAGATATTGCTTTTGCTATGAGTAAGTTGAGTATATATACGAGTTGTCTAAACAAAACCCATTGAGATTCTCTATATAAAGTCAGTATTTGAAGAAAATTGTTTTCTTGGACTGCACCACGAGAAACATTATTTCCTTCATAAAGGATATAGTGATTCATCTAGATTCCCAAGAACTTGTGAGTAATAGGATCTTTAGGTATATTTTTCTCTTGGTTGGTGGTATAGTCACTTAGAAATCAAAGAAACAAACTATATTGTCATGTTCTATCTTTAAGGCAGAATTTTGTGCTTCAAATGAAATTGAAATAAGAAGCATAATAACTTAAGGGACTTATATCTAATTTACCTATATTAAAGAAGTCACGTCCTATAATTTTAGTGTATAGTAGTAGTAGGACTAGTATTACTAAAATCAAAGGTTTCAAGTATAATCAAAAGAAAAAGAGACAACCAAGTCATACTTTAGTTTGTAAGAGAACTTGTGTTTGATAGGGTTATGGTTGTAGAGTTCGTTGGATCGAAAGATAATACAATTAATCCTTTGACAAAAAGACTAGCATTAGTCGTAGTAGAAAAATTCAAGTTGGGAATGATACTAAAACCTGTGAATTATTCTCAAGTAGGAGCAATCCAACCTAACTGAGTCGAGATTCGATGAAGTAGATTTAATATGGTAATAACAACTTGTTGGGTGAATAAGATGATACTTAATAAAATGTAATACTTTGAATATTTGTATGATTGTCTCCTGTAAATCTAAAGTGTTATAATTGTAAGTTAGTGAGAGATTATTCTCTAAATAGGTCAAGTCTATCGATAGGATGGAGCAATACATCTTTTGAGATGCTAAACTAAGTGAATGATATTGTGAGGTTGCAATATGGTAATTGAGTTATTCAATGAAATCAATCATGATATAAGATAAAAATACATGACTATTAGTACATCAACCCTAAAGATTATTGTCATAATCTTTATTATGTTGTTATCAATATATACATTTATATAAAAAATTTAGGTTTAAGATGTATGTTTATATAGTTCTTGTAAGGATAATATTGGATAACTTAGGTAATAATTTAAATCAAAAGGTAACATTACTAAAAGCATAATATGATGACTGAGTCAGTCAAATACTTTACACTTTGGACTTTATGGAGATTATTAGACTTAATGGTTAATTAATAATGGTTGGTTCTAATTAAGCCTATATAATACTAATTATATTTAGTTCATGTTAAGTACCCTAAATGCATCATATATCTTTGATGAAGGTGAAAGTTCAAAAAGTGTGAAAGTCATGTGTTTGTCTAATAGACAAATAACTTCCTTTACGAAAAGGCATGGAGCATTTACTAGTGGACTCAAGGAGGCATAAATCTTGGAGTGGATCTTGGATCTACTGAATTTATTATAAAATCTGGTTAACTGAAGTGAATACTATGTTCTCTCTGTTCTCTCATTTTTTTTCTTCCTTGCATCTGCATGCTTTTGGCTTTGCAATGAGTCAACTGACTAAGTCATATTTGAAAGTAGCTTAAGACGAGTTATGTGCTTGTACTCACATAATCATTTTATCTTGAAAGAAAGTTTATGATACCCATATGTACCTGATAGTAGGGTATTGATTTCTCTAAGCCAACTTCAAGAGGATGACTCGATCAAATAAGTTCTTTACTGATTTTTATTATGTTTTATTTAGTCTTTATATTGTTTGCTATGGGTTTCTCTAGATCTATGATATGTTACTGTTTGTTTTATATTATCTGTTTATGCATGTAGCTCTACATTTTCTTTCAATATTTTGAGCATTTGACACATTGATGTTGAGCTTATACAACCACTTCTATTTTCTTAGAGTGCATTGGTCCTCCATACACTCTTTTGTTTTAAAAAAAATGAAAAGATGGCGATTAAGAGTATATGTTGCTGCCCTCCAAGAGGCGCGTCCAAAGTGCCTTCATTGTAAAGCGGCTTAATCGCAGCCCTTGGTGAAGTGGCTGTGAAGACACCACTGGGCTTCCTAACAACCCTTGGTGAAGTTGCTATAAAGACGCAAATGTTCACTTCTTCAGAATTAGTCTTTCAACAACATACTCCATTTGGGTGGTGTGAAGAGCCACAACATTTTACAAAAGTTCTCTTGTTTCAACAGATTGGAATTGACAGGTTAACGTTCGGTTGACGACAACAAGGTGTTTCAAACAATCAACTGAATGGGTGTCTTTTCACTCAACGAGAGGACACTGGTTTCTCTTTGCAACTCATTAGGCGCGTCTGTTCAGTGTAACGTTGGAAGGTAGAAGCTATAAAGTGATGTTTTGGATAGCAAATAAAAGAGATCAATTTATATAACTAACTCATCACTAACCTCCCCTCCTTATCAAAATTTTCTTTCTTCTTGTTTCATACTTCTGTAATCTCTTCAATGATTCTGTTTGTTCTCTTGACTATGCACAAGAGAAATAATATTCAGTGCTAGAGCATGCTGGTTGTCTCGATTCGATTTTGAGTGCAAGACCAATGACCGGTGACTTGTATTCTGAAAGAAATTTTGTCGATACCTGCTTGCACCTTGTTGACAGATGCAAGAAATGGGTAATAAGCTTAAAGGAGAGAGAAAGAACCTAATAATACTAGCACAGATAGGTGTTAGCAAATCCAAACAAGTCTCAAATTTTCATTTTGGATTAATTGTTGGCCAAAATTTTAGCTTAAAAACAAAAAATATGCATTGGATGCATTGAATAAAGTATATCTTTTGCTTTTTGAATTCAAATATCAATCCTCTGATTTGGTATCAAGTATGCTAACATACACCACTCTCTTTATATATATATATATATATTGAAAACAATTGAAAAAAACTCCACTGCTCTATTACTAAAGAACAATATTTTTGGTTGTCGTTAATGTGAAGAGCTATTCAGCTCAATACAAATTAGTCAGGAGACAGAATTTCTAAATTTCAGTAAGAAGATTACCCCAAGCAAAATCTTCATACACGTACGGAGAAAAGGAAAATTGCAATTAGGATCTATAAAGAGCAGTTTGATGCATATGCTTGTAACAAGAATCACATAGATTTTCAAAGATCGCGAAGACAAATCTGACATATACATGGAATGCACAAAAACACAAGTGGCACGAGCCAAGAAGCGATGAGATACACAAAGAATACTTCAAGTGTTTGAAGCCCTAAGTGCTGCGTCAGATTCGGGAGCAACTTTTTCTTCGTTTAGCCTTTCAATCTGTTCATCACCTCACATTACCTTACCTGAGCCTTTTCCCACACTAAAGGGAGTTGGATAAAGGGCGTAACATGAGGTCTGCCTAGGAGGCCATTATTACTAGTAATATTCCCAACTAAACACTCTTAATTCAGAGTTCGGATGGGATCTGAAGCACAGACGCTCAAAACTTCATGGCCCTTGAGACTCGACAGAGTTTTATGCTGATTGTTAGCTACTTAATACAACACTCGCTTAGGACCAACTATGCAAGAGGTGATTCCTTACATGTACAGAATTAACTTGTTCATCACATGACTTTTGTATATACTTCCTCTCCTTTTGGAATTTTGGATTTGAGGAATCTTATCTTTTGTAGAACTATCCTTCCTTCCTCCTTTACATTTCCTGATTTTGAGATCAATAATGATCTTGCACCATAGTTTTCCGATAGCACTCACGGTTAATGAATTTTGAAATTACTCACGTTTTAAGAATTATTTTCATCCTTATTTATTGTATGTGATTTGGTTTTTTAGTGGAATTATGGTCCTAGACTATGGTTTTCAGATAGCATCCAAAGACAATGAATTTCGAGACTAATCATGGGAGTTGTTCATTTTCCCATTTACGCACCATTAGATTTTGTGTATTTTCCCTTTTTACGTATGACACATTGGGTCTCCTAGAAGAAAACGCATTGCATCTACTAATAGAAAACATAAGTATGAAAAATCAAAAAAAGGAAGTCCTTGGATGGATCGAAGGAAAGAAAAATGCAAGTCAAAATGATTTCTTGTAAAACCCACAAAAAATTTGAAAACCCCATAAAAAGAATCAGACACCATCAACCCTTGATAAGTCTACGAGTCAATTTCTTCCAATGAGTACCAAAATCTCATGAAAAATTACATACAAATGACATAAGGAAAGTTTTCTCACTGGTAGGTATTTCCCAGCAATTTATGCTGCCATTAGAAACCCAAACTTGTGTAACAGCTTCACATATTCTGATCTTTATGTACATACATATAGCAAGGACGCGTAGAAATATTGATACATTCAGAAACATATGCGTTTCGTCGTTTCATTTATGGATTTTTAGCCAAAGGGCACTCTGTTTCCAAAATCAACTTGATTATTTGGAGCTCTTAACATAGCAAGCCCACTAAATCAATTCTTTCCCCTTTTGAGTAAATGTACATTCTATCTAGTTCCTATGTCAGCTTGTAGGTGATCAAAAGGCTCTTCCCTCTCAGTGCCAACAGGATGTGATCTGCCATAACGTTCATTCTGGGTCTGAACATGATTGTCAGCCTGTTGAAGCTTCGCTTTTTCAGCATCCATTCTCCTTAGTGCAGTAGAACTGAGCTTTTCTCCACATGGTCCCTTGGTCAAAAGGTCAACCACCTTCACCTGAAACGAATACGTGCATTAATTACTTCATCCTAAATAATGTTTACAAGAAACACGTTCAAATTCTACTAGTGAAGACAATAGTTGTTCCAAGAGTTGGAAATAAAAAGTATAGCAACACCTTCAACAGAGGCAGTCCCCTTTCAGCCCTTCGCTTATTAACTGACAACCCACCAGCTAAAGTCTCCTTACTTCACAAAAATCAGAGTGGGGAAATGGGATCATAGACTGACTAATCCAAGGCTGTTCCATGAATCTGGAAACGATAAACAAGCCGTGAAATGTAAATCGCAAGATGTATGCAATCGAAGTTGAATGATAATGAAAAAAGTATGAAAAGAAGAACATGAACATGCATATACACATGTATGTGCATGCACATGCATGTTTGCGGAGCACAAGGTAATGGGTGCATGCATGCGTGCTTCTATATGCACTTGTGGGTGGCTGTACGTGTCTGTCTGTGCCTTCCCTACTTATTGCCATAATTACAGAAAGTTTGTTATTTGAAAGAAAGATTTGTAACAATATCCAAATAACAAGATACTTTAACCATTCAAGTTGCCAAAAGGATAGGAAACTTTTTATCAAAATGATCATGATATCTGCCACTAGAGACCGAAAAAGTCATCCCTTGACAAAAGAGACGCAAATTTTGACTAAGAATCTTAATGACTTCCCTATTCAAAAGAAATTTTTGTGATGATTCTACATCTTGCAGAGATGGTATCACTAAGCACTAAGAACATTTTTATCCTTGGAAACAAAATTTGGTCCTACTAATGATCATAACAGGCACTCATTCCATTTTTCCCTACCTAGAGTCAAACTAAATAAATTAAAGCACATATACAAATCCTCATAATCTAAAAGATGGTTCTTGTAGCTTAAGACTCTAACAATATAAAGGAACTTGATTTGAACCTACGGAAAAGTAGCATCCCACCTAACATTAAAAGAGGTGATTGAGAACATATACCAGGACATACCTCACAATAATTGCATCCAAGACATCATCAACAATTGATGGGCCATATGGGTCAACAATTGGTTCCACTTGCACATTTAGTACTGGTTTAATTGACTGAAAACGCATTTAACAAGAAGCATGAGTTCCAAAATGAAAGAAATTCTACAAAGAAAAAGACAAACGCATGAAAAATTTAGAATGAAGCACTTCCATCCATGGTAAGAAAACGATAATGAAAGAATGACCTTCATAAGTAATAGGTGTTTTACGTTCATATGAAATAAAAGGTTCAATTATATTGCAAACGAACAAGTATGTCATTTGATTTACGTTAAATGATTATGTAGAAGATCCAAAAATTAATGCAGTAAACAAACGATTCCTGTGCTGAAAGAACCCATAGTCATGCAGAGGTCTTCCTCAAGAAAGTCTATCCTATCCATGATTTGACAATTGAAACTACACCAACCAATACCAATTACCAATACTCCACCAGCACAGTGCTGGATGCAGACCAGGATAAAAAAAAGGGAGAGGGTTGCGTTAGGTAGTCAGTAGGTGGTTATATCACAATCGAATCATTTACCATGAATTCTAGAACTTATGATAACTGAAAATACAATAACAGACATATGTAACTCAAGCAGAAAGTCCTTTTACAGAAAGCCCAAGAGCCAATCTGCACAATTTTTTTGCTTGAAATTGCTCAAGATATTATAAGGAATTATTTTGTAGCTTTCATAAGCACCAAAAACAAAATTGTGGTGCAATGTGCATGCCAGAACACATCAAAACCCTAAAACTTGGTGTCTTCTACAGATAAGTTTTCAGGTCAGTCCTTCTTTTGGTACAACTTAATGAAAAGCCCAAGCAATATTCCAATACTTTTAACCAGTGTTATCCGTATCGCACCGTATCGTACGTAAGATACAGGTTATCGTGCCGTATTTTTTTTCAAAATTTTTTTTTTCAAAATTTTTTTTTTTTTCAAAATTTTTTTGCATGTTTCTGCCCTCTCTTTCCCTCTCTTCACTTCCCTTAAAGGCATCCTCCAATATGCTTATAATTTGGGTTTATAATTTCATTTATTTAATAAAAATAATGTATAAAAAAAAATTATGACAAAATCATTTCCCTTTCTGTTACAACTTTTAGGTATATTTTTGCTAACAGTTTCTAATTTCATAAGATCGTAAACAATTAAAAACATTTAGTTCTCTCGGTTCATTGAGTAGGGATTTCACAACTTCACTATTTTAAGGTTCACGTTACATGACTTCCATTGAGTTGAACATGATCAATGTGTGTGAGGCTTAACTCAGTCTGTGAAGTGAGAAATGAAGCTCATGCATTAGTTAAAAAGCTAGTCTCCAATAAGAGAAAAAGGGGACATTATCAAGTAATAATATAACATCATTAAGGTGTCATAGACTCAATAATCAAAGAAATGGAGCTCTTTGTTTTGCTCACATATGAAAATTAACAAATATGACAACTACATGTACAAAGATAGCAGTTTGTTAATTTTGATATATTACATGAGTGAATTATGGAAGATAACGAAGAAAATGCACTCCTAAGTCCTAACTGAAGAAGACATTGCATGAATTAATTTGAAGTACAACAACATCATCAAGGAGAAGATGAAGATTATTTAGTTAATGATCCTGATACAAATTTACAATATGTAAAATATAAATGTATTTCATTTTTTGATTCAAAATATATAATTTTGGATGCAATTGTTCAATATTAAATGTTCAATTTGTGCTAAACTTTGCATTATATGAATTTAAAGCAATTACCAGATTTTTTCAAAATTTTCCAGAATTTTCTTGATTTTTTTCGGATTTTTACTAATTTTATTGATTTTTTAAATAATTTTTATAGTTTTTTAATATTAAAGTACGATACGATACGATACGATACGCCCGTATCGTGGAGCCCAGCGATACGCGATACGATACGCGTCGGACAACACTGCTTTTAACAGAGACAACACAAGTGTCAAGCGAATCTGAAATGGCAAAAACATGCCCAGTGTACAAAGTGAAAATCACTAATCTTCTTCAACAAGCTAGTTTCTGGAAGCAGCTTCACAGTGAGGTGAATCCTCAATAAATAGGGGAGATATTAAGGAGCAAGGTTCTTTCCAGTGGCTGGTGCTCCAAGCATTAAATAAATAAATAGCAAAACGGTTCTAGTTAGATACAATTTCACAGTTAGAAAGGGTAAATTCTACGAATTACAACTAATAAAATTGCCACCTTAATGGATTATATTCAGGTAAAGAAAGTTCCAAATTTCCAATTGCCTGTTGATTACAGGAATGGACGTGCTATCATCCAGTTGACCTTCTGCCTATATTTATAGAAATACATACAGGCTACGGAATATGGTCATCTTCCGATGTGTATTACAAATCTCTAGTCAACTACTTAATGCGAAGAAGCTAGTTTTACTCTAACCATATCAGGGCCAAATTATTCCAAGATTAGACGGTTGAAGGTTCTGTAGTTTCAGGAGGTAAACAGAATGCATTTGTTGGAATCAAGAAAAGTAATAATACACCCGTGAAAAGAAAGGATGGAAATCAATCATAAAAAACTTCTCCCAATGATGCTACTAAATTCAGCAAGTCATAAAGTAAAACTACTACCAAAATTCAGGAAATCACAAACCACCAATCATCACTCGTGACACAAATCATACAAAGATAAATGCCTTAAAAGGAAAAATCCAATAAACTTGTCCCGTTGGAAGGTGCAAATCAACCTTGATGTCGTCTTGAACAGCATTCATCCGCACCTCAATCGGTTGGATTAACTCCGTGAGCTGCAGAACATGCCAAAGAGACAAAATTTGTAATATTGGGCCTATTTGACTTTGCATATCACGATACATCAAATTTGATGCATTAATTATTCGATGTCATCCATAGTAACGTCCCATTAAAATATACAGTTGTAGCAGCATTTAGAAAAATATAAAAATCACTTTATTACATTTATGCCCCAAAATGGGCATGAATATCCATGTACCAGTTGCAGGATCCAATCACTGTATATTATATATATATATATACACATATACATATTTGACTGAAAATAATTAAACAAAAAACATCGAGGAATCTTGTTTCTTGTTGCAGGCCAATAATTCTTCTCTCTTCTTCCTTCCAGACGTAAGTCTGGAGTCATCGAGTAATATAAGTTGGGACTGTCGCTGAGTTGGAGTAGAAACGCCAACTCTGTTAAGAACTTCCTTAACCCACATGGAGATGCTGGTTTCGTTGTATCCAACCCTCTGGTTTTTGAAAAACATGAAACAATGGAATTGACCCTTTTCAGGGTTAGGGCACTCAGCCTTTTCCTTGTCGCGCCAGTCACCTTCATGCTTCATCCCTGAGTAATCTGCTAACCAGTGATACACGAACTGTCCCGACCCACCGAACTCCTTCCAGCCCTTGGGAAACATTTCCATTACATGGCTCCCCCTATTCATAAACACCAAGTTTGTATTTTGTGCACCATGTACTGAAACTAAAACTTGAGTGCTGCTCAAAGCCTGAACCTGCATGCAACAAGAGATGCAAGATATGTAGTCAAATAGTTTATATTAACTGAAAATGACCATTAAATGGAGATCTATATGAAAAATCAACGAAGTATAAGCTTGATGAACAAATTAATCAAGTATACCTTTGAGATGAAGGTTTTGTGATGCACTTGTGACTACCAAAATCAGAAGTTTGGAGTCAATTGGTATTGTTTAAGGACCTCTATTCGTAGTAATATGAGACTTCTTGCTAAGTACATCAGTTTATAATTGTCCAAATCTTGGTTTTGGCAAAAAAGCATTTGTACATAAAGGTGCTGAAAAATCTTGCACGACGAATTGCTTTGATCAATCAGTTAGTTTCTGATATTTACCTGACCACAAAAGGTTAGATCATCTGCTCTAAAGATGCGAAATCGGCAACCTGGAACTTTGTCGCATTCTTTTTTTAGGATGGAGGCGACCACCGATTCATTTTTGAAGGATCTGTTTCCTTCTCTTGTGAGGAGAGTGACATTGAAAGATGTAAGGTTTTCAAGCCTTTCCGGAAGGGCCTCAAGTTTGGATACATTGCAGAACTGTCGTGCTTTCTCCCGGACGATATTGAATAATTGATGTCCACCCTCTTTAGTGAATCTAGAATAGCCATGGCGGTTCACTACCGACTTCTCGAAGCAAACCGGCCCACTGCCGCAACCTTGCAAGGTATCTATGGGCACCTTGTACCCAATACCAGCCTGAACCAGTTCAGTTATCCATGGACCCATTGCGACTTTAATCTCTCCAGAGCCATAAGACACTAATCTCTCGGGCTTATCAAACTCATGATGTTTGTATATGATATATGTTAAAATAGTGATATTGTCTTTGTGAGGTATTCCTAGATTCAAGTATATAAGAATTTTGGTTTGTGAATATAATACATGAAACTATGATTTACCTTTACACACACACACACACACATATATATATATATATATATATGCTTTTTAAACATGCATGTCCTTAGTGTGCTTGTCCATTATGTAGAGATCAGACCCACCTACACTGAACATATAGTTGGTGCCCACCTCTTAATATTAATATCGTTAAAGGTGGTAATAAGAAAAATTACAACTTAAGTAACATGTGAACATAGAATTATTGTTGCTTAATTAAAAGCAAAATGCATGCTCTCAACATCAAACGGCTTTTCTTTTCTTTTTTAGGCCCAAGCCAAATGCATGGCTTGAGTATCAAACTCTGGAGCTCCAACTTGTGAGCAAACCCCCTAGCCATGGAGCAATGTTCTTGTTTAGGCAAAGGGCATTACTATATGCACACCTCTTTTACTATCCACACACTCCTTTTTTATTAAATACCAAAATTATCCTCCATATAAATATTATTTTCTCTCATATTTCATCCCAACATTTCTCTTTTTTCTCTCACCCAATTTCAGCAAAAGTACATTTGGCCGGATCCTTTTGTTTCAGGGACAGAGGTTTCACTTAGCATTGTTGTCTTCTTCAAATCTTAATGCATATTCTTGTGAATTTTATTGAAAAAAGATAGAACAAAGAAATAAAAATAAAAATAAAAACAAAAATAAAAAGCTACAAAAACTGAAACTAAAAATGAAATCAATAAGAAGAAGAGATGCAACTCAATAATACAAAAATAACAACAACCATAAGAATCAAGAACAAAAGAAGAATAAAAAGAGAATAAAAAAACATACAAAAAAACTCAAAACCAAAAACTATGGCATCTCAATTGAAGAGTCGTAGCTCGAACGTGTCTCCCCATTGGGTGAGATGGGGGTCGAGCACGTCTCCCCCAATAGGAGAGACGTATCTCAAGTGTGTCTCTCCCATTCAAGGAGAGGTGCTCGAGTCACGTCTCTTCCGTCGAGATGTCTTTATTCTTCATTTTAAATTTCGGTCAAGAAATTAATAAAAAATAGATGCAAACAATAAAAAAATAAAAAAATCAAAACTAAACCAACAACTTAAATCAATAAATTGATGAATCTCCCTTTGAATCGGTCTTTTTTATCTTCTTTTTCTTTGTTTTCATCTTTCTTTTTTCTTTTTTCTTCTTCATTTTTTTCATTTTTCAATGCATTTTGATTCGTTCTTTAACTGAAAATAGTTATGGATTAAGTAATAGGTAGCAAAAGGAAGAAGGCTGTAAATGAGAACCGAAAGCATATTCACGTACGAGAAGAGAGGTCTCTTTTTTTGCTTGAAGAGCACCGTAAAAAGTATTTTGAGAAAAACGGCAAAAAAAACAGTGTGCGTGCGTTTTGGATTTGTTATGGTCAACCACAAGTTCTTTCTTTAGTCCATAGCACGTTGTCATTTCCTTTTTCATTTATTTCTAAATTCAAAAGTAAGCAAACGAATATATATTGTTTTTTCTTGGTACCTTCTGCATGCATCAAAAGGGTGAACAACGCACGTAAATACCCAACTATAGCGTCGCCGTCAACAAGTGGGATCTTAGGATTATTTACTCTTGATTGATTGTAGCTTTACATATTTTATTCCTTTCTCTCCGAAGTTTGAAACCTATGCTTTCATTTTGAAAATCGCAGTTTCTCTCTCCCTTCTATCGTTTAGAAAAATGCCAATGGATGCTTTCGAGTAGTCACGCAGTTGTCTCTGACATGGTTGGTCCCAAGTAAATCGGAACCGATGGTTTTGTTTTCAGATAAATATTATTAAAAAATTTAAATTTATACAAGGTTTAAGTCAAGTTCTAGTTTTATGAAAGGTAAAACTGAAACAGAAGCGGTGGTCCCTGATTCCCTTTCATTTTCAACCGGTTCTCACCCAGTTCAGTTTCAATTTGAATTGCCGGACCCGTTTCATTTAAGTAACGTCCCATTAAAATATAAAGTTGTAGCAGCATTTAGAAAAATATAAATCACTTTATTACATTTATTCCACAAAATGGGCATGAATATCCATGTACCAGTTGCAGGATCCAATCACTGTATTATATATATATATATATATACATATTTGACTGAAAATAATTAAACAAAAACTGGGAGGATTTGCCACTGGAAACCGGTGTATGACATATATTATATATATATGAAGAGAGTACTACAAATATCTTTTACATGGGCTCAAAACCTGGCGCCGATACATCGAGGAGTCTTGTTTCCTGTTGCAGGCCGATAATTCTTCTTTCTCTTCTTCTTTCCAGCCGGAAGTCTGAAGTCATCGAATAATATAAGTTGGGACTGCCACTTTATGCAGTTGGAGTAGAAACGCCAACTCTGTTAAGAACTTCCTTAACCCACATGGAGATGCTGGTTTCGTTGTATCCAACCCTCTGGTTTTTGAAAAACATGAAACAATGGAATTGACCCTTTTCAGGGTTAGGGCACTCAGCCTTTTCCTTGTCGCGCCAGTCACCTTCATGCTTCATCCCTGAGTAATCTGCCAACCAGTGATACACGAACTGTCCCGACCCACCGAACTCCTTCCAGCCCTTGGGAAACATTTCCATTACATGGCTCCCCCTATTCATAAACACCAAGTTTGTATTTTGTGCACCATGTACTGAAACTAAAACTTGAGTGCTGCTCAAAGCCTGGACCTGCATGCAACAAGAGATGCAAGATATGTAGTCAAATAGTTTATATTAACTGAAAATGACCATTAAATGGAGATCTATATGAAAAAATCAACGAAGTATAAGCTTGATGAACAAATTAATCAAGTATACCTTTGAGATGAAGGTTTTGTGATGCACTTGTGAATACCAAAATCAGAAGTTTGGAGTCAATTGGTATTGTTTAAGGACCTCTATTCGTAGTAATATGAGACTTCTTTCTAAGTACATCAGTTTATAATTGTCCAAATCTTGGTTTTGGCAAAAAAGCATTTGTACATAAAGGTGCTGAAAAATCTTGCACGACGAATTGCTTTGATCAATCAGTTAGTTTCTGATATTTACCTGACCACAAAAGGTTAGATCATCTGCTCTAAAGATTCGAAATCGGCAACCTGGAACTTTGTCGCACTCTTTTTTTAGGATGGAGGCGACCACCGATTCATTTTTGAAGGATCTGTTTCCTTCTCTTGTGAGGAGAGTGACATTGAAAGATGTAAGGTTTTCAAGCCTTTCCGGAAGGGCCTCAAGTTTGGATACATTGCAGAACTGTCGTGCTTTCTCCCGGACGATATTGAATAATTGATGTCCACTCTCTTTAGTGAATCTAGAATAGCCATGGCGGTTCACTACCGACTTCTCGAAGCAAACCGGCCCACTGCCATAGCCTTGCAAGGTATCTATGGGCACCTTGTACCCAATACCAGCCTGAACTAGTTCAGTTATCCATGGACCCATCGCGACTTTAATCTCTCCAGAGCCATACAACACTAATCTCTCGGGCTTATCAAACTCATGATGCTTGTACCAATACAAAAAGGGCGCCAAAGCTATCAAGCTATGATATATGTTAAAATAGTGATATTGTCTTGTAACGTAAGTCATGCCATGGAGCAAAGTGAAGTTTGGTGGCAAGTAATCCTTCCAAGCCAGTGCGTAGCTATTTCTGGTGCTTCCATCTTGTGTATCATTTCCTTTAACACACAAAATTCTCCCCTTAGAGGCTTCTGAAGGAAAATAGAGCAAACCGTTTTCGTCTTGCATTGTCTGATCAAAGCTGCTCATAAAAAACGATTGAGCTTCTTCTGGGGGTCTGTTGTAATTGACATCCCTTATGGGCAAAAAGGTTATAAGACCGTTGACCTTCCTCTGTAGATCATCAAACTTTCCCTGCAACCTTTTATTCGTTTCATCGTTTCTCTCACCACCAAACGCTTCTGGATCTAAAATCTTTGTTTTATTTGCAAGCTTTTGAACTAAAGGTCTGGGAAGATCATTGACTTCCATTTTGAGCTTGATTAGCACCTTCTCTCGTGTGCACGATGCATCTTTTGTTGTTAATTTCAATAGAGTGTTGTTCACATTCGAACTATTTGTAACGTAACAATTGTCTAATACCTTTAGATCCAGATCTGAAACTAAAGGAGCGCTGTGCAGATAGAAGGACCAGCCGCTTGCACTCAAGGCACTTAACTGAAAAGTGAAAAGTGAAGCCAAAACTAAGACAAATATGCAGACGCACAAAGCAGTCAAGTAGCTGACTCTGCAACGTACAAATGCAGACACGGCCGAGGCTTTCTGAGGTGAATATCCCATTATTATATCGTGCACCAAATAGGAACTTTAATCAACACAATCTCGAACCGGCGAGCCCGAATCAGTTATACGTGATCACTTGAGCACCGTGAAATCTAAAAAGGAAAACGTTCCAGAATCAATCACAAAATTTGACAAGAATCGAGAAAGCGGGATTTTGGCAGTCTTCAGCCACTAAAGATGAATTTTGTTATTGTGATTAATACTGGTAGATGTATTTAAAGCTTCCAAACTTCAACAGCCATACAAGCAAGCAAAACAGAAAATGTAACTAGAAAAGAATAAGTCGATAAGCATACCAGGGCGACTAATCTGAACTTCTCGAACCAGCAAGCGTAGTCCATGAACACCTTCAGAACATCAAAGCGACGAAAATTTTAACCAGAGAGAGCCAGAGAGAGAGAGAGAGACGTGTGGAATTGCTCCGGGGGGAGTGTATGAGAGAGAGAGAGAGAGACGTGTGGAATTGCGCCGGGGGCAGTGTATTTAAGGACGAGAACTCCACTATTCTCACCGTAAAAAAGTCAACGCAAAAATGTTAGTGGGATACAATTTTTAAAATGGCCTCGAGTTAACGCTTTGGCCTAATTTTGAGCCTAATTCTTCTTCCTAATTTTGAGCCTAATTCTTCTTCTCACGATCGATTCAACATTTGATAAAAAAAAGTACACGATTCCAAGGTCTGATCCGATTCAAATAAAATGGCGACGGGTTTACATTATGAAGAAAACACATGTATCGCGTTGGGTTTGGATCCAAGTGGGCCTCACTATAGCACCATATTATCTATCTATCTATATATATATATATAATAGAGAGGTGGCTCAGCACAACTTAAGGTCTAAGGTGAGATACTAAGATGGGACATTATAAACATGGTTTCCAACCGCAACCAATTCCAGTCAGGGTTCCAAACTCAACAGTGGCAAGTAAACACGGGGGTTGTACTCATTGCAGGACTTAACCAACACCATAGGGCATGAGCCGACAACAACCACGCACAGCCTGTGTCTAAGTGGTTACTTGACATACCGAAGAGCATGAATGTCTATCTTGCTATATTTACAATATACATTATGTGTACATGCATGAATGTCTATCTATCTTTCTATATATATATATATATATATATATATATATATATATGTGTGTGTGTGTGTGTGTGTGTGTGTGTGTGTGTGTGTGTGTGTGTAGAATATACATCATATATGTGTGTTATATTGTTATGCAATGTAGCTAATGACTAGATCTCTCTAAAGAGAGTATATCTAATGAAAGTAACACGCTATAGTTGCTTGTTCTATAAATAAACAAGGAATTTGAGTAAGCCTAAGTGGTTGATACTCATAAACTAATATTAAGGAAGAAGATGAAACTGACTTTGTCTAAGAGGACCATAATAATAGGGAGTCAATAGAGTGGCTATTCGGTATTCCTATGTATTCTCCGTGGCTTATCTAGTGATGTATGCTGCTGTTGTATTTTGCCTTCAAAGATTTGATCGTTTCTTGCTTTCTAAATCTTCAACAATGTAAAGTCCATTAATGTCAATTTTTCTTGCCACCCAACACCATGTTTGAGGTTGTTAACTTGCTCTCACCATGCAGCAAATTGTGGCTTCCCTTCCAACTGTTGGATATATCATGGAAGACCATTTCCATACCTATTTTGCCCGTTTGCACATCAAGATACAATGCAATATTGATTTATTGTCATGATGGCATAGGGGACATGTTGTATCCATTGACATTTTTCTTTGATGTAACTTCTCCATTACGGCAGACCATGATGTATCAATCGCCAAATGAAATGGACTTCAATCCATAATTGTTTGCCAGAGTTGCTTATTGGAAAACATCAATCTATAATTCTAAATGGGAGGGTAGAAAAAATGGAAGCTCATATCATACCACATTGAATAGAGTACTTACCATTCAAAGAATGAGACCATGATGGGATGTCAGGGAGTTATTTGGAACGCTTGATCAGCTACCTCAAAGATGAAAATCATCCGAATCAGATTTCATTCCATGTTCCTTTTCAACACTAATACTTACCTTGCATCCACATTCTCTTTGATGAATCTAAAGGTGTCTTTTTGGATCGCTGAAAAATAGATGGGAGACCAAAATATTTATCATGGATACTCATATGAGTAATAGAGAGTATTGAGGCTAGTTGTATTCGCAAATGCGAGAGAGTATTAAAGCTAAAATAAACTATGGACTTACCTATTGAGAGTATTGTGGCTAGTTCAAAGTAGCCCTCTTGTACCAAAACCCTATTTTCATGAACCAAGAAAATTATCATTCCACCCAGTTGTAGGACTTACTCATGTCTAATTTAATTGACATTTCATAGGATTACCCTTGTCTTTTGTTCTTCAAGTGACCCATAAATTCATGCGTGACTAAGATATTGTCTGAAATCAATCTGCCTTCAATGAAACTGCTTTGATTGGTGCTAATAAGCTTGTTCATGAATCTTTTGAGGTGGTGGATGAGGATTTTGATATGGATTTTATACACTATTATGCATAGGCTAACAAGTCTCAATTTCTTCATTGACGATGATGACGGAGACTTTAGAATAAGGCAAATTAAGGTGTTATTGAAGTTTTTCAAGATTTTATCACAGAGAATGAAACTTTGTATGACATGGATGACATCTCCCTTTACCAAATCCTAGTACTTTTGGAATAATAATGTTATAAATCCATCTTTACCTAGAGTTCCTTCCAGTTTAATGGCAAACACCGCTTTCTCAATTTTCTTAGAAGATATTGGTGTAGTTAACCATTGGTTCATACTTCCTGTTACCCTAGGTCTATAGATTATAAATAACTTCAAAGAGATTATTGGTTTACAAGAGGTAAATCGGTCTTTAAAATAATCCACTGCTGTCTAACCTATCCTTCTGAGATTCTTGTGCTCAACCTCTTCGTTGTATTTCAATTTTCAGATTTCGTTGTCTACATTTGGCTTTGAACTTTGTATGAAAGAATTTGGTATTGTGGTCACTACTTTTCATTCAAAGTGTTCTTGATTTTGCCCGCTAGTATGTTCCTCTTACAAGTATGTCAGTTCGAGATCCTTTTCTAAATGCTTCACCTTGTTCCATCTATGATTTCCATATTTCTCTTGTTCCTCTACAATCATCCTTTTTAGTTCAATTTTTCTTTCAGAATTATGTAAGCTATTGCTACTCCATTTAATTAGTTGATGTCTACAACTCTTCAATTTGAAAAAGTCTTAACATGGAAAACCCTCCATAGGGGTGCACTAAGATTGAGTGATAACCTCCGTGACTTCGTTCAAAGTAGCCCATCTGTCTTAGAAATGGAACCATTTTTGGTAGTGTCCAACAATAAAGGCCTATGATCGGACCCTATGTCTTCTAGGTGATGGAAAATATTGTCAAAATACGATTCATATCAAGAGAAGGAGGCCAGTCCTTGGTCTAACCTTTCTCTAATGAGAATACCGGTGAAGCATCAATTAGACCATGTATATTTAATTCCAGTGTATCCTAGATAAGCAAGAAACTTATCATTTACAAAGTTCTAAAAACTGTCAATTGAAGAGTATCAATGAAAAAGTTTCACAAGATAGAATTAAAATCATCCATCACAAGGTATTTAGGACCAAGCTTTATGATCAACAAAGTAGGTTATCAAATTGTGTCTGTCTTCTAAATTCAATGTTGTTGGCACTTTTGCCAATATTCCGTAGTCACCATATCAAAAATTGAGAAGGCCACATAGTAGTGGTCACACTTTAAGATATTTATTGCCATACCGACTTTCCATGCCACATATAAACCCCCAAAAACTCCCCTAAGTTCTAGTATGAATACATATTCATGTCATCACTAGTTACTCGTTTGACAAAAATTTCATTTCTTTTTGTTTCGGCCAAGAAAATCACTTATGGAAATGGTTTTTGTAAAATCCTTTCAATTTATGGGTTGTTAGGGTTTCCCCAAACCCTAACAATTCCTTTTCATGATCTTCATTTATCACTTGGGGCCACTTCTTAGCTAGTTCCCTCCATCATAACTATACTGATTTGGTTCGTTTTGTGCATGTCCTTTTTTGAATTTGTGATTCACATGCAAGATTTTCTCTTCTTTTCAATTGTTGTGGCTTGAGACTATTATCAACACTATGTCCCTTGTGAGATGCATCTCCAAGTCTGTTACTCCCCACTCGTAATTTTTGGTATTTCTTAGAGATTTCAACCTTTGTGTCTATACTAATTTGGGGTTTGTTTGATTGTGAATTTTCTCAAGGTCGTCATAGTAACAAAATATAACCTTTGCCAATGCACCGCCACCATATCTATCATTGCATTAAAGTTTATGCGGCTGTTAAAACCATATCCCAATATCATCACTGCCTGTTGGGAAAGTAAAAATGTTATAATCAATGCTCAAAATTGTTCTTTAACCATCGCCAACATATTTTGGTTTTCCATCAGTAAAGTTGAGCCAAACTTACAAATTTTTGTCCTATTTGTATACAGTTTGAGGTAAAATAGCTCTTACACTAAAATCTTAGGGGAAAGAATTACACCTTATCTCTTGTTTTTTAACAAAAGTTGGGTTTTCGCAGACACATTCTTCATCCTTGGGCTTTTTCAACTTGAATCCTTCAAGGTGAAGCTTTTCTTTTTCTTTTTTAGGTCGACCCCTCTCTAAGAGGCCATGTCTCACGCTATATATAATCCTCTAAGAGCTAGATGCAGTACAGCATTATATCTTATATATTTTAAAGGGACGGTGACCGTCTTGTGGTGTACGATGTGTTGATATCTTTCGCATCACTTCACGGGCACTCAATCAAAACTCAGTTAAGAAGCAAAGGAGCTGTGTAGGTTACTCAGGTCACCAAATAGCGACCCACCAGTGGTCGCATGTCACTTTTGGGGTTGGAATGGCGATGTTACGGTACTCACAGGGCTGAAGATCTAGATCCTAATCGAGAGGGATGGCAATATTGGCCCGCCCCAAGGTTACCCCATCCAATCCAATTAAACGGGAACGGGAATGGATGAGTATTGGGATAAGAAATACCCAATGTCGAATTTTCACTATTTTCAATGTAGACCATTTCAATTATTTGATTAGATTTACATATAATTGGGATTTAAAGAAAATGTTTTTGATTTTAAGAATGTCACTCCACAGGACAACACCATCATGTAAGTGTATTTACGCATTCTATTTTGTTTTTGGTCTTGTTGCATTGTTTGTTTATAGGTTTCTATAGATCTATGTTTTTTATTGATATGAGTGTGTTAATATTCATTGCATATTGTATGTTAGTTCATCGGTTAACTCCAACATTCTTAGAGAAATCATTTGTATTCAACATGTTATCAATGGTTTCTTATGACCTAAAATTGATATGGCCAGGATGGCAATGACCAAGTACTAGTTTTTTCTATGCAAAAGGCTATTTGTGTGATGTTGAGGACATGTTCAAAATTCATGTTGAACCTATTAGTGGTTTTTTATGAATTATAATACTGCATATTTCATTATGTTAAGTATTAAATCAGCTGATGTTTGATATGAAAGGCTGGGACATGTGAGTTTTGATACTATGAAAAGAATGATGAATTTAATTTTGGTTCCTAAAATTGTAATACCTAGAAAACAAAAACATGAAAATATGTGTGCAAGCAAAAGAAACCGGAAAACATTTCATACGAATGATAGAAAACTTAAAATTCTAGATCAAGTAGACAATAATATTTGTGAATTCAATGGGATGCCAACTATAGATAATAAATGTATTTTATTATATTTAATTCTTAAAAAGTAAATATAAAGCTTTACAGAAATTATAAATTTATAAGAATGAAGCTTAAACTCAAATTGGTAGGGTACCTAAAAGATCAAGGTTTGATAAAGGAGAATATATATGTATTGTTCATGAGGTAACCTTTCCTTACCACAATCTAATGGAATAGCAAAATAGAGAAATAGAACCCTAACACGTATGGTAAATGCTTTACTGAATGGTTCAAGATTACCTACTTACATATGAGGAAAGCTTTGAATATATCTTCTCATATTCAAATAAAGTACACTAGAAAAATAAGAAAAGTAATAATTTTGAATTCTCAATAGGTTGAAATACAAGTCTTAAATATCTCAAAGTGTGGAGTAACTTTCAAAAGTACTTAATCTAAAGCACAAGAGAAAGAAAATGGGACCTAAAACTATATATATCATATTCTTTGGTTATTTGGAGATTAATTATCCATATAGATTTTTGATCATTAGATTTGATGTCTCTGACATAGATATCAAGATGATAGTATTACTCCATTATCCAAATTCTTTAAGAACATTTTCATATAAAGGTTGATATACCTCAAAATATTTCTTCACGAGATCCTATCCTTGTTATTGGTTTCATTCCCAATCAAGTAGAAAGGATTATAAATATGGGCTGATACTAAATATGTTATTTTTAGTTCAAAAGCATTTGGGAAAATAACTTAACAAAGGAAGAGCAACCAAGCTAGGGTACCCAAAAGCTTTGGAAGGAAATTCTTTATTTTCAATGTTGAGGATTATCGTGCTACCTTTTAGCAAGCTATGACCTTACTAGAAATTAAGTTATGAAAAAAAGTTGTTAATGATGAAATTTAATCAATTATCTTGAATGAAACTTAAAAAACAAACTATTTTATCTCAATCAACCTTTAAGGCAAAGTTATGGGGTTTGGATAAAACTAGAATAGAAGCATAATTGCTTAAGAACTTCTATCTAGTTTACTTATGGTAAAAAGGTTGTTTTATGTCATGTGAGTATATTGTGGTAGCATGTCCACAATTGTTAAAATTAGAAGTTCTAAATATAATAAAAAAACAAAAAGGTCACATCTAAGTGAGACTTAAGTGTATAAGATAACATATATTAGATTGAAAGATAATACAACTTATCCTTTTTCTAAGGAGCTAGCATTAACCCTAGTTAAAAATTTCGAGTTGAGATGTTGAAACCAATGAATTATTCACAAGCAATAGAAACTCAACCTATTTAATTGAAGATCTCACGAAGTAGGTTTAATGTGGTAATAACAAGTGGTTAAGTGAATCAAGTAATAATAAATTAAAATTATACTTTAAATATTTGTCCGTCTATCCTTCTAAATTTGAAATTGTCATAACTGCAAGTCAGAGATTATTGCGTTAATGAGATCAAGTCTTAAGACAAGTTGCTACTACTACATCCTTTAAGATATCCACCTAAGTGACTGATCAAGTGAGGCTGCAATAGGGAATTGGGTTTTTTCCTAAAATCATCATAATATAGATTAAGGATGAATGACCTTTAATTTATCAATCTTAAAGATCATTGTTATACCCTTTATTGTGTTGTTACCAATAGACACTTTTACACCGAAGGTTCACTTTTAAGGTGTATGTTCAATTAGCTCTTGTGAGAGTAATATTGAATAACTCGCATAATAGTTTAAATTATAAAGTACCATTACTCAAAGCATAATATGATAGCTTTTTCAATAGAGAACATTAGACTTTGGACTTTGTGGGGGCCCAATTATGCCCATGTAACATTGATTTACTTTAGTTTATGATATGTATCCTTTAAAACTTAATAAATGTTTAATCAAGTTGAAAGTCTAAAGTTTTAATGTCATATGTGTAGAAAGGGCTTTTGCATGTAAATGTTATAGGGTATTCTTTTGTCCCACATCACTTGGGAAAAGAATGCCATATATGCATATGGTAGGTCTCGAACACATGCAACAAAGTTTGGATAGGGCATGGATGACCACACCTATATGCATGTATAATGATCGGGTCGGGCTCAGCTTGGGCTCGAGTGCTCGAGAAAATTCTTCATTCTTCATTTTCTTTTGCAAAAGAAAGTTTTTACTTATTAGTCAAATAACCCTCTCATGAAAATGGGTAGACATGGTTACAAATTATATCTGTTATTTTATTAGAGATAGACATCAGATTAGGATGTCTAATCCACACTCTGCTAAAAAACTTAAACTTCTCTACCTCCTGTCTCGTTCTACTCTTGTCTCTCCTTTGTTGTTCCTTTGAGTATGACTTGCTCTATGATCTATCAATGACTAACGCATAGTTGAAGACAACTTTAGTTGAGATACATGTTCTTGCTTGCATGATCACTTTATCTTGGGAGAAAGGCAAATATACATGTGTATGACTTAATAGAAGGGTACTTACTTTTTCTAAGGCAAGTTCAAGAGGATGACTCAATCATATAGGTGATTTACTTTTATTATGTTTTTGGTCCCATTGCATTATTTGTTTATGGATTTATCTGGATGTATATTTTTTATTATGGGCATGTTAATATTTATTGTATATTATATGTTTATGCATGTAGTTTGACAGTTAGCTCCAACATGGAGTACAAATTAGAGGTTTGGGTATAATGTGATTAGGTATATCATAGTTATACCTTTCCCTAACCTCCTTATTGCCATTGCTATTTGTAAGATCTTAGTGGGATCTCATATGGATCTTAAGCTTCTTCATCTTGAGATTCTAAGGATCCCACCATTCAAAATAAACCACTTAATAAATAACCTAAGAACCCTAAAAAAGAAAGAAGTATGGCAATCACTCCTTGTTGTCCCAAGCATTGCACCTACTCCTAATCCATCACTTTTCGTTGTTTTTATCTCATCTCAATCTACTTGTGTTTATTGTCATGTATCACAGTGCAACTTCACTTTGCTTCAAAGAGAACATTTTGATGAGGGATGTGACTTCTTTTTATTAATCTATTGCACAACTATCTATGCAAGATTGTGAGATCCCAACTCTATCCCATAAGAACTAAGATTTCGGATTAAACTAGTACTTCCACAAGACATTGATCCAAGGAAATTTGTTACATTAATATAGTTTTTTTATGTTTCTAATATCTTTTCTTGAGGGGGTTGCTCAATTCTTAGATCTAGGTGTAGATTATTTTATGCAAGCCCCACTAATTTTTTATTGAACAATGTATTTAGTGTGCCTTTTCCCTTTACAAGCAATCATTCTTCCCATAAATGTGAGGATATCTTCAAAAGCACTAGGGATCTAAAATTTTTTGTGGGATGGGGCAGACTGTCTATTCAACTATTTAGGGTGGGGCAAGCTATGTATGGTAGCCATGGATTTGATCATGCCCTGTAATTTTTTTCATTAGTTTTTGAATTTCAATTGGGGTGGTTGCCCCACCTCAGCTCAATATAGATGCATTGTTGTTCAAAAGAGCCATGCATCTTGAAAGGATGCTATGCTCTATTGATTTGTATTATTATATGCCTTTTCAAATCTGTGAGAGAATATAAAAGTTTATGCATGTGGTGGCATGAATGGTCACATTGGTTCAATCTTGAACAAAACTTCTCAACAGCACATGGTGCACTGGTATAAAGTTCCTTTTACGATTCTCTTGAGTTTGCAAATGAAGTGCACCTATTGATCATTATCATGCTCACGTCCATGTTTTCTCTTGGGTTGAAAGTCATATACCTGTATCATCACAACCAAATTCTTTGAACAATGTCTTTCAACTTAAGCAACCCTTCTCTAAAATTTTTTGTTGGAGTTATGGTTAATTAATGATGGTTGAGACAAATTAAGCCCATATAATACTAATTATACTTATTCATGTTAAGTACTCTTAAATTCTTAATATGATATATCTTTGATAAAGGTGAAAGTCTAAAGTGTGAAAGTCGTGTGTGATGGACTTGTACATATGAATATCATTAGGCATTCTTTAGTATTATATTGATGGTTGAAAGAATCCACATGTCTTTTTATATACATGGCAGCTCATGAACCTTATTTCAAAGAGCTTGGAGAGTATATAGGTAACCTCACATGTGTTTGCACGTGCATTGGGCTCATGTTTGGTATTCTTTTTACATTAAAAAAGGGTTTTGAACCAACAATCAAATGAGTCTCTTTATGAAAAGACGTGAAGCATTATAGGGGACTCGAGGAGGCACAAATCGGAGAGAATCTAAGATCCATTGGTTTTATTATAAAACCTTATTAGCTTTCCCTAATAGCAGTGATATCGGCATATTATTGTTTGGTCCTTGCATTGTACATACCTAATAACATGTCATTGCTTTCTCTAAGACAAGTTTGTGAGGATGACTCGATCAAATACATTCCTTACTGATTTTTATTCTATTTTATTTGGTCCTTGCATTGTTTGCTACGGATTTATTAGACGTGGTTTTGATTGTTGTCAGCTTATTACTATTTATTGCATATTATCATAATTTTATAGTTTCTTCCAACATCCTTAGAGAAATTATTCATAGTCAACATGTCATCATTTTTCTCTTTGACCTAAGATTGAGATGACCTTGATGCCAAAAGGTTTGTTAGTCCTACTTTAAAGATTGACAACAATGTCTAAGAACCTCGTTGACTATATTAGGGTTGCATTCATTTATTGAGTTAGGTCATCCAAAACCTAATATTTCTAACTTTAAATATTAGATAAAATCACCAAGTGGAAGGGGAAGGAAACTCTATGCATTTGTTGTATATTGTTGGCACTATTGAATGTATTATTTTACGTATATCATTCTTCTCCTTCTATGATAGTAAAAGATGTATGTATTACTTTGGATAAAAAATATAATATTGAAGATGTTAATCTTACAAGTATTTCATAACCAAGTTTTTGAAATATCAAATGGTAGAGGAGAATTCTATTAATGAATATGAACATAACTTTTTGTTTTTGCGCTATAGTCTTCAGAAAGTATATATGAAGCTTCTTCATAAGTTTATTGTTGTGTGCATTATTGAGAAGTTCTCTAAGTCAAGCTTTTGGCCTATATCTTAGGTATAAAAAGAGTAATATGACCCTTGATGATCTCATGATAGAAATAACAATAGAAAAAAATATAGAAGATAGAAACTTGTTATGCTTGTTGATAGTAACCCCAAACTAAACCTAACGGTTAAAAGAAAATAGCTTAGTGATTATAATGGAAAGTAAAAGGTAAAGTAGAAACCAAAAGTCAAGATCTAGATGAAATAAAAAAATAAACCATGCTAGATTTGTGGTTAAGGTAGACATTAGTCTAGGAAGTATCCCTCGAAGAAATCCAAGAAACTTGCATTACTAATAGATCAACATGGTGACCACTACATCTAAAGTCAACAATGGGTATCTTTCTCTTCAACATAAATTTTTCTCTATTTATGAGTCACATTACTTGATTGTAGATACTAGGGAAAATATGCTTGTTTATACTCATTGATCTCTATTTGTATCTTAAGAGACCGTTTATGGTGGAATCACAATCTTAAGAGATCATTCGACTATAGACGTCACAGATAAATGATGTGTGGATTTCAAATTTGAAAAATGTTCTAACTCTCTATGGAGTTTGACATATCTATATAATTCATTGAAATGTCCTTAGTGGCCTAGTCTTACTAAGGAAGGACTTAAGGTTATATTGTTAATGTAATTAGTAATAATTACATGACTAATACTGAGTATTTCTTTAGTAAGTGTTATTTGTGTGATATATAGGACCTCTCAAACATTCATGTGGAACTTGCAATTGATTCTTTTATGAATTTTAATGAAAATAAAGTTTTTTATTGAATCATCTAATATATGGTGTGAAAGGTTGGGTCATGATAATTTTGTACATTATAGTGCATGTACTAGTTTTTGACCCAAAGATATCTGTGGCAGGTTGAATTTAATCCAAGAGAATTTTGTGAGGCTCACGTTTGGGATGGGTGCAAACACACCAAGTATGATAAAGTTTCAAAGTTTATATTGTAAAGATCCAAACAATCATAAGTCAATTTAAACCAAAATAAGTTAGTACTGAAAAAACCACATGGTGTTGGAATTTTTGTTTTATTGAGTAAAGTAATCATATTTATGTCATAAATAAAATCCTAAACCAAATATAAGCCGTTTAGATTGTGGGATTATATTATATTTCTAATAACATGGTTGGCTTATGATTTATCCATCATATTTGGAGTTGAATTGGGTATGGTGAAAATACCAAAAACTTAATTTGGTTCTAGTTGTTAATCAAATCATGTCTAGTAACTAACTACTTGTTAGGCTTTGTCGTCTCCCTTCTTCACAACTTATGCCGGAGTCAAAAAATCAATGTGAAGCCTACCACTTACCAACTGAAAGGGTTTTCCATGGAACTCTCTGTCATTGAATCTTATCCCTAAGACTATCATAGATGAAAACATAAATGTGAAATATGTATGTAAGCAAAGCAACCTAGGGAACTTTTTCATAGTTGACCAAAATTTCATAATTTTGGATTTAGTGCATACTAATTTTTATAAGTTCAATGAAATGACAAACAAGGATAACAAAAGATATTTTCTTACGTTTATTGATGATTGTAGTAGATATGATTATGTTTACTTGCTTAAAAGTAAAAATGAGGTTTTTTATCAATTTCAAATTTATAAGAATGAAGCTCAAACTAAAACTAGTAGGATACTTAAACAATTAATGTTTGATAGGGGTATACCTCAAACATTTTCAAGAATATTATCAAAATGTTGGTATTGTTCATGAGGTTGTTGTTCCCTATTAACCACAATCTAATGTGAAATTAAACAATAAAATAGAATCCCATGTGATATAGTTTTGTGTGTATTCTTTTGTAACTAATCTAGCATTATACTTATTGATTGTCTCATTTGTATTTAGTTTCTCTTTAAAGATCAACTTACAACCCATTATAGTACAACAAGAAGACAAATCAACAATTTCTCAAGTACTAATCGAGAAAATTGATTGAATTTGATCATTACTAGCTTCCTTTTAAAAGTTAACCTCAAGTAAGGTTATAGCCTACTAGAAGGTAATAAAAACATCATCAACATTTAAGCTGACAAAATCATTTTCAATTTTAGTTATTCTATCATGTTTGCTCCTCTTTGGTTCAGTTATTTTTCTAGAATCCTCTAATACGAAAATAACATATTTAGGATCACCCCATGGTTATCATCATTTCTATGTGATCGAGAAGAAAACCAACAATAAAATTAGAATCTCTAGAAAGCACACTTTAGGGGACAAAATTTTTTGTAGAAAATATATTCTCAAAGAATGTAGCATCAAAGAGCTCTATAACATATTGACATCTATGAAGATACATTAGATAGTATGACCAAGAATTTGTATGCATAACTAGTATTCACAAAACTCAACAATATAACATTCATAGTTTTAGATCTTAATTATTTTCTCTTATATTTTGGGATAAGCACATTTGTAAGATATACTCAAATTTTGAGATATTTGAAATTGGTTTTTCAACTTTTATAAAGTTTATAGGGGTTACTTTTCTTATATTTATTAGTGTACGCCTATATGTAGATGATGCTAACTAGATTTCCAAGACACTTCCAAACTCTAAGATATTTGAGACTGTAAATCTATCAACGATATATTCATAAAATATGCATGTACGAAGAAGGTACTTATTATTTAGTTCTACTATAGGAGTAGCTAATGAAACTAAAGCATTCTTGTGTGATAAATTAGACATGAAAGTTATGAGTATTGCTAATATAATTTTAAAACTTAAAATCACAAGTCTAGAGAAGGTATGGTAATTTTGTAGTATCATTATATTGAAAAAAATTTAGAGTGATTTGAATATACAATATGTAGACATGTTAAGACTACACATGATTCTTATAAAGAATGAGAATGATATTCCTAAATGATAATGGTATTCCTATGTCTCAATTACGATACTCTTAAAAGATTGGAAGTCTGATGTGTTTAACCAACTTTACAGGATGAGATGTTTCTTTTGCTATGAGTAAGTTGAGTATATATACAAGTTGTCTAAACAAAACCCATTGAGAAGCTCTATATAAAGTGCTTTAGTATTTGAGGGAAATTGTTTTCTTGGACTGCACCACGAGAAACATTATTTCCTTCATAAAGGATATAGTGATTCATCTAGATTTCCAAGAACTTGTGAGTAACAGGGTCTTTAGGTATGTTTTTCTCTTGGTTGGTGGTGTTGTCACCTAGAAATCAAAGAAACAAACTATATTGTCATATTCTATCTTTAAGGCAGAATCGTGTGCTTCAAATGAAATTGAAATAAAAAGTCTAATAACTTAAGGGACTTATATCCAATTTACCTATATTAAAGAAGTCATGTCCTATAATTTTAGTGTATTGTAGTAGTATGACTACTATTACTAAAATCAAAGGTTTCAAGCATAATCAAAAGAAAAAGAGACACAACCAAGTCATACTTTAGTTTGTAAGAGAACTCGTGTTTGATAGGGTTATGGTTGTAGACTTCGTTGGATCAAAAGATAATACAATTAATCCTTTGACTAAAAGACTATCATTAGTCCTAGTTGAAAAATTCAAGTTGGGAATGATACTAAAACCTGTGAATTATTCTCAAGTAGTAGCAATCCAACCTAACTGAGTTGAGACTCGATGATGTAGATTCAATATGGCAATAATAAGTTGTTGGGTGAATAAGATGACACTTAATAAAATATAATACTTTGAATATTTGTATGACTGTCTCCTGTAAACCTAAAGTGTTATAATTGTAAGTTAGTAAGAGATTATTCTCTAAATAGGTCAAGTCTGGATAGGATGGTAGCAATACATCTTTTGAGATCCTAAACTAAGTGATTGATATTATGAGGTTGCAATATGGTAATTGAGTTATTCAATGAAATCAATCATGATATAAGATAAAAATACATGACTATTAGTACATCAACCCTAAAGATCATTGTCATAATCTTCATTATGTTGTTATCAATATATACATTTATATCAAAAATTTAGGTTTAAGATGTATGTTTACATAGTTCTTGTAAGGATAATATTGGATAACTTAGGTAAGAATTTAAATCAAAAGATATCATTACTAAAAGCATAATATGATGACTGAGTCAGTCAAATACTTTACACTTTGGACTTTATGGAGATTATTAGACTTAATGGTTAATTAATGATGGTTGGTTCTAATTAAGCCTACATAATACTAATTATATTTAGTTCATGTTAAGTACCCTAAATGCTTAATATCATATATCTTTGATGAAGGTGAAAGTTCAAAAGGTGTGAAAGTCATGTGTGTGTCTAATAGACAAATAACTTCCTTTACGAAAAGGCATGAAGCATTTACTAGTGGACTCAAGGAGGCATGAATCTTGGAGTGGATCTTGGATCTACTGAATTTATTATAAAATCTGGTTAACTGAAGTGAATACTATGTTCTCTCTGTTCTCTCATTTTTTTTCTTCCTTACATCTGCATGCTTTTGCATTTGCTGTGATTGTTCTGCTTTGCAATGAGTCAACTGACTAAGACGTATTTGAAAGTAGCTTAAGTCGACTTATGTGCTTCTACTCACATAATCATTTTATCTTGAAAGAAAGTTTATGATACCCATATGTACCTTATAGTAGGGCATTGATTTCTCTAAGCCAAGTTCAAGAGGATGACTCAATCAAATAAGTTCTTTACTGATTTTTATTATGTTTTATTTAGTCTTCATGTTGTTTGCTATGGGTTTCTCTAGATCTATGATATGTTACTATTTGTTTTATATTATCTATTTATGAATGTAGCTCTACATTTTCTTTCAATATTTTGAGCATTTAACACATTGATGTTGAGCTTATATGACCACTTCTATTTTCTTAGAGTGCATTGGTCCTCCATACACTCTTTTGTTTTCAAAAAAATGAAAAGATGGCGATTAAGAGTATATGTTGCTGCCCTCCAAGAGGCGCGTCCAAAGTGCCTTGACTGTAAAGCGGCTTAATCGCAGCCCTTGGTGAAGTCGCTACAAAGACGCAAATGTTCGCTTCTTCAGAATTAGTCTTTCAACAACATACTCCCTTTGGGTGGTGTGAAGAGCCACAACATTTTACAAAAGTTCTCTTGTTTCAACAGATTGGAATTGACAGGTTAACGTTCGGTTGACGACAACAAGGTGTTTCAAACAATCAACTGAATGGGTGTCTTTTCACTCAACGAGAGGACACTGGTTTCTCTTTGCAACTCATTAGGCGAGTCTGTTCAGTGTAACGTTGGAAGGTAGAAGCTATAAAGTGATGTTTTGGATAGCAAATAAAATAGACCAATTTATATAACTAACTCATCACTAACCTCCCCTCATCAAAATTTTCTTTCTTCTTGTTTCATACTTCTGTAAATTTCTTCAACGATTCTGTTTGTTCTCTTGACTATGCACAAGAGAAATAATACAGAGTGCTAGAGCATGCTGGTTGTCTCGATTCGATTTTGAGTGCAAGACCAATGACCTGTGACTTGTATTCTGAAAGAAATTTTGTCGATACCTGCTTGCACCTTGTTGACAGATGCAAGAAATGGGTAAGTTAAAGGAGAGAGAAAGAACCTAATAATACTAGCATAGATAGGTGTTAGCAAATCCAAACAAGTCTCAAATATTCATTTTGGATTAATTGTTGGCCAAAATTTTGGCTTAAAAACAAAAAATATGCATTGAATAAAGTATATTTTTTGTTTTTTAAATTCAAATATCAATCCTCAATCACTCAAAATAGATAGTTGTGATTTGTTTGGATTTGAGAGTATCAAGTATGCTAACATACACCACTCTCTTTATATATATATATATATATATATATTGAAAACAATTGAAAAAAACTCCACTGCTATATTACTAAAGAACAATATTTCTGGTTGTCGTTAATGTGGAGCTATTCAGCGCAATACAAATTAGTCAGGAGACAGAATTTCTAAATTTCAGTAAGAAGATTACCCCAAGCAAAATCTTCATACACGTACGGAGAAAAGGAAAATTGCAATTAGGTGCTATAAAGAGCAGTTTGGTGCATATGCTTGTCACAAGAATCACATAGATTTTCAAAGATCGCGAAGACAAATCTGACATATACATGGAATGCACAAAAACACAAATGGCACGAGCCAAGAAGCGATGAGATACACAAAGAATACTTCAAGTGTTTGAAGCCCTAAGTGCTGCGTCAGATTCGGGAGCAACTTTTTCTTCGTTTAGCCTTTCAATCTGTTCATCACCTCACATTACCTTACCTGAGCCTTTTCCCACACTAAAGGGAGTTGGATAAAGGGCGTAACATGAGGTCTGCCTAGGAGGCCATTACTACTAGTAATATTCCCAACTAAGCACTCTTAATTCAGAGTTCGGATGGGATCTGAAGCACAGACGCTCAAAACTTCATGGCCCTTGAGACTCAACATAGTTTTATGCTAATTGTTAGCTACTTAATACAACACTCGCTTAGGACCAACTATGCAAGAGGTGATTCCTTACATGTACGGAATTAACTTGTTCATCACCTGACTTTTCTATATACTTCCTCTGCTTTTGCAATTTTGGATTTGAGGAATCTTATCTTTTGTAGAACTATCCTTCCTTCCTCCTTTACATTTCCTGATTTTGAGATCAATAATGATCTTGCACCATAGTTTTCCGATAGCACTCACGGTTAATGAATTTTGAAATTACTCATTGACGGGTGTGGGTAAAGAAGTTAGTCCCGCTACATTGTCGCCTGAACGTAGTGAAAAATTTTTAGAGAGGGTCTCCACATTTTGATTATAAGGTTCGTATTGGTTCTTGGAATATCGGAACATTATCCGGTAAGCTAATAGAGTTGGTAGATACTATGATTCGAAGAAAGATCCATATTCTATGTTTACAAGAGACAAAATGGGTTGGAGAAAAAGCAAAGGAGGTATTGGATACAGGTTTTAAATTATGATACTCAGGTAAAGAAAAGGCTCGAAACGGAGTTGGTATTATCATAAATAAAGATTTAAAGGATAGTGTAGTAAACATACAATGATATGGTGACCGAATCATGACGTTGAAATTAGTGTTAGGAGCAGAGGTTTTGAATATAGTTTGTACTTATGCACCCCAAGTAGGACTAGAAGATAGTATAAAGACAGTTTTTTGGGAAGAGTTAGATAAGGTGATTTAAAAGATTCCACAAAGGGAGATGATTTGTTTAGGAAGAGACTTAAATGGACATGTCGGTAAAGAGGCATTAGGATATCAAGGGATTCATGAAAACTTTGGTTTTGGGGATATAAATGAGGAAGGTAGGGAGATCTTAAATTTTGCTATGGCATTTGATCTCTTTATAGTCAATACAATCTTCAAAAAACGAGATGAACATTTAATTACTTATAAGAGTGGCTTATCACAAATACAAATTGATTACTTTATTTGTAGAAAAAAAGATAGAGCGTGTTGTAAAGATTGCAAGGTAATTCCAGGAGAAAGCTTAACCACCCAACATTGACTTTTAGTTATGGATTTACAAATAAAAAAATGGATAAAGAAGAAAAGAGTGCATCGAGCTATTCAGACTAAATGGTGAAACCTCAAAAGCGAGAAAGAAGATATATTTAAACACAAAGTCCTTCAAGGAGATGTTTGGAATTATGTTGGTACACCCTGTGATATGTAGAATAATATGGCTATACATATTAGAAAAGTGGCGAAAGATGTATTAGGGGTATCTAAGGGCGGTGTACCGACACAAAAAGAAGCTTGGTAGTGGAGTGAAGTAGTACAAAATAAAATCAAAGTAAAGAGAGCATGTTACAAATTACATTATGCTAAGAAAACTAGTGAAACTTTAGAGGCTTATAAGAAAGCAAAGGAAGCGAAAAAGGTCGTGAGTGAAGCAAAAGCTAAAATTTGAGAGGGCTTATATAAAAAACTCAACTCAAAAGAGGGTGAAAGAGATATTTTTAGGATAGCTAGGGCTAGAGATAAGAAAACTAAAGATCTTAATTATGTTAGATGCATCAAAGACGAGAATGAAAAATTTCTAGTGGCAAATAATGATAGAAGAAATAGATGGAAAAACTATTTTTATGATCTTTTTAATGAAAATAAAGATGTTAGTATTAGCTTAAGAGAGTTAGCCAAATCAAAAAAGTATATAAACCACAATTTCTACCGACGTATTCAAAAGAGTGAAGTCAAAGAGGCTCTTAAATATATGAAGGGTGGTAAATCGGTAGGACCAGATAATGTTTCTATAGAAGTTTGAAAAATACTAGGAGAAATAGGAATCACTTGACTCACAAGACTATTTAATGAAATATGAAAAAACCAAAAGATGCCCGCAGAATGGAGAGCAAGTACACTTATACCAATATATAAGAACAAGGAAGACATTCAAAATTGTGTGAATTATCGAGGTATCAAGTTAATAAGTCATACTATGAAATTATGGGAAAGAATTATCGATCGTAGGTTAAGACAAGTATCAAGTCCAACAGAGAACCAATTTGGATTCATGCTAGACAGATCTACTATTGAAGCAATTCACCTTTTGAGATATTTTATGAAACATTTTAGAACAAAAAATAAAGACCTTCACATGATATTTATTGATCTAGAAAAAGCTTATGATAGGGTACCGAGGGAGGTTCTTTGAAGAACTTTAGAAAAAAGAGGTATCTCATTGACATATATTAACCTTATAAGAGACATGTATGATGGTGCAAAAACATGTGTGAGGACTCATTAAGGAATGACAGACTTCTTTGAAGTTAATATTGGGTTACATCAAGGATCAACTTTAAGTCCATACTTATTTATAATGGTGATGGATGAGTTAACAAAACATATTCAAGATGAAGTACCTTGGTATATGTTATTTGCAAATGACATTGTATTAGTGGAGGAGTTTAAGGAAAAAGTTAATAGAAAACTGGAACTATGGAGAGAAACATTAGAAAGCAAAGGCCTCCGACTTAGTAGAACAAAAACAGAATATATGCAATGTAAGTTTGATGATTTGGTTACCTCAAAGGACATAGAAATTAAAATTGGCACACATTGCATCCCCCAACAGAAAAGTTTTAAATAACTAGGGTCAATTTTTCAGAGTGATAGAAGAACTGATGGAGATGTTACGCATAAAATTAATGCTGGTTGGTTAAAATGGAGAGGAGCATCAGGTATTCTTTATGATAAGAAGATACCATTAAAGTTAAAATGTAAATATTATAGAACAGCAATTAGGCCTGCCATGTTTTATGGTTTTAAGTGTTGGGCAGTTAATCATCAACATGTACAAAAGATGTCTGTGACAGAAATGAAGATGTTGAGATGGATGAGTGGTCATACAAGAAAAGACCATATACATAATGAGGTTATTAGAAACAAATTAGGAGTGGCACCAATAGAGGATAAAATGAGAGAATATCATTTAAGATGGTTTGGACATATAGAAAGAAGATCAAAAGAAGAACCTGTAAAAAGGTTAGAAAAACTAAATTTTGAAAGTATTAAAAGAGGTAGAGGACGACCACAAAAGTTTTGGAAAGAAACAATAAAGAATGATCTAGCTTATTGGGAGTTAACTGCTAACATGGCACACGATAGGGATCTGTAGAAACAAAGAATCCATGTAAAAGGCTTAGTTGTTGTTGTTGTTGTACTCACGTTTTAAGAATTATTTTCATCCTTATTTATTGTATGTGATTTGGTTTTTTAGTGGAATTATGGTCCTAGACTATGGTTTTCAGATAGAATCCAAAGAATGAATTTCGAGACTACTCATCATGGGAGTTGTTCATTTTCCCATTTACACACCATTAGATTTTGTGTATTTTCCCTTTTTACGTATGACACATTGTGTCTCCTAGAAGAAAACGCGTTGCATCTCCTAATAGAAAACATGAAGTATGAAAAATCGAAAAAAGGAAGTCCTTGGATGAATCGAAGGAAAAAAAAATGCAAGTCAAAATGATTTCTTGTAAAACCCACAAAAAATTTGAAAACCCCATAAAAAGAATCAGACACCATCAACCTTTCATAAGTCTACGAGTCAATTTCTTCCAATGAGTGCCAAAACCTCATGAAAAATTACATACAAATGACACGAGGAAAGTTTTCTCACTGGTAGGTATTTCCCAGCAATTTATGCTGCCATTAGAAACCCAAACTTGTGTAACAGCTTCACGTATTCTGATCTTTATGTACATACATATAGCAAGGACGCGTAGAAATATTGATACATTCAGAAACATATGCGTTTCGTCGTTTCATTTATGGATTTTTTTGCCAAAGGGCACTCTGTTTCCAAAATCAACTTGATTATTCGAGCTCTCAACATAGCAAGCCCACTAAATCAATTCTTTTCCCTTTTGAGTAAATGTACATTCTATCTACTTCCTATGTCAGCTTGTAGGTGATCAAAAGGCTCTTTTCTCTCAGTGCCAACAGGATGTGATCTGCCATGATGTTCAGACTGTTCCATGAATCTGGAAACGACAAACAAGCCGTGAAATGTAAATCGCAAGATGTATGCAATCGTAAGATATACGAAGTTGAATGATAAATGGAAAAAGTATGAAAAGAACATGCACATGCATACCCACATATATGTGCATGCACGTGCATGTTTGTGGAGAACAAGGTATGGGTGCATGCATGCATGCTTCTATATGCACTTGTGGGTGGCTGTACGTGTCTGTCTGTGCCTTCCCTATGTATTGCCATAAATATTATTACAGAAAGATTGTTATTTGAAAGAAAGATTCCAAATAACAAGATACTTTAACCATTCAAGTTGCCAAAAGGATAGGAAACCTTTTATCAAAATGATCATGATATCTGCCACTAGAGACCGAGAAATTCATCCCTTGACAAAAGAGACGCAAATTTTGACTAAGAATCTTAATGACTTCCCTATTCAAAAGAAATTTTTGTGATGATTCTACATCTTGCAGAGATGGTATCACTAAGCACTGAACACTTTTTATCCTTGGAAACAAAATTTGGTCCTACTAATGATATCATAACAGGCACTCATTCCATTTTTCCCTATCTAGAGTCAAACTTAATAAATTAAAGCACATATACAAATCCTCATAATCTAAAAGATGGTTCTTGTAGCTTAAGACTGACAATATAAAGGAACTTAATTTGAACCTACAGAAAGGCAGCATCCCACCTAACATTAAAAGAGCAGTTGAGAACATATACCAGGACATATGGGTCAACAATTGGTTCCACTTGCACATTTAGTACTGGTTTAATTGACTGAAAATGCATTTAACAAGAAGCATGAGTTCCAAAATGAAAGAAATTCTACAAAGAAAAAGACAAATGCATGGAAAATTTAGAATGAAGCACTTCCATCCATAGTAAGAAAACGATAATGAAAGAATGACCTTCATAAGTAATAGGTGTTTTACGTTCATATGAAATAAAAGGTTCAATTATATTTCAAACGAACAAGTATGTCATTTGATTTACGTTAAATGATTATGTAGAAGATCCAAAAATTAATGCAGTAAACAAACGATTCCTGTGCTGAAAGAACCCATGCAGAGGTCTTCCTCAAGCAAAGTCTATCCTATACATAGTAGCATCATTGGGAGAAGTTTTTTATGATTGATTTCCATCCTTTCTTTTCACGGGTGTATTATTACTTTTTCTTGATTCCAACAAATGCATTCTGTTTACCTCCTGAAACTACAGAACCTTCAACCGTCTAATCTTGGAATAATTTGGCCCTGATATGGTTAGAGTAAAACTAGCTTCTTCGCATTAAGTAGTTGACTAGAGATTTGAAATACACATCGGAAGATGACCATATTCCGTAGCCTGTATGTATTTCTATAAATATAAAGAACTTGATGATTAATCATTCAGAAGGTCAACTGGATGATAGCACGTCCATTCCTGTAATCAATTAGGAACGGATAAAATACAACAAGAACTTGATGATTTCAGTCAGGCATAAATTCATCTGTTTAAAGTCACATCAACAGGCAATTGGAAATTTGGAACTTTCTTTACCTGAATATAATCCATTAAGGTGGCAATTTTATTAGTTGTAATTCGTATAATTTACCCTTTCTAACTGTGAAATTGTATCTAACTAGAACCGTTTTGCTATTTATTTATTTAATGCTTGGAGCACCAGCCACTGGAAAGAACCTTGCTCCTTAATATCTCCCCTATTTATAGAGGATTCACCTCACTGTGAAGCTGCTTCCAGAAGCTAGCTTGTTGAAGAATATTAGTGATTTTCACTTTGTACACTGGGCATGTTTTTGCCATTTCAGATTCGCTTTACACTTGTGTTGTCTCTGTTTAAAGTATTGGAATATTGCTTGGGCTTTTGATTAAGTTGTACCAAAAGAAGGACTGACCTGAAAACTTATCTGTAGAAGACACCAAGTTTTAGGGTTTTGATGTGTTCTGGCATGCACATTGCACCACAATTTTGTTTTTGGTGCTTATGAAAGCTACAAAATAATTCCTTATAATATCTTGAGCAATTTCAAGCAAAAAAAACTATGCAGATTGGCTCTTGGGCCTTCTGTAAAAGGACTTTCTAATTGAGTTACATATGTCTGTTATTGTATTTTCAGTTTCCATAAGTTCTAGAATTCATGGTAAATGATTTGATTGTGATATAACCACCTACTGACAACCTAACGCAACCCTCTCCCTTTTTTTGATCCTGGTATGCATCCAGCACTGTGTTGGTGGAGTATTACTACCAAAATTCAGGAAATCACAAACCACCAATCATCAACTCCGCCCATGTAAGGGATCACCCTTGCATTGCCAGTCCCAAGCCCGGATAAAGGAAGAGGGTTGTATTAGGCTTCCGACAGCCAGTGTAAAACTTCGTCAGATTTGTATAACATGGATTACAAAAATTATGACCATTGATTTGGGGCGTTCCCGCCTAGCGACGTGCTGCAGAGCCCGAATGCAGTAAGAAGTAAGCAAGGGCCACTACATTTTCACCCGAATGTAGTGAATCAATTGCAGAGAGGGTTCCCACATCATGGACTGGTGTGGGTAAAGAAGTTAGTCCCGCTACATTGCCGCCCGAATGTAGTGAAAAATTTTCAGACAGGGTCTCCGCATTTTGATTATAGACGAATGCAGGGGTTAAGGAAGCTAACCCTAGATAATAAGATTCGTATTGGCTATTGGAATATCGGAATATTATCCGGTAAGCTAATGGAGGTGGTAGATACTATGATTCGGAGAAAGATTCATATTCTATGTTTACAAGAGACAAAATGGGTTGGAGAAAAAGCAAAGAAGATAGAGGATACAGGTTTTAAATTATGGTACTTAGGTAAAGAAAATGCTCGAAACGGAGTTGGTATTATCATAAATAAAGATTTAAAGGAGAGTGTAGTAGACATACAACGATATGGTGACCGAATCATGACGTTGAAATTAGTGTTAGGAGCAAAGATGTTGAATATAGTTTGTGCTTACGCACACCAAGTAGGACTAGAAGATAATATAAAGACAGTTTTTTGGGAAGAGTTAGATAAGGTGTTTCAAAAGATTTTACAAAGGAAGATGATTTGTTTAGGAGGAGATTTAAATGGACATGTCGGTAAAGAGGCATTAGGATATTAAGGGATTCATGGAAACTTTGGTTTTGGGAATGTAAACAAGGAAGGTAGGGAGATTTTAAATTTTGCTATGGCATTTGATCTCTTTATAGACAATACAATCTTAAAAAAACGAGATGAATATTTAATTACTTATAAGAGTGGCTTATCACAAACACAAATTGATTACTTTATTTGTAGAAAAAAAGATAGAGCGTGTTCTAAAGATTGTAATGCAATTCCAAGAGAAAGCTTAACCACCCAACATCGACTTTTAGTTATGGATTTACAAATAAAAAAATGGACAAAGAAGAAAAGAGTTCATCGAGCTATTCGGACTAAATGGTGGAACCTCAAAAGCGAGAAAGAAGATATATTTAAACACAAAGTCCTTCAAGGAGATGTTTGAAATTATGTTGGCACACCCTGTGATATGTGGAACAATATGGCTATACATATTAAAAAGTGGCGAAAGATGTGTTAGGGGTATCTAAGGGAGGTGTACCGGCACAAAAAGAAGCTTGGTGGTGGAGTGAAGTAGTGCAAAATAAAATCAAGGCAAAGAGGGCATGTTACAAATTACATTATGCCAAGAAAACTAGTGAAATTTTATAAGCTTATAAGAAAGCAAAGAAGGAAGCGAAAAAGGCCGTTAGTGAAGCAAAAGCTAAGATTTGGGAGGACTTATATAAAAAACTCAACTCAAAAGAGGGTGAAAGAGATATTTTTAGGATAGCTAGAGCTAGAGATAAGAAAACTAAAGATCTTAATTATGTTAGATGCATAAAAGACGAGGATGAAAAACTTTTAGTGGCAAATGATGATATAAGAAATAGATGGAAAAACTATTTTTATAATATTTTTAATGAAAATAAAGATGTTAGTATTAGTTTAGGAGATTTAGCGAAGTCAGAAAAGTATATAAACCACAATTTCTACTGACATATTCAAAAGAATGAAGTCAAAGAGGCTCTTAAATATAAGAAGGGTGGTAAATCGGTAGGACCAGATAATATTTCTATAGAAGTTTGGAAAATACTAGGAGAAATAGGAATCACTTGGCTCACAAGACTATTTAATAAAATATGAAAAAACCAAAAGATGCCTGAGGAATGGAGAGCAAGTACACTTATACCCATATATAAGAACAAGGGAGACATTCAAAATTGTGCAAATTATCGAGGTATCAAGTTAATGAGTCATACTATGAAATTATGAGAAAGAATTATCGAACGTAGGTTAAGACAAGTATCAAGTACAACAGATAACCAATTTGGATTCATGCCAAGCAGATCTACTATTGAAGCAATTCACCTTTTGAGACGTCTTATGGAACATTTTAGAGCAAAAAAGAAAGACCTTCACATGATATTTATTGATCTAGAAAAAGCTTATGATAGGGTACCGAGGGAGGTTCTTTGGAGAACTTTAGAAAAAAGAGGTATCCTATTGACATATATTAACCTTATAAGAGACATGTATGATGTGCAAAAACATGTGTGAGGACTCATGAAGGAACAAAGACTTCTTTGAAGTTAATATTGGGTTACATGAAGGATCAACTTTAAGTTCATACTTATTTATAATGGTGATGGATGAGTTAACAAAACATATTCAAGATGAAGTACCTTGGTGTATGTTATTTGCAATGACATTGTATTAGTGGAGGAGTCAAAGGAAAAAGTTAATAGAAAATTGGAACTATGGAGAGAAACATTAGAAAGCAAAGGCCTCCGACTTAGTAGAACAAAGACAGAATATATGGAATATAAGTTTGATCATTTGGTTACTTCAGAGGACATGAAAATTAAAATTGGCACATATTGCATTCCCCAAAAGGAAAGTTTTAAATACCTAGGGTCAATTTTTCAGAGTGATGGAAGAATTGATGGAGATGTTACACATAGCATTAATGCTAGTTGGTTAAAATGGAGAGGAGCATCAGGTATTCTTTGTGATAAAAAGATACCATTAAAGTTTAAAGGTAAATATTATAGAGCAGCAATTAGGCCTGCCATGTTTTATGGTTCTGAGTGTTGGGCAGTTAATCATCAACATGTACAAAAGATGTTTGTGATAGAAATGAAGACGTTGAGATGGATGAGTGGTCATATAAGAAAAGACCGTATACATAATGAGGTTATTAGAAACAAATTAGGAGTGGCACCAATAGAGGATAAAATGAGAGAACATCGTTTAAGATGGTTTGGACATATGGAAAGAAGATCAAAAGAAGAACCTGTAAGAAGGTTAGAAAAACTAATTTTGGAAAGTATTAAAAGAGGTAGAGGATGACCACAAAAGTGTTGGAAAGAAACAATAAAGAATGATCTAACTTATTGGGAGTTAACTGCTAACATGGCACACGATAGGGATCTATGGAAACAAAGAATCCAATATAGCCAACGACGTCTAGTATGGGAAAAGGCTTAGTTGTTGTTGTACAAACTACCAATCATAACTCGTGACACAAATCATACAAACATAAATGCCTTAAAAGGAAAAATCCAATAAACTAGTCCCGTTGGAAGGTGCAAATCAACCTTGATGTAGTCTTGAACAGCATTCATCCTCACCTCAATCGGTTGGATTAACTCCGTGAGCTGCAGAACACGCCAAAGAGACAAAATTTGTAATATTGGTCCTATTTGACTTTGCATATCACGATACATCAAATTTGATGCATTAATTATTCGATGTCATCCATAGTAACGTCCCATTAAAATATACAGCTGTAGCAGCATTTAGAAAAATATAAAAATCACTTTATTACATTTATGCCCCAACATGGGCATGAATATCATGTACCAGTTGCAGGATCCAATCACTGTATATTATATATAATTATATATATATATATACATATTTGACTGAAAATAATTAAACAAAAACTGGGAGGATTTGAAACTGGAAACGGGTGCAATATATATATATATATATATATATATATATATATATATATATATATATATATATATATATATGTGAAGAGGAGTACTACAAATATCTTTTACATGGGCTCAAAACCCTGCGCCGATTGTTAGTTAGTAGTCTAACATCGAGGAATCTTGTTTCTTGTTGCAGGCCAATAATTTTTCTCTCTTCTTCCTTCCAGACGTAAGTCTGGAGTCATCCAGTAATCTAAGTCGGGACTGTCACTTTATGCAGTTGGAGTAGAAACGCCAACTCAGTTAAGAACTTCCTTAACCCACATGGAGATGCTGGTTTCGTTGTATCCAACCCTCTGGTTTTTGAAAAACATGAAACAATGGAATTGACCCTTTTCAGGGTTAGGGCACTCAGTCTTTTCCTCGTCGCGCCAGTCACCTTCATGCTTCATCCCTGAGTAATCTGCTAACCAGTGATACACGAACTGTCCCGACCCACCGAACTCCTTCCAGCCCTCGGGAAACATTTCCGTTACATGGCTCCCCTATTCATAAACAACAAGTTTGTATTTTGTGCACCATGTACTGAAACTAAAACTTGAGTGCCGCTCAAAGCCTGGAACTGCATGCAACCAGAGATGCAAGATATGTGGTCAAATAGTTTATATTAACTGAAAATGACCATTAAATGGAGATCTATATCAAAAAATCAACGAAGTGTAAGCTTGATGAACAAATTAATTAAGTATACCTTTGAGATGAAGGTTTTGTGATGCACTCGTGAATACCAAAATCAGAAGTTTGGAGTCAATTGGTATTGTTTAAGGACCTCTTAGACTTCTTGCTAATTACATCAGTTTATAATTGTCCAAATCTTGGTTTTGGCGAAAAAGCATTTGTATATAAAGGTGCTGAAAAATCGTGCACGACGAATTGCTTTGATCAATCAGTTATTTTCTGATATTTACCTGACCACAAAAGGTTAGATCATCTGCTCTAAAGATGCAAAATCGGCAACCTGGAACTTTGTTGCACTCTTTTTTTAGGATAGAGGCGACCACCGATTCATTTTTGAAGGATCTGTTAACTTCTCTTGTGAGGAGAGTGACATTGAAAGATGTAAGGTTTTCAAGCCTTTCCGGAAGGGCCTCAAGTTTGGATACATTGCAGAACTGTCTGCTTTCTCCCGGACAATATTGAATAATTGATGTCCACCCTCTTTAGTGAATCTAGAATAGCCATGGCGGTTCACTACCGACTTCTCGAAGCAAACCGGCCTACTGCCATAACCTTGCAAGGTATCTATGGGCACCTTGTACCCAATACCAGCCTGAACCAGTTCAGTTATCCATGGACCCATTGCGACTTTAATCTCTCCAGAGCCATACAACACTAATCTCTCGGGCTTATCAAACTCATGATGCTTGTACCAATACAAAAAGGGCGCCAAAGCTACCAAGCTATGATATATGTTAAAATAGTGATATTGTCTTTGTGAGGTATTCCTAGATTCAAGTATATAAGAATTTTGGTTTGTGAATATAATACATGAAACTATGATTTGCCTTTACACACACACACACATATATATATATATATATATATATATGTATATATATATATATATATATGTGTGTGTGTATATATATGTATATATATATATATGCTTTTTAAACATGCATGTCCTTAGTGTGCTTGTCCATTGTGTAGAGATCAAACCCACCTACACTGAACATATAGTTGGTGCCCACCTCTTAATATTAATATCGTCAAAGGTGGTAATAAGAAAAATTGCAACTTAAGTAACATGTGAACATAGAATTATTGGTGCTTAATTAAAAGCAAAATGCATGCTCTCAACATCAAACGGCTTTTCTTTTCTTTTTTAGGCCCAAGCCAAATGCATGGCTTGAGTATCAAACTCTGGAGCTCCAACTTGTGAGCAAACCCCCTAGTCATGTAGCAATGTTCTTGTTTAGGCCAAGGGCATTACTATATGCACACCTCTTTTACTATCCACACACTCCTTTTTTTATTAAATACCAAAATTATCCTCCATATAAATATTATTTTCTCTCATATTTCATCCCAACATTTCTCTTTTTTCTCTCACCTAATCTCTCCTCTCTCACCCAATTTTAGCAAAAGTACATTTGGCCGGATCCTTTTGTTTGAGCGACAGAGGTTTCACTTAGCATTGTTGTCTTCTTCACATCTTAATGCATATTCTTGTGAATTTTATTGAAAAAAGATAGAACAAAGAAATAAAAATAAAAAGCTACAAAAAATGAAACTAAAAATGAAATCAATAAGAAGAAGAGATGCGACTCAATAATACAAAAATAATAACAACTATAACAATCAAGAACAAAAGAAGAAGAAAAAGAGAATAAAAAAAAACTGAAAACCAAAAACTATGGCATCTCAACCGAAGAGACGTAGCTCGGACGCGTCTCCCCATTGAGTGAGATGGGGGTCGAGCACGTCTCCCCCAATAGGAGAGACATATCTCAAGTGTGTCTCTCCCATTCGAGAAGAGGTGCTCGAGTCACGTCTCTTCCGTCGAGATGTCTTTATTCTTCATTTTAAATTTCGGTCAAGAAATCAATAAAAAATAGATGCAAACAATAAAAGAATAGAAAAATCAAAACTAAACCAACAACATAAATCAATAAATTGATGAATCTCTCTTTGAATCGGTCTTTTTTATCTTCTTTTTCTTTGTTTTCATCTTTCTTTTTTCTTTTTTCTTCTTCATTTTTTTCATTTTTCAATAGATTTTGATTCGTTCTTTAACTAAAAATAGTTATAGATTAAGTAATAGGTAGCGAAAGGAAGAAGGCTGTAAATGAGAACCGAAAGCATATTCACGTACGAGAAGAGAGGTCTCTTTTTTTGCTTGAAGAGCACCGTAAAAAGTATTTTGAGAAAAACGGCAAAAAAAAAAGTGTGCGTGCGTTTTGGATTTGTTATGATCAACCACAAGTTCTTTCTTTATCCATAGCACGTTGTCATTTTCTTTTTCATTTATTTCTAAATTCAAAAGTAAGCAAACGAATATATATTGTTTTTTCCTGGTGCCTTCTGCATGCATCAAAAGAGTGAACAACGCACGTAAATACGTAGGCCAACAATAGCGTCGCCGTCTACAAGTGGGATATTAAGATTATTTAGTCTTGATTGATTGTAGCTTTACATATTTTATTCCTTTCTCTCCGAAGTTTGAAACCTATGCTTTCATTTTGAAAATCGCAGTTTCTCTCTCCCTTCTATCGTTTAGAAAAATGCCAATGGATGCTTTCGAGTAGTCACGCAGTTGTCTCTGACATGGTTGGTCCCAAGTAAATCGGAACCGATCGTTTTGGTTTCAGATAAATATTACGAAAAAATTTAAATTTATACAAGGTTTAAGTCAAGTTCTAGTTTTATGAAAGGTAAAACCGAAACAGAAGCGGTGGTCCCGATTCCCTTTCATTTTCAACCGGTTCTCACCCAGTTCAGTTTCAATTTGAATTGCCGGACCCGTTTCATTTAAGTAACGTCCCATTAAAATATAAAGTTGTAGCAGCATTTAGAAAAATATAAAATCACTTTATTACATTTATTCCACAAAATGGGCATGAATATCCATGTACCAGTTGCAGGATCCAGTCACTGTATATTATATATATATATATATATATAGAGAGAGAGAGAGAGAGAGATATTTGACTGAAAATAATTAAACAAAAACTGGGAGGATTTGTCACTGGAAACGGGTGCATGACATATATATATATATATGAAGAGAGTACTACAAATATCTTTTACATGGGCTCAAAACCTGGCGCCGATACATCGAGGAGTCTTGTTTCCTGTTGCAGGCCGATAATTCTTCTTTCTCTTCTTCTTTCCAGCCGGAAGTCTGAAGTCATCGAATAATACAAGTTGGGACTGTCACTTTATGCAGTTTGAGTAGAAACGCCAACTCTGTTAAGAACTTCTTTAACCCACATGGAGATGCGGGTTTCGTTGTATCCAACCCTCTGGTTTTTGAAAAACATGAAACAATGGAATTGACCCTTTTCAGGGTTAGGGCACTCAGCCTTTTCCTTGTCGCGCCAGTCACCTTCATGCTTCATCCCTGAGTAATCTGCTAACCAGTGATACACGAACTGTCCCGACCCACCGAACTCCTTCCAGCCCTTGGGAAACATTTCCATTACATGGCTCCCCCTATTCATAAACACCAAGTTTGTATTTTGTGCACCATGTACTGAAACTAAAACTTGAGTGCTGCTCAAAGCCTGGACCTGCATGCAACAAGAGATGCAAGATATGTAGTCAAATAGTTTATATTAACTGAAAATGACCATTAAATGGAGATCTATATGAAAAAATCAACGAAGTATAAGCTTGATGAACAAATTAATCAAGTATACCTTTGAGATGAAGGTTTTGTGATGCACTTGTGAATACCAAAATCAGAAGTTTGGAGTCAATTGGTATTGTTTAAGGACCTCTATTCGTAGTAATATGAGACTTCTTTCTAAGTACATCAGTTTATAATTGTCCAAATCTTGGTTTTGGCAAAAAAGCATTTGTACATAAAGGTGCTGAAAAATCTTGCACGACGAATTGCTTTGATCAATCAGTTAGTTTCTGATATTTACCTGACCACAAAAGGTTAGATCATCTGCTCTAAAGATTCGAAATCGGCAACCTGGAACTTTGTCGCACTCTTTTTTTAGGATGGAGGCGACCACCGATTCATTTTTGAAGGATCTGTTTCCTTCTCTTGTGAGGAGAGTGACATTGAAAGATGTAAGGTTTTCAAGCCTTTCCGGAAGGGCCTCAAGTTTGGATACATTGCAGAACTGTCGTGCTTTCTCCCGGACGATATTGAATAATTGATGTCCACTCTCTTTAGTGAATCTAGAATAGCCATGGCGGTTCACTACCGACTTCTCGAAGCAAACCGGCCCACTGCCATAGCCTTGCAAGGTATCTATGGGCACCTTGTACCCAATACCAGCCTGAACTAGTTCAGTTATCCATGGACCCATCGCGACTTTAATCTCTCCAGAGCCATACAACACTAATCTCTCGGGCTTATCAAACTCATGATGCTTGTACCAATACAAAAAGGGCCCCAAAGCTATCAAGCTATGATATATGTTAAAATAGTGATATTGTCTTGTAACGTAAGTCATGCCATGGAGCAAAGTGAAGTTTGGTGGCAAGTAATCCTTCCAAGCCAGTGCGTAGCTATTTCTGGTGCTTCCATCTTGTGTATCATTTCCTTTAACACACAAAATTCTCCCCTTAGAGGCTTCTGAAGGAAAATAGAGCAAACCGTTTTCGTCTTGCATTGTCTGATCAAAGCTGCTCATAAAAAACGATTGAGCTTCTTCTGGTGGTCTGTTGTAATTGACATCCCTTATGGGCAAAAAGGTTATAAGACCGTTGACCTTCCTCTGTAGATCATCAAACTTTCCCTGCAACCTTTTATTCGTTTCATCGTTTCTCTCACCACCAAACGCTTCTGGATCTAAAATCTTTGTTTTATTTGCAAGCTTTTGAACTAAAGGTCTGGGAAGATCATTGACTTCCATTTTGAGCTTGATTAGCACCTTCTCTCGTGTGCACGATGCATCTTTTGTTGTTAATTTCAATAGAGTGTTGTTCACATTCGAACTATTTGTAACGTAACAATTGTCTAATACCTTTAGATCCAGATCTGAAACTAAAGGAGCGCTGTGCAGATAGAAGGACCAGCCGCTTGCACTCAAGGCACTTAACTGAAAAGTGAAAAGTGAAGCCAAAACTAAGACAAATATGCAGACGCACAAAGCAGTCAAGTAGCTGACTCTGCAACGTACAAATGCAGACACGGCCGAGGCTTTCTGAGGTGAATATCCCATTATTATATCGTGCACCAAATAGGAACTTTAATCAACACAATCTCGAACCGGCGAGCCCGAATCAGTTATACGTGATCACTTGAGCACCGTGAAATCTAAAAAGGAAAACGTTCCAGAATCAATCACAAAATTTGACAAGAATCGAGAAAGCGGGATTTTGGCAGTCTTCGGCCACTAAAGATGAATTTTGTTATTGTGATTAATACTGGTAGATGTATTTAAAGCTTCCAAACTTCAACAGCCATACAAGCAAGCAAAACAGAAAATGTAACTAGAAAAGAATAAGTCGATAAGCATACCAGGCCTACTAATCTGAACTTCTCGAACCAGCAAGCGTAGTCCATGAGCACCTTCAGAACATCAAAGTGACGAAAATTTTAACCACAGAGAGAGAGAGAGACGTGTGGAATTGCGCCGGGGCCAGTGTATTTAAGGACGAGAAGTCCACTATTCTCACCGTAAGCAAGTCAACGCAAAAATATTAGTGGGATACAATTTAAAAAATGGCCTCGAGTTAACGCTTTGGCCTAATTTTGAGCCTAATTCTTCTTCCTAATTTTGAGCCTAATTCTTCTTCTCACGATCGATTCAACATTTGATAAAAAAAAGTACACGATTCCAAGGTCTGATCCGATTCAAATAAAATGGCGACGGGTTTACATTATGAAGAAAACACATGTATCGCGTTGGGTTTGGATCCAAGTGGGCCTCACTATAACACCATATTATCTATCTATCTATATACATATATAATAGAGAGGTGGCTCAGCACAACTTAAGGTCTAAGGTGAGATACTAAGATGGGACATTATAAACATGGTTTCCAACCGCAACCAATTCCAGTCAGGAGTTGGCTGAAATTAAACCGGATCTGGAACAGGGGAGCACCCAGTTCAGTTAGGAACTTGAATCATGGGTTCAGACTACCAATTCCATATTAAAAAGGTTAACTTAACTTTTAACAATCTTCTACAGACCTTCATGAAATGCTTCTAGCTTTTTTAGATAGCAAAGTCTTTCCAGAGAAAAAGAAAGGAAGATGAGATTAGAAAGTAAATTCATGCCAAGTTTTTTTTATTTGATACTATATGTACTTTAGTTTGTAATAAATGTAAATTTTATATAAATAACAATAAGAGTTCCATAAAATTGTTTGGAATGACTCGAAAATTTCGACAACCTAATGGCCGAATACATAAGAGTAAAAACTGTGGGGATAAGCAGCCTAAAAATTTAGAATTTTTTTTTGAAGTCTACGGTCAACATAGAAAAACTTTGGGCATGACTTAAAATATAAAAAAATAGGCACCTTCCTCTGACTTATCAGGGTTCCAAACTCAACAGTGGCAAGTAAACACGGGGGTTGTACTCATTGCAGGACTTAACCAACACCATAGGGCATGAGCCGACAACAACCACGCACAGCCTGTGTCTAAGTTCCCACCGCCGATAACAAGCCGGAGGAAGGTGGAGATGACGTCCATCATGCCCCTTACGTGCTGGGCGGCATACGTGCTTCAAAAGCCGGGACAATGGGTCGCGATCTAGCAAGGATGAGCCAACTCCGAAAACCTGTCCTTAGTTGGGATTGCACAACAGTAAAAGTTTTTGAGGCCTATAAAATTGAGTATTTAAAAAGTGACATAAAAAAATTGTGGACCTAAGGCTATCATGTTACTTGACATACCGAAGAGCATGAATGTCTATCTTGCTATATTTACAATATGCATTATATGTACATGCATGAATGTCTATCTATCTTTCTATATATATATATATATATATATATATATATATATATATATATGTGTGTGTGTGTGTGTGTGTGTGTGTGTGAATGGTAAGTATTCTATTCAATGTGGATATGATATGAGCTTCCATTTTTTCTACCCTCCCATTTAGAATTATAGATTGATGTTTTCCAATAAGCAACTCTGGCAAACAATTATGGATTGAAGTCCATTTCATTTGGCGATTGATACATCATGGTCTACCGTAATGGAGAAGTTACATCAAAGAAAAATGTCAATGGATACATGTCCCCTATGCCATCATGACAATAAATCAATATTGCATTGTATCTTGTTGTGCAAACGGGCAAAATAGGTATGGAAATGGTCTTCCATGATATATCCAACAGTTGGAAGGGAAGCCACAATTTGCTGCATGGTGAGAGCAAGTTAACAACCTCAAACATGGTGTTGGGTGGCAAGAAAAATTGGCATTAATGGACTTTACATTGTTGAAGATTTAGAAAGCAAGAAACGATCAAATCTTTGAAGGCAAAATACAACAGCAGCATACATCACTAGATAAGCCACGGAGAATACATAGGAATACCGAATAGCCACTCTATTGACTCCCTATTATTATGGTCCTCTTAGACAAAGTCAGTTTCATCTTCTTCCTTAATATTAGTTTATGAGTATGAGACCATGATGGGATTTCAGGGAGTTATTTTGAACACTTGATCAGCTACCTCAAAGATGAAAATCAACCGAATCAGATTTCATTCCATGTTCCATTTCAACACTAATACTTACCTTGCATCCACATTGTCTTTGATGAATCTAAAGGTGTCTTTTTGGATCGCTGAAAAATAGATGGGAGACCAAAATATTTATCAGGGATACTCATATGAGTAATAGAGAGTATTGAGGCAAGTTGTATTTGCAAATGCGAGGGAATATTATAGCTAAAATAAACTATGGATTTCGCTAGATTTACCTAACCACTACTGCTCCCATATAGTTTCAACACTTTGGTGAGATTTCCATGATTTCATGGTAACACTTCACCAAAAAGGATTGTATCGTCTGCAAATAACAAGTGTGAGATTATTTGGCTTCCTTTGTTTAGTTTCATACATTCAAATTCTTCATTAGATTTTGCTTTGTAAAGGCAGAAAGATAGGCCTTCTACACATATCAGAAATAGTAAGGGGATAAGGGTCCCCTTGGTGAAGCCCTCTCTCAAGTTTAGAATATCCATGAGTACTGAAAATGAGAGTGAAGTGGCATTCTCTAATCCATTTGATCCATTTGTTGCAAAACCCTATTTTCATGAACCAAGAAAATTATCATTCCACCCAGTTGTAGGACTTACTCATGTCTAATTTAATTCACATTTCATAGGATTACCCTTGTCTTTTGTTCTTCAGGTGACCCATAAATTCATGGGTGACTAAGATATTGTCTGAAATCAATCAACCTTCAATAAAACGGCTTTGATTGGTGCTAATAAGCTTGTTCGTGAATCTTTTGAGGTGGTGGACGAGGATTTTGATATGGATTTTATACACCATTGTACATAGGCTAATAAGTCTCAATTTCTTCATCAACGATGATGACGGGGACTTTAGAATAAGGCAAATTAAGGTGTTATTGAAGTTTTTCAGGATTTTATCACAGGGAAAGAAACTTTGTATGACATCTCCCTTTACCAAATCCTAGTACTTTTGGAATAATAATGTTATAAATCCATCTTCACCTAGAGTTCCTTCCAGTTTAATGGCAAACACCGCTTTCTCAATTTTCTTAGAAGATATTGGTATAGTTAACCATTGGTTCATACTTCTTCTTACCCTAGGTAATTATAAATAACTTCAAAGAGATTAATCGGTCTTTAAAATAATCCACTGTGATCTAACCTATCCTTTTGGGATTCTCGTGCTCAACCTCTTCGTTGTATTTCAATTTTCAGATTTCGTTGTCTACATTTGGCTTTGAACTTTGTATGAAAGAATTTGGTATTGTGGTCACCACTTTTCATTCAAAGTGTTCTTGATTGTGCCCACCAGTATGTTCCTCTTACAAGTATGTCAGTTTGAGATCCTTTTCTAAATGCTTCACCTTGTTCCATCTATGATTTCCATATTTCTCTTGTTCCTCTACAATCATCCTTTTTAGTTCAATTTTTCTTTCAGAATTATGTAAGCTATTGCTACTCCATTTAATTAGTTGATGTCTACAACTCTTCAATTTGAAAAAGTCGTAACACGGAAAACCCTCCATAGGGGTGCACTAAGATTGAGTGATAACCTCAGTGACTTTGTTCAAAGTAGCCCATCTGTCTTAGAAATGGAACCATTTTCAGCATGTCCTTTTTTTTGGTAGTGTCCAACAATAAAGGCCTATGATCGGACTCTATGTCTTCTTGGTGATGGAAAATATTGTCAAATTATGATTCATATCAAGAGAAGGAGGCCAGTCCTTGGTCTAACCTTTCTCTAATGAGAATACCGGTGAAGCATCAATTAGACCATGTATATTTAATCCCAGTGTATCCTAGATAAGCAAGAAACTTATCATTTACAAAGTTCTAAAAACTGTCAATTGAAGAGTATCAATGAAAAAGTTTCACAAGATAGAATTAAAATCATCCATCACAAGGTATTTAGGACTAAGCTTTATGATCAACAAAGTAGGTTATCAAATTGTCTCTGTCTTGTAAATTCAATGTTGTTGGCACCTTTTGCCAATATTCCTTAGTCACCATATCAAAAATTGAGAAGGCCACATAGTTGTGGTCACACTTTAAGATATTTATTGCCATACCGACTTTCCATGCCACATATAAACCCCCTGCAACTCCCCTCAATTCTAGTATGAATACATATTCATGTCGTCACTAGTTAGTCGTTTGACAAAAGTTTCATTTCTTTTTGTTTCGGCCAAGAAAATCACTTATGGAAATGGTTTTTGTAAAATCCTTTCAATTTATGGGTTGTTAGGGTTTCCCCAAACCCTAGCAATTCCTTTTCATGATCTTCATTTATAACTTGGGGTCACTTCTTAGCTAGTTCTCTCCACCATATCTATACTGTTTTGGTTCATTTTGTGCATGTCCTTTTTGAGTTTGTGATTCACATGCAAGATTTTCTCTTCTTTTCAATTGTTGTGGCTTGAGACTGTTATCAACACTATGTCCTTTGCGAAATGCATCTCCAAGTTTGTTACTCCCACTCGTAATTTTTGGTATTTGTTAGAGATTTCAACCTTTGTGTCTATACTAATTTGGGGTTGGGTTGATTGTAAATTTTCTTCTGTGGAGCTTGTGACGGAGTTCACAATATTTCTATTATTGTTTTTTTCCTTGTCCATCATGCCATTGAAATTGTGGCATAAAATTGTTAGGAGATAATGACCCTTCATGTATTACACCATCCTGTTTTGACGGGTGTACATTCTTGATAAAAGTTCCTAGGGTTCCTCGGATTCAGCTAGTCGGTTGTTCAGACGTAAGAGGTTTCCTTAGCATTTTATGGGATTTTTCATGACATGAAAGGTTTTCAAATACACATAACAGTTATCAGGCATTGGTGCCCTGATTGGATTCTCTCTTTTTAGCTGACTTTCAAGTAATATAGGGTTGTGATTCTTTGGTGGCAAAGTGAATGCTTTCCCAATGTGATAAGCTTTAAAATCCTCCCAAATAATGTCCTCTTTTTGGATACCTTTGGTTGAATCTTTAGCGTAGGATACATTGACATCTTTCATGTGCAATATGATCACAATAAATATAGAATGTACCCACTTTTTTATATCTCAAGGAGATAGTTGTAGCTTCATGGTTTGGTCCCACAATGTTTAGCACCTCCTTCAACCTTTTCATAGCGTCCAACTTGATTTTTACTTTGATAATCCAGGATTTCTTCTCCTTCATCAAGAACTCCCCAACTTCCAATACAGTCCCAAGTTGGTTGCCCAATTTGTCACCCAATTTGAGAGTTTTGTATTTTTATGATAATCTTCAAAATTGTACCCATACCGGAAAATGAATTAAATCGATGCAATCAACGCTCATGTCATCTTTCCAATGGATGTAACCCTTGAATAATAGTCTCTATTTTCACGTACAAAAGATGTCTTTAGCAGAAATGAAGATTTTGAGATGGATGAGTAGTCGTAAAGGAAAGACCATATACATAATGAGGTTATTAAAAACAAATTGAGAGTAGTACCAATGGATAAAATGAGAAAAAATCGTTGAAGATTGATTGGACACATAAAAAGACTACCAAAGAACACTCCCTAAAAAAGATATGAAAAACTAGATTGTAAAAATGTTAAAAGAGGAAGGAGACAACAATAAAAGTATTGGAAAGAAACAATAAAGAATGATATAGTTTATATTGAGTTAACTACTAGCATTACACATGATAACATAATGTGAAAATAAAGATCATGTAGCCGACTCCGTCTAGTATGTGAAAAGGCTTAATTGGTGTTATTGTATTGTTACCAAGGGCGTGCACTCGCAAACCATGAGGATGTCCCCAAATCGCTCTCAATGCTGCCTCAATGGTCCTTACGGAAAAAGCACGATCAGAGAGGAGGCGACCAACAAGGCTACGTGAACAGGCATCCAGTCCCTCCATGATGTCCTTTCGGTGAAGACCACTGTTTCCTCTTCATCTTCATTTGCTTGTGCATAAGGAATCTGGTTCAGGTTGTGAGCCATAGTTGTCAACGAGGACCACCCTCCATATTCCAATTCGGTGAGATGCTTCGGGTGTCTATCAATGTCCGAGAAAGATAGAGAGCCGTTCTTGGTCTACACTAGAACGTGGAGTCCTAACGGGTGCCCAGAAACCTCACAGGCGTTCCAAATCCTTATGGGAACATGACTTCCAACCTTCTCTCTGGCTTTCTCTCCTCCCTCACTTGATAATTATATGTATGTATGTATATGTGTGTACTTTTTCATTACAAGAAGAGGCTAAAGCTAGGGATGCCCGAGAGTAAAACTCACCTATTACGTCTTGTGAAGTCGAGAAAGCCTTCTAGGTGGGCGTGTATAAAGTTTCTCATTCCGAGTCCAGCTCTGCCGGGACCCAACCCGTTTCTGTCTGCTCATTATCGAACCACTCAAATTCCACCTTGGGTGCTTAACCCCGGACCTGGACACGGTTTTCAGGTGAGTTCGCAATTGTCATCCTATAATGTAATTAAATTGAGATACTCTACTCCTTGCGAACCCTGTTGTGGAAAGAGATTTGCTGTCAGGTTGCTCGCTTTGAACAATGGTACTGGAGTTTTTAGTTGACATGAAAACAATATTATTTTCTTGTAGCTTCGACGGTGAACTTCTTGAAGATACACTACAGCAAAAGGGGAAATGTCTATGCCCATGAATAATGCTAGTTCATCTTTGTACTGGCGATCACACAATTAATGACAAGCTTTACACTGGTGCACTGTGGATGATGCACGGCCTGCCTTTTTAGGATGGAGCTTATTGTGGATGATTCATGGCCTGGCTGAAACAATAGACCGCCGCAATTACTTGTTTTTATTGTAGTGATATTCGATTAATGCCAATGTCACTGTAACGGTAAGGATAAGGAGGGCCTGCTGATATGGAAGGAAACTCACAAAACTGAGAGAACGAGCTACGTACGTACCTCTCGCATACTCGTGAACGAAGAAAACATGTAGCTTTTTCACTTTCAGATTAAATAGTTAAGCATGGAGGGCGCATAGGAATGCAATAATGTAAATACCCTAAATAAATTTTATGAAAACACTCTCAATTTCGAAAACCGGCTTGTTTTAAAACCTTCGCTTTAAAATCAGAATTTTAAATCTTTAAAATCAAGATTTTAAAGATAAAAGAGGTTCAAGTTAAAGCTGAAAGGATTAGGCCCAGAGGATATGAATAAATCAGGTGAAGATCAAGGTGACGATTGAAGCCCGTTTCAAGCCGGGATCAAGTTCGCGAAAGTCAAGCCATGGAGCAAGGAAACGGATCAGCTCGAGTTAAGTCACATCTTCATCAAGTCAAGTGGATAGCCTCACTAACCTAAACCTAGTCAAATTTGACTAAAACCTATACTTGATTCACCTAGGCTAACCATGACCTATGACCTAACTCTAATCAAGTGACCCTAACTAAACCAAATTGGACTTACCTTAGCCATGTACACCCTACATTCTTTGACTAAGACTACAATTGAAACCCCATTACCTAGCCTTGATCAAATGGGATGAGCCACAAAGGAAGTAACATCACATTCAAAGTCTAGCCAGTTTTTACTTGGGAGCATCTAGGCCCTAACCGACCATGGCTAGGTAAATACGGTTTGAACCAAGGACCAACCCCCATGGGGTTGGTCCAGTTATGAATGAAGGGAACCACTTGTTCACGTGAAGACCCTTGGGGCTGGGTTTGGGTCATGAATTACCCACCCCAAGGAAGGGCCTAGAAGAGGCCACCCTTGGCCTATAAATAGAGGCCAAGGGGGGGGCAGCCAAGGGATGTTGGAGAGGAATTCATCTTGGGCATTGGAGAGCTGCATCCTTGGGATTCTCGTGAGTTGCTAGAGAGGGTCTTAGAAAGGGGAAGAGAGTGTAGAAAATAGGCAAATTGCTGAAAACATTAGAGAGTTTGAGTGAGAAAAGAAGAGAGAAAAAATATGAGAAGGTGAGGGTCGTGAGCCATTATTTGAGTCGATCCTTAGAGAAATTCGTGTAAGTATTTCTCCTCCTTTGTTCATCTTTATCTCTTCTTCATATTCAAAAGGGGTTGTATTAATGGAGTTTTGTCTCCTCCCATGATGTAATAAGAAGTAGATATAGTGAAATTTTTAATTCTTGCTTATGCACTCTAATTGTTTGTGTTCTTGATTCTACCTCTCTATATGTTATACAAATCCTATAATTTCTAATCCCCTCTATGCTTAAGCTAATCTATATATTTTCATTCATTTTCCTTCATTTTTCTTCAACAATTTACTTTGGGACATTGTGTTGTTGCAATTTAAATTCGGGTGAGTTTGCATCACGTATGTTGTAAAAACCAGAAAATTTTATTTCATCATTCCCACATACGTTGATTGCTTTATTTTTCATTACTAAGTTGTTACTTCGATCACTCTGAAATTTAGCACACTATATCTACACACACAAAACCACTTGTTATAAAATTTTGAAGAATTTTAGAGTCGTGCAACAACGTATTAAAAGGTGTGTAAGATCAGGAAAATTTTAGAAACGTTCTGTCAAAACTATTTTCCTACAATAGAGCGTAGATAATCATCCCATAACTTTGTTTATAGTTATCCAAATTCGATAAAACTTGGTTCATTGGAAAGATGATATCCACAGATTTCCAACAAGACCAGTGCACTAAAATCAGAGTTCTGAGCACCAAGATATAGACCTATCTTTGGGTCTCTATATTTCTACGACAGAACAGTTTTGAGTGTCTGAGTAAAGACACTTTCTCGATTTAATTTTGTGTAACTTGAGTCACAAAATTCAAAACAAAAAGTATCTTAGAATCTCCACATTCCAGGTGTCATGTAAAATTTTCAAAAATTTTAGAGATCCTAAGTCACCCAAAAAAAATTGGGAAATAAGTTCTAAAAACAAAACCAAACAAGTTTCTGATTTTTAGGACTTGTTGATTTTTAAACTTGAAACCAAAGTGCACGAATTTATTCTTGACAACACCTCATTTTTCACTTAGATTTGAAACTTCAACTGTACATTTAAAATCCTCAAAGTGCTTAGGCTGACCCTTGAGCATCAGTTCAAGAAGGCCTAAAGCGAAAATATCTTGCTTAGCCACAATCGCTAAGTCAGATTTAAAACTTTACTAGTTTTTGGAAACTAGTTGGCATGCTCGCATAACGAAATAGTGTTGAAAAGTTTTCTTTAAGTCTCTACATAGGCTTAGAGTAAAATTTTCACATCTACATAATTGGCACACCTGGTGGGTTTCGAGTCTTTTTGGATTTCGAACTTAAGTGATTTTTCAAACTCCAATTCATCAAAACTTTGGTGTTAATACCTCTCTTGTGCACAGGTTTCATAAAATTCAAGCATGTCTAGTTCAGAAGGATCTTGTGAAGTATCAAGCCGAGCCTCACACTCTACAAGTCGATTTTCAAAAAGGTTTTCAAAAGAGATTTTGAAAGGGGATGTGTTTGCCTCCCTAAAAAGGGAAATAATGAGAGAAATGGAAGAAAAAATCGTTGTCATAAGCTAGGAGGCTAAGGCAGTAGAATCTTGCTCCTCTCATGGCAAAAAACCTAGGGCCCATAGGAAATCTAATCATTCAAGAAAATCCAAAGTGACCTCTAAATTAGAGGAGGAACAAGAGCCGAAGTCCTTCATAATGAAAGATAGAAAGGCTCTGCAACAATTGTTGATAGGCCAAATCAAAGAAAAGAGATCATACATACTATCGGATTTTCTACCATCTGATTATCAAACAGATAGTGATGATAACATACCGAATTTCCATCGATATGATGGAAGTGAGGATCCTAGATCCCACCTTCAACTCTTTTCTTGAAGGGCATATAAAAAGGACTCTTCGAAATGGATTTGCTCGTTCCCCCTCTCTCTCAAGGGAAATGCCTCTAAATGGTTGGTTTCATATGACTTGAGTCAATTCGCCACCTTTAAGGAATTGACAAATTACTTCATGCAATGATTTTCTCATAATATTGAAGTGACGCCCACTTTAAACACCTTGAGAGATACAATGAAGCACCTAACGAGGATGCACATACATTCATCGTTAGATGAAGGTTACTCTTGAGGCAAGTAAGGGAGTCCATCTCTAAAGGATGTGCTATAATGCTCATCCTTGAAAATTTTAAAAACGATTTAAAAGCTCTCCTCTCCCTTCACGAAATTTCGAATTTTCAAAAACTTATAAAAAATACTTCACTCTTTGAAGCTAACTTGAAAAAGAGAGTTTACAAAGATTTGTGGAAGGGGAGGAATTTTCAAAAACCTCGTTTTGAAAAATAAGGGGCATATAGGCCACACGTGTCCGACAATAGGGCAAAACCCCAAAAGGTCGTAAATGTCCGTTTAAAGCCAAGCTAGGCCAGACCTTCTAAAACTTTTGAACGAAAACATGTTAGAAAAACTCAAAAGAATTTTGAAATGAGAGAATTTACACAGCTAGGACAACTAATCATGGAAGTCCTAGACCTCCTCTTAACCCAAGGTTTGGTCACTCTCTCGACTCTTCCCAAAGGACACCCCACAAGGAAAAAATTTGGAACGAGTTTTGCAAGTATCATAGGCTCAAGGGTCATGATACAAGTAAATGTTTTACTCTCATACACCAAATCGAAGACTTGATTGAGTAAGGAAGGCTCTACGTCATGGAGGAATCGGAGACATCTCAAGCGATTTTAAAGGAACATTTCCCCAATCATGCAAGCACAAGCGAGAAAAGAAAAGAGGTATGTCTTCTCCCACTCAAGGCTTATGGAATGGAACATATATTGCATATGGTATACACTACTTGCCACACACCACCTTCTATCGTAATAAAAAAAGCCAAGCAAGTAGTGATCTGGAGAGCGCTTAGAGTCTCGCCCCTAGTTAAAGCCTTAGTAGAAGTTCGTGGTGCACCGAAGCATCAAAGTAGAGTCAAGATAAGAACGAGCCTTAGGGAAGATGTAGGGAAGGTGACTAAGTTCGGAAGGATCTATCAACCCCCACACTTAGCTAAGAATGCTAGCAAGGAAGCGGTTGTTTTACCCGGCCCTTTAAAAGCATGCATCCCTAATGCATCTCATGGCATAGACAAAGGTAAAGGTGTGGTGTTAACCCCTTATGGTTTGGACTTTAATATTTCAAAACTTTCCATAAACATGTCTATCTTAGAGTTGATCCAAACTTCACCTAAACATAAACGAGTTTTAGAGGGAATCTTAGAAAGAGCCAAGGTTAACCCATCCATCACTCCCGAGTTCTTATCCTTCTTGGTCTCCCCAATATGTGGCAAGGCTCCTATCGTGTTCACGAAGGATGAATTAGAGAGACCAAGTATAGCTCATAACCAAGCCTTGCATATAGAGGTGGTTTTGAATCACCACACTTTAGACAAGTGTTTAGTCGATGGGGGAGGAGGTCTAAACATCCTTCTGTTTTATGTGGCCTTTCAAGTAGGAGTCACCCCATCTAGGCTAAAACCGACATCGTTATCACTGGATACGATGGCAATGCATCCCATCCCCTAGGAGCCATTGAGTTGCCCATGGAAATAGGGAACATCCAACACATGGGGTTATTTCATGATTTAGACATAAACCCCCACTATAACCTATTTCTAGGAATACCTTGAATTCATAGTCTTCGGGTCGTTCCTTCAACCTTTCACAAGTGTGTGAAAATCCCATTGGACAACCAAGTGGTGGTAATCCTTGGAGAAGACCACCCTCAACTTAAGGGAATTCAAAATTTTCCTTCCATATCAAGTCACGCATTCAATAAAAAGGTTATGGAGATGCCTCATCCATCCTTTGTTGATTACCCCCTAGGAGACCCTCGTCATAGAGTCGTCCACCTCCTAGGAAACCCTAAGTATAAGGAGTCGTCCTCCCCTAAAATCATCCAACTTCTAGTAAAGCCCAAGCCATCCCCAATTTCCCAACATGTAGAACCGTCCTCTCCTAGGGCCGTGTGTATCCTAGGGAAGCTCAAGTCATCTCTAGCTCATACCTTAGCCAAACCAATTCGTGGGTATATCCATGATATGGACGACACCATATTCTAAATCCATCCACTTTACAAAAACTTTTCTAAATTCAAGAAGCCTTGGAATATGATGTTGAACATGGGATATACACTATATCAAGGTCTAGGAGCCTAAAGACAAGGTAGATTAGAGCACATCTTACCCTTATCTAACCCAAATCGACATGGATTGAGCTATATTTCATCCATACCCCTGAGCCACCACCTAAGACCAATTGGGTCAAGGGTGTCCTAGAACCCACTAACACCGAAACCTATGGCTTAGACCTCTTGTTTAGAGTCTAATTCATGGTGTTTTCTTTATAGGTTTGATGGAAAATCCCTTTCTAGAAAAAATTTGAAAAAAATTATATATTCGGAAAAAAAAAATTGGAAAAGTTTCAAAATAAAAAAACATGTGAAAAACCTCAAAATTCCAAAAAAAAAGTTTCTTGTGTTCATTCTCCTAGTCTTTGTTTGTAAAAAGACCAAAAAAATTGAAAACTCTGAAAATTTCAAAAAGAAAGTCTTTTACATTCATCCTTGTAAACACCCAAAATTAAAAATTTTCCTCAACTCCCAAATCCTGAAAATTCAAATAATTTAAAACCTTTCGAAAAGTTCAAATCTTTTAGAAAGACTTCAAAATAAAGGTTTTAAAATCAACTTAAAAAGCCCAAATGATTCAAAGCAAATTAGACGAACAGGTGAATACCCAATGCAGCTCAAGATCGAGATCAAGTCCAAAAGTGAAGGAACGAACCAAGTCAAAGGTTTATCTTCTTCAAACAAGTCAAGAAACAAAACATATCAAAATGGATCAAAGATACCATTTGGATAAGATACACTAGTTCACTTCAAATCAATGGTTGATTCACTTCAAATCAAGTGTCGGTTCACTTCAAATCAAGGACCAAGACTGGCTGGCTTTACAAAATGAAATAAGTCAGACTTGCAAATGCCAATTTTGAAGCCACATCCAACCAACATATCAACATGAATCAAGCCAAGAGAATGCAAGCTGCACAAAGAGTTGATCAAACCTAGCCAGCCACTTGGGTTCACTCGACTAGGGCTAGACGTGCCCAAATGGAATCAAGAACCAACCCACATGGGGCTGGTCCATATCACCAAAAGGGGGACCCCCTAGCTAGACCTTGGAGCTGGATTTGGGCCAAGAAGCACCTGCCCCAAGGAAGTCCCTAGAATCAACCCTCCTTGGCCTATAAAAAGAAACAAGGGGGGGCGTGAATTGCATTTTGTAAGCTTAAGGAAATTGTGATAGAAAGGGGCTGCTCTATGGGGAAGGGCCAGCAAAGGAGTGTTTCCAAGAGAGGGGTTTCACCTAGGTTGGGTCGTGGGCTGCCAAGGGAGTGAAGAAAAAGGGGAAATGGGTTAGATCATAGGTTAAGGGTTGCACTTAGGGAGTGCGAGTGAGATAGAGAATCAAGAGAGCAAACGAGGGCCGAATTTCATCTTGGAGGTTCGGTTTCTTTGAAGAAATTCTGTAAGTATTCCTAATCTTAGATTCTCACACATCTCTTCTTCTTATTCAATTTGAAAGGGGTTGTATTAATGGACCCTTGTCTTCCCCCATGTTGTAATAAGAAGTAGATGTGTTGTGATTTCTTCATTCTTACTTACGCACTCTACATGTTTAGTTTTGTGATTCTACCCTAATATATTCTATAAAACACTCTATATTCTAAAACCCACTCTATGCTTAAGCTAATATACATATTTCCATTTATTTTTCTTCAGTAATTTGCTTAGTGTTGTGAGGTTGTTGCAATTTAAATTCGGGTGATTATGCATGCATGTATGTTTTAGAAAAACGAAATTCTGGTTTTTCAACATCAGCATACTTTGATTGTTTTAATTTTAATTCTCTGATCTGTGCTCTGAATGTTCTACAATTTTAGGCACAATACCTACACACACTAGCCCACTTGAAATAAAATTTGCAAGAATTTTAGGACCATGCAACCCCATGAATAAAATTGAGAAATATCGGACAAATCCATTTATGTTTTCTGCACAGTTGGATTTTCTGCAATAGGAGTTGGGTAAAAGTCTCATATCTATGTCTGTAGAAATTTAAATTAGATGAAATTAGTCTCAATGGAAAGTTGATATCTACAGCTTTTCAAAAAGACTAAAAGCACAACATTTAGAGTTCTGTGTACTGAGATATAGAGGATTATTTAAGCCTTTGTATTTCTATTACATAATGTCCTGAAATAGTGAAATCAAGTCCAATTCCTGATTTAATTTTGCAAATATGTTGAACAAAAATTTAAAACAAAAGGTGGTTTAAGATCTCAATATATCAAGTAACATCCTGTAATTTTATGAATTTTCAAGATCCTTAGACCATCGAGAAAAATTCAGAAACAATGTCTGAAAAACATAACCAGTTTCTGTTTTTCAAAACTTTGTGAATTTTAAGCTTGAAACTAAGTGCACATATTATTTCTCAGCAAAGACACCTCATCTTCATGTGAATTAGAGTCTATCACCTATACACTTAAAATTCTAAGCACTTAGGCTGACCCTTGAGCGTCAGTTCAAGAAGGCCTAAAGCGAAAAGAACTCTCTTAGCCACAATCACCAATTGAAGTTGGAATTGATTTATACACTTTTCTAGTTTTTGAAAACTAACTAGCACGCTTGTGCATGAAGTCGAATTGAAATTCTCATTTCAAGTCTCTACATAGGCTTGGAGTAAAAATTTTAACGTCTACAAAATTGGCACGCCTAGTGGGACTCGAGTCTTGAAGAATTTCAAGCTTAGGTGAAAATTTCAATTCCAAACTTTTCAAAGTCGTGGTGTTAATACCTCTCTTGTGCACAAATTGATCTTTGAAAAAAATGTCAAGTATAGATGATTCATTTGAAAACAAGCCGAGGAAATCCTCATTGCATTTTCCAAAATGGTTTTCCAAATCCTCTAAAACTAAGATGAAGAGTTTGCTTTAAGAGAAATAATAAAGGAAATAGAGAAAAAAATCATTCCCTAAGCTAAAAGGCCAAGGCACATCGATCACATGATAATTCATCTCGGGTACATAGAGAGAAAAAGTATACCCGAAAAACCAAATTGAGCCCTGAATCCGATGAAAGAAATGAGGTTAAAAATGCAGCAAGTGTTGAGATTGAATCATCAAATCTTACCCACCCTCCAAGTATCCCATTTTCCATTGAAAAACTAAAAAAAGTTTTTTATGTTTCGAAAGATAAAAAAAAAATGGAAACACTTCAAAAATCAAAAATATTTGAAAAACAAAATTTTGAAATTCCAAAAATCGAAAGTGAGATCCATGTTTCCAGGCACAGGAATAGAGTGGGGCATGAGATTTACATCACTCCATATGTTTCACAAACATTCGCTCCGATGCGTTCTAATCCCTTGAGCATCACCTCACATACTTCACATGTTTCACGGGAGAATGAATGTTCCACACACGTAGGCTTGGAGGATGAAATCCAAGACCTCGCAAAGCAACGGGAGCTCGAAGTCATGCATGAGCTAAAGCAACCTGAGGATGCCTATAAGGATGCTTGCTCTCACCATGAAAAGGTAGACAAGCTTGAAAAAGGTATGTCCGAAACTCATTCTCCCACAAACTTCCTATTTGATCCTCCCCTTCTTAGTGTAGGATCGGCAATTCATTTATATTCATTGGATGCATCGAATCACACTCATGCACCCACATACCCACAAAATGTGCCCAAGGATATCGATTTTCAAGGTGCACCGAATGTCCCGAATCAAGAAAGGGAATTTCAAAAAGAAAAAAAAGATTAAAATAAAGTTTAAAATATGGTAGACATGGCTATTCCTAAGGCATCCATCGAAATCCTAGGTACACCTAACCCTACCATGTATAAACAAGTCTCCTTGAGCCTAGGTTTGTATCATGAATACAAACCTACGGCCATGATTTTTCCCAACATCCCTAAACCCACCAAGGAACCGATCATGGTTTCCCTTGGAATCCATACCCTCACAAATTGCAAGGGATCAAGTATATTTTCCCTTTGCACCAAAATAAACACAAGTCATCCACCCCTAGGGGCACAATGGTTTGCACCTAAGACCAATCCCAAGCCGTCTAGGGTCACATATACCCTAGAGGCACCCAAGTCTTCCATCACCCATGTTTCCAAGAACCTAGCCAAGTCCAAACGTGTATATATACATGACATGGATGACAGCATGTTCTAAGGTCATCCATTATACAAAAAAATTTCAAAACTTAAGAGACCTTGGAACATGATGTTAAACATGGGATACACACCATATCAAGGTGTAGGAGACCATAACCAAGGTAGGTTAGAACTCATCCTACCTACACCTAACCCAAGTCGATATGGATTGAGATACGTCCCATCCATACCACCTGAGCCACCACCTAAGACCACCTGGGTCAAGGGTGCCCTAGAACCCACTAACACCGAAACCTATGGCTTAGACCTCTTGTTTAGAGTCTAATTCATAGTGTTTTCTTTGTAGGTTTGATGGAAGATCCCTCTATAAAAAAAAATCCAAAAAAATATATATAATCGGAAAAACCAAAAAAAATTGGAAAACTTTCAAAATCCAAAAACATTGGAAAAATCTAAAACTCTCAAAAAGAAATTCTTTTACATTCATCCTATAGCATTTGTTTTGAAAAGAATTTAAATTGAAAAATTCCAAAAATTCCAAAAATATTGGCTACACACAAAGCCCATTTTCGATTTTTTTCAAGTTTGTATATATTCCCAAACCAAAATCATCCAAGCTTGTCTTTCACAACCCCACTCTCTTGCCTAGTACTTTCTTAGAAATTAAAGTGCTTGATAATAATCAAAGCAAGGAGGAAGATCTCCACATCCATGAGGAAGATCAAGCCTCCGAGCTTCCCGAATTTCATAGAATCCTTGGCTTTGAAAAACCTTTAAATTCCGTAGGAGGGGATTTTTAGAGAGTGAGTCTAACCTAAAGTATGTAAAAATCGGTGCATGTTTGCATGAGCATAAAAGAGCATCATTCCTTGCATTTTTGAAATCCTATATTTGCATGGACCTATAAAAACATGCCGAGCTTAGACCTTAGAATTGTAGAATATTATCTACCCTTAGATCCCAATGTGAAACCCATTAAGCGAAAGCTTAGGAAAGGGCTCATGGTAAGCCAAAGGGGCATAGAAGTTGACCCCTCAAAGTGTTGAATCATCATAGACATGCCTCAACCCTCCAACTTGACTCAAATCCGAAGCCTCCAAGGTTGACTCCAAGCAAGTAGGAGGTTCATCTCCAATTTAGCAACAAGATGCATACCTTTCAATTGGCGTTTGAGAAAAGGGGTTAAATTTGAATGGGATTATGGTTGTCAAAAAGCATTTGAAAAATTGAAAACTTATTTGGCAAAGCCTCCGATTTTAAAACCTCCAAAGGAAGGAAAACCTTTATTGCTTTACATTTCCATTTGTGTGAAAGCATTGGGTGTTTTACTTGCTCAATATGAGGATGATAGCCTTAAGGAGTATATTATTTACTACATTTCGAAAACTCTATTTGCATATGAAAGAAATTATCAAGTCATGGAGAAAACGTGCTTGGCCTTGGTGTGGGCTTGTCAAAAGTTTAGACATTATTTCCTAGATCATGAAATTTGGATAGTATCTAAACTTGATCCAATCAAACACTTTTTTGAAAAAACTATCCTAATGGGTAGGCTAGGTAAATGGCAGCTCCTCTTAATAGAGTATGATTTAAAGTTTCATCATCAAACCTCCATTAAGGGACAAGCCCTAGCCGATCATGTGGCCGAATTACCTCTTGAGGGTACATATCCCATACTTGATGAAATGCCTGATGAAGGCATATTTGCAAATAATGTAGTTGGAGATTATTTGGAGATTATATGGGAGAGATCTCCATTGCCATTCGACTAGGTTTTGAATGTTCAAATAATGTAGTTGAGTATGAAGCACTCAAACAAGGCCTAAAATTTTTGAAAAATATAAGGGTATCATGTATTGAAGTATTTGGAGATTATATGCTTGTTATAAACCAAGTTTCAAAAATTTGGTAAGTCAAAAAATGAAAAACTCATACCATACCACACTAAGGGTCGACCCCACCATGGGAACCCGATTCTTAGAAATTTGGCCACTCAATTGGTCGATTCCTTCAAGTCATGCATACTCACCCACATAGGTAGAGAGGACAACACCATAGCAGGTGCCCACTCATCTCTAAGGGTCGACCCCACCATGGGAGCCCGATTCTTAGAAATTTGGCACTCACCCACTCCATCCACCCACGATTTTGAGATTTGTCAAAAATGACCAAATTTCCATTGAAAAACCTTGGTTTGAAAACATTAAAAACTTTTTAAAAAATATAGGATTTCCCTAATTTGCTTCTTCTAAAGTTAAAGCTTTTATTCGAAAAATTTCAACCCGATATATGATTTTGGGAGGGGTTCTTTATAAAAAGAGTTTTACCGGCATCTTGTTAAGATGTGTAGACCATGATGAGGGTAGGACCATAATGCATGAGTTCCACGATTGAGAATGTGGAGGCCATGTCAATGCAAATATGATGGCCATGAAGATACTTAGGGCCGGTTATTTTTGGAACACCCTTAAGCAAGATTGACATGATCATGTTAGGAAATGTCATCAATATCAAGTGCATGGACATGCCATTCATATCCCATCATCCACTTTGCATTCTATTGTAAGCCCATGGCCCTTCACCATGTGGCCAGTTGACATCATAAGACTCATCTCTACCAAACTAGGGGCATTTAGAATGTATTCCCTGAAAATATTTTCATGGATACTGAATATATTCATCATATCATAAAGCATGTATCTCCATCATATCACATGGAATACATTGTCACAGATCATGCATCACATGCACATCATTCACCCAAAGAGGCCAAAAAGGTGGCAGCCAAGTAAGAATGTCCCCATGTCATAAAAGGTTAACAAAAAATCAATAATGCATATTGATTGATTGATGTTGAGGGCAAAAATTTAGTAGACCCTATAAATGCCCAATACTTGAAAAAAAAATTATGTATAGGGCCTATGTTAAATTCTTTCGAAAATATTTTTAAAATGGATCTTCTTTAAACTTCTTGAAAGAATGATCAAGATTGATTGTATGACCATGAATAAGGGAATCGATGCTTTATAAAAAGTAGAGTTTTCAAAATCAGTTGGTAATATTTCAAAAATCCTTGGCTTATAAAATGAAGCCTTATTCATTATAGCAAAATATTTTCAAATGGTAGATGTTATTAGGAAATGGGATGATCTTAGTTGAATCGAGCAGCCAAAGGGATAAGTTTTTCTCCCATTTTACTTTTCTCTCCAAAAGAAAAATTGACAAAATTCAAAAGAAAAGAGAATACAAAAACTCCTCCATAAAGAGGTCTTCCCTTCGAATAGAAAGAGGGAATACAAAAATTCCTCTTAAAGAGGTCTTTTCTTTGAAAGAAAAAAAAATATAAGAAAAAAAGAATACAAAAACTCCTCCAAAAAGAGGTCTTCCCTTCTAATAGAAAGAGGGAATACAAAAATTCCTCCGAAAGAAGTCTTCTCTTTAAATGAGAAAAAGAAAAAAAATATAGAAAAAAAATCTAAAACTCAAAGAGTAATTTTTCATCTCTTTGCCTTAAACCACAGGACGCTTCAGAAGGAACCATGGTAACTCTTTTATATATTCCTACAACTTATCCCAATAGAGAAAGGTTTTATCCATGAAAATCCTAAAATAGGAAAAAAATCTACTTATTTTGATTTCATTTTGTTTGAGAATTAGACTTTGTTATGTGGGACATGGAAATTTGAAATATTTTCCAAAATTTACTACAAAACCTCTGCTAAGTAGTGGATATTGAAACCCAAATGAGGAGCAATATGAAAAATTGGAAGTCCTTTTGATAGAAATTAAAAGGAGTTCTCTTTTGAAAATAAATTTTTAAAAACGTGAAATGTCAAAATGACATGAGATTATCCTACTTGGGGCATCCGCCCTTCATAGGCTCTCATCGAGCTCATTCATCTTTTAAGTGAGTTTCTAAAACCTCACACCCCATTTGCATCACCCACACCATGCATGCAATCAAAAGTCATTCATGCATGATCATGTTCCAGACTACCACCCAATATAGGTCAAGTCCCCTTTAATCCCCTCCTCTATAATTCAAGGAAAAAGATTTTATAAAATGAAAGATGATTTATATTCTCAAGAAAATTTGAGAAATAAATCCAAAAAGGGTGTTTTCTTCTTTGTCATTATCCAAATAAATTTGGATCAATGCCAAAGAGGGCATCTGTAAACACCCAAAATTAAAATTTTTCCTAAACTCCCAAACCCTAAAAATTCAAATGATTTAAAACCTTTTGAAAACTTCAAATCTTTTAGAAAGACTTCAAAATAAAGGTTTTAAAATTAAGTTAAAAGGCCCAAATGATTCAAAGCAAATCAGACGAATAGGTGAAGACCCAATCCAGTTCAAGATCGAGATCAAGTTCGAAAGCGAAGGAACGGACCAAGTCAAAGGTTTATCTTCTTCAAACAAGTCAAGCAACAAAACATATCAAAATGGATCAAAGATACTGTTTGGATAAGATAGACTGGTTCACTTCAAATCAAGGGTCGGTTCACTTTAAATCAAGGGTTGGTTCACTTCAAATCAAGGACCAAGACTGGCCGACTTTACAAAATGAAATAAGTAAGACTTGGAAATGCCGATTTTGAAGCCACATCCAACCAACATATCAACATGAATCAAGCCAAGAGAAGGCACGCTGCACAAGGAGTTGATCAAACCTAGCCGGCCACTTGGGTTCACTCGGCTAGGGCTGGACGTGCCCAAATGAAATCAAGAACTAACCCACATAGGGCTGGTCCATATCACCAAAAGGGGGACCACCTAGCTAGACCTTGGGGCTAAATTTGGGCCAAGAAGGACCCACCTCAAGGAAGTCCCTAGAATCAGCCCCCCTTGGCCTATAAATAGGACCAAGGGGGGACGTGAATTGCATCTTGTAAGCTTGGGGAAATTGTGAGAGAAAGGGGTTGCTCTAGGGGGAAGGGCCAGTAAGGGAGTGTTTCCAAGAGAGGGGTTTCACCTAGGTTGGGTCGTGGGTTGCCAAGGGAGTGAAGAAAAAGGGGAATTGGGTTAGATCATAGGTTAAGGGCTGCACTTAGGGAGTGTGAGTGAGATAGTGAATCAAGAGAGCAAAGGAGGGACAAATTTCATCTTGGAGGTTCAGTTTCTTTGAACAAATTATGTAAGTATTCCTAATCTGGGATTCTCGCACATCTCTTCTTCTTATTCAATTTGAAAGGGGTTGTATTAATGGACCCTTGTCTCCTCCCATGTTGTAATAAGAAGTAGATGTGTTATGATTTCTTCATTCTTACTTACGCACTCTATGTGTTTGGTTTTGTGATTCTACCCTAATATATTCTATAAAATACTTTATATTCTCTAACCCACTCTATGCTTAAGCTAATATACATATTTCCATTTATTTCCCTTCAGTAATTTGCTTAGTGTTGTGGGGTTGTTGCAATTTAAATTCAGGTGAGTATGCATGCATGTATGTTCTAGAAAAACGAAATTCTAGTTTTCCAGCATCTGTATACTTTGATTGTTTCAATTTTAATTCTCTGATTTGTCTTCCGAATGAGCTAAAATTTTAGGTACAACACCTATACACATATCCCACTTCAAATAAAATTTGCAAGAATTTTAGGACCATACAATCCCGTGAATAAAATTGGGAAAGATCGGACAAATCCATTTATGTTTTCTGCACAATCGGATTTTTTGTAATAGGGGTTGTATAAAAGTCTCATATCTCTATCTTTAGGAACTCAAATTAGATGAAATTAGTCTTATTGGAAAGCTAATATCCGTAGCTTTCTGAAAAGACTAAAAGTACACCATTTGGAATTTTTTGCTGCAAGATATAGAGGATTATTTGAGCCTCTTTATTTCTGTCACATAATGTCCTGAAACAGTTAAGTCAAGTCCAATTCCCGATTTAATTTTACAAATCTATTGTCCAAAAATTCAAAACAAAAGGTGGTTTAGGATCTCAATACATCAGGGAACATCTTGTAATTTTATGAATTTTGAAGATCCTTAGACCATCGAGAAAAATTTGGAAACAATGTTTGAAAAATAGGACCAGTTTCTGTTTTTCAAAACTTGGTGAATTTTAAGCTTGAAACTAAGTGCACATATTATTTCTTAGCAAAGACACCTCATCTTCACATGAATTAGAGTCTATCACCTATACACTTCAAATTCCTAAGCGCTTAGGTTGGCCCTTGAGCGTCAGTTCAAGAAGGCCTAAAGCGAAAAGAACTCACTTAGCCACAATCACTAATTAAAGTCGGATTTGATTGATATACTTTGCTAGTTTTTAAAAACTAGATAGCATGCTCGGCATGAAGTGGAATTGAAATTCTCATTTCAAGTCTCTATATAGGCTTAGAGTGAAAATTTTAATGTCTACAATCCCTTTAGCATTTGCTTTGAAAAAGACAAAAAATTTTGAAATTTTGAAAACTCCAAAAATTTTGTTTATGTACAAAGCCCATTTTCAAGTTCTTCCAAACTTATATATATTCCCAAACCAAAATCATCAAAGCTCATTACTCACAACCCTTCCTTAAGAATGATCAAAGCAAGGAGGAAGATCCCCTCATTCATGAGGAAGATCAAGCCTCCGAGCTTCCCGAATTTCATAGAATCCTTGACTTAGAAAGACCTTCAAATTCCATAGGAGGGGATCTTTTAGAAATCAATGTAGGGAGTGAGTCTAACCCAAAATGTGTCAAGATAGGTGCATGATTGCATGAGCATGAAAGAGTATCATTCATTGCATTTTTGAAATCCTATGTGGATTTATTTGCATGGACCTATGAAGACATGCTGAGCCTAGACCCTAGAATAGTAGAACTTCATCTCCCCATAGAACCCAATGCAAAACCCATGAAACAAAAGCTTAGGAAAATCAATCCCGATGTCCACTCCCAAGTGAAAGAGGGTTTAGAAGATCTTTTAAAAGACGGATTTATAAAACCCATTGCTTGTTCTGAATGGCTTTCAAATATTGTTGTGGTTCGAAAATCCAATGAGAAAATTTGAATTTGCATTGATTTTAGAAATTTGAACAAAGCCACTCCAAAAGATAATTTTTCTCTTCCAAACATTTATTTGATAGTGGATAGCACTGCAAATCATAAAATGTTTTCTTTTATAGATGGCTATTGAGGTTATAACTAAATCAAGTTAGCACCAAAAGATCAGGCAAAAATTGCTTTTACTATACCTTGGGGCACATATTGCTACACAGTCATGCCATTGGGTTTGAAAAATACCGGTGCTACATACCAAAGACCCACGACTACCATTTTCCATGATCAAATCCATGAGCTCTTGGAAGTATATGTGGATGATCTTTTGGTAAAATAAAAAACCTAACGCACACACATAAAATCTTTGTAAAATGTTTTCGAAAGACTTAGGCTTTATAAAGTGAAGTTTGACCCTTAAAAATGTGTTTTTGGAGTGAAATCAGGAAAACTCTTAGGGTTCATGGTAAGCCAAAAGGGCATAGAAGTCGACCCCTCAAAGTGTTGAGCCATCATAGACATGCTTCCACCTGATTGCCAAAAAGCTTTTGAAAGATTAAAACTTATTTGGTAAATCCTTCGATTTTAAAGCCTCCAAAGCAAGAAAAACCATTATTTCTTTATATTTCCATTCATGCGAATGCATTGGGTGCTTTGCTTGCTCAATATGAGGATGATAGTCTTAAGAAGTATACTATTTACTACATTTGGAAAACTCTATTAGCATATGAAAGAAATTATCAAGCCATGGAGAAAACGTGCTTGGCCTTGGTGTGGGCTTACCAAATTGCATTCATTTCATACATCACATTATTTGTAATGATCTCCGGAAGGTGAAAAGATGAGCAAACGACAATATTGGTGAAGACCCAACATAAGACGGAGTACTGATGCTGTCAAGCCCCACACAAACCGTTCGTTTCGAAAATATCATGAAGGAGTCAGAAAATCATATTTGGATCGGATCTAGACCATGTATATCCAGATCCAAATTCAAATATACATATGGATTTGGATTTGGATCCAAATATCCAATCCAATATCCGCATCTATGGCCCACATCACCTTCTCATAAATGGAGGTGGGGCCCACAAGAAATTCACGTGAAAAGCTTGGGTATGAGAGAGAATGGGGATAAAATATGAGTGAGAATATGGTGGGCTTGACCTTTGTGTCAAGTTTTGGGTTAATCATGTAGGTTTAGCCTAAGAGTGTGGGATTAAGCTTGTATGCACCTACACCTAACCTGGGGCTGCACCAACATGCTGCAATTAGGTCCATGGATCAAAGGCAAAGGGATGCTTCTAAACCTAGCTCTAAGTTAGCTCACCCCACCTAGCCATTTTTCCCTAAAACCTAACCCTCACCCTAATCCTAGCCTAATCACCTAACCCACTTCCTTAATCCTCCCCTAATACTAGCCTAATCCCCCTAACCTCACCCTAATCCTAGCCTAAACACCTAACCCACTTCATTAAACCTCACCCTAAACCTAATCCACCTAACTAAGCCCTAAACTACTAAACCAGCCCACCTAAATACCTAGCACACCATATCCCCAAACCACCCAAAACAAATATCTGGCCCACCTAAATATCTAGTACACCATACCCCCAAATCACCACCACCAAACCAACCCACCAACCGACCTCCCTTATCCCAGCCACCAACCCCATCTAGCCTATAAAAACCCCTCCCATCCATGGGGGTTCCCCCTCCTTGGCTTTCAAAAATCTGGGATTTCTTCCCCCCTCTTGGAACTCACCCCTTGACTCACTTGGGATTCGGCCAGCACCACTCCACTCCACCTTCCACCTTCGACCTGCTGCACCCGGCCAACACCATTCCACGCCACCTGCCACCTTCTTCCATCTGGCCAAGACCTCACCTGCCGCCCCTTCCTCACCCATTCGGCCAACTTCCCTCCATGGTTTCCCTTAGGTAAGCCTCACCTTTCACTCTCCCCTCCTTCTCCTCCATCTCATCCCCTAGGCCGACTCCACTAGCATCTCCACCTTCTCTTGCCACCCCACAACATCTACCACTCCACCCGGCTGCACCACCATCACCATCCCTCTCCTATCTTCCCTAGCCACAAAACTCCCTCACCCGCCACTGCTGCATCTTAGCCGCACCTCCCTTGTACCCGGCCAGTCCCCCTCTTCCCTTAGCTAGTAGCCTTACCTCTCCCTAAGACCTACCCCAAGCTTTAGTGACATGCCCTAGTTCAACCTACCTACCCTAAGCACTTCAAGCTCAGCCAAGACACCAGCCCTTCCACTCGGCCAGGACCTGCACCTTCATCATTCAATCAGCACAAAGACTACCTCCATTCGGCTAGCACGCCCACCTGCCACAACCACTCATCCAAGGAGCTCCCTTTGGTGCCCAAGGCGACTCACTAGGCCCAAGTGCAAGCAAGTCACACCCGGACCAGCTATACATAAGTGCCTAACTCGGTCCTTGTTGAACTTGCTTATGCTTAATTAAATTTGATATGGGGTTGTAATAATGGAGCGTTGTCTCCCCCCGCTTGTAATAATATGGTTTGGCACACCCACACACACGTGCACTTGAGCCTATTCCTCTCTTAGCTGCACACGATTTTCACACACATGAGCCTAATCAGCCCTTAAGATATAGCTATACTTATGTATATTTAAGTTGCGTGGGTTTTATTAAGTTGTGTGTGTTGTCTTTCAATTTTCACACTCACACACATTGAGCTTTCGCTCTTACTCCCAAGACCTTAGTCAAGGCCTATTGTAATTATATTTGGGTTTAAATTCATGTTCTGTGCATAGTATTTCAATTCTACACTCACACACATTGAGCTTTCGCTCTTACTCCCAAGACCTTAGTCAAGGCCTATTACAATTATATTTGGGTTTAAATTCACGTCGTGTGCGTAGTATTTCAATTCTACACTCACACACATTGAGCTTTCGCTCTTACTCCCAAGACCTTAGTCAAGGCCTATTGCAATTATATTTGGGTTTAAATTCATGTCGTGTGTGTAGTATTTCAATTCTACACTCACACACATTCAGCTTTCGCTCTTACTCCCAAGACCTTAGTCAAGGCCTATTGCAATTATATTTGGGTTTCATTTACAAGTCGTGTGAGTTGTCTTTCAATATACACACAATACCTACGCACACGTTGGCGACCTTCGGGCCCATATATATTATAAGTATTTCCCTTCGGCTATGTCTTTAAGATTTGGGTTTTAAGGTTCAGCAGTGTGCGTAGTCTTTACACATATACACGGCACACACTTGCACAATTGAGCCTTTCCGCTCTTAAGATATAGCCATATTTCCCTTTTACAATTCCCCTTTTGCAATTTACATTAAGTCATTTCCCTTCCGCATTGTCTTTCAATTCGGGTTTTCCCTTTGGAGATGCATGAGTTTGCATTGCATTTACGCCATACCACGAGTTAGGATGCATATTGCATCAGAGCAAGCCCCACACTCCCGCTCAAAAATCGCCCAACCTAGGTCACTTGCGCAAACACCTAGTTGGCCATAAAAAGATAAAAAGAAAGACATAGGCACGTGCAAATCCCATGTGTAATAAAATCTGAAATCGCACATACAAAGCCCCAAACACTTAGGGAATTTTTCAAAGAGGTTTATATTTTAAAAGACTTTGCCAAGCGTACAGACTGACCCTTGCGCATCGGTGGAAGAAGGTCTGCGACGAAAAGAGCTCACTTTCTCACAGTCGCCCCAATAGAAGTCATATTTCAAAACTTTTCTTCGCTAGCTTAAGCAAGCTAGCTAGCACACCCTTTTGCTAAAATATGACTTAGACACACGAAAAGATTCGCTTCAGGCCTAAGAACCAGAAGTGTGGATTTTCTGTGTCTACAGCCGTGCATGAGCTACAGCAACCTCAAGACGCCTGCAAGGATACTTGCTCTCACCATGAAAAGATAGACAAGCTTGAAAAATGTATGTTCGAAACTTATTCCCTCATAAACTCCCTACTCGATCCTCCCCTTCTTAGTATAGGATCGGTAAATCATTCATTGGATGTATCGAACCACACTCATGCACCCACATACCCACAAAATGTGTCTAGGGATATGGATTTTCAAGGTGCGCCAAATGTCTCGCACCAAGAAACAAAATTTCAAAAAGAAAAACAAGAAGAAAATAAAATTCAAAATTTGGTAGACATGGCTATTTCTAAGGGATGCATCGACATCGTAGGTACAACTTCCCTCTACCATGCATAAGCAAGTCTCCTTGAGCCTAGGTTTGCATTATAAACTCAAGCCTATGGTCATGATTTTCCTAAACCTTTATAAACCAACCAAGGGACCGACCATGCTTTCCCTTGGAATCCTTTTTCCTCCTTTGTGTAAGGGATCAAACATGCTCTCCCTCTCCCTTAGCACCCATATAAACTCAAATCATCCACCCCTAGGGGCACACTTGGTTGCACGTATGATTCATCCCCCTATCATCCACCTGCTAGGAGAAACCGAGTCACAACCTGCCAAGGTCATCCATCTCCTAGAGGAACCCAAGTCAAAGCCCAAGCCATCCAAACCTAGGGTCATGTGTCTCCTAGGGAAGTCCAACTCTTCCACTACCCCAAACCTACATCTCCTAGACAAACCTAAAATAAATTGTGTATACATCCATGATATGGACGACACCATATGTAACATGACCTTATATGATGTTAAACATGGGATATGTACCTTATCAAGGTCTAGGAGTCAAAAGCCAAGGTAGGTTAGAGCCCATTTTGCCACTACCTAACCCAAATCAATATGGATTAGGATACATCCCATCCATACCCCCTGAGCCACCACCTAATACAACTTGGGTCAAGGGTGCCCTAGAACCCACGAACACCAAAACCTATGGCTTAAATCTCTTTTTTAGAGTCTAATTCATGGTGTTTTCTTTGTAGGTTTGATGGAAGATCTCTCTTTAAAAAAAAAAAAAAAAAATTAATTATATATTTAGAAAAACCAAAAAAATTATAAAACTTTCTAAAGCCAAAACATTTAAAAACCCTGAGAATTCCAAAAAGAAAGTTGTTTGTGTTTATTCTCCTAGTTTTTGCTTGGAAAAATCTAAAAAAATTTGAAAAATCTGAAAATCGTAAAAAGAAAGTCTTTTATATTCATCCTTCTAGTTTTTGTTTTGAAAAAGATAAAAAGATTCAAAAATTCAAAATTTTCAAAAATATTAGCCATGTACAAACCCCATTTTTTAGTTCTTCCAAACTTGTGTATATTCCCAAACCAAAATCGTCCAAACTCATTACTCACAATCCCACTCTCTCGCATGACACTTCCCTAGAAATTAAAGTGCTTGAGAATGATCAAAGCAATGAGGAAAGTCCCCTCATCCATGAGGAAGATAAAGCCTCTGAGCTTCCCGAATTTAATAGAATCCTTGACTTAGAAAAGCCTTCAAATTCGATAAGAGGGGATTTTGTAGTAGTCAATTTAGGGAGTAAACCTAACCCAAAATACATCAAAGGCTAGGATTCTATCATGCAATGCTGAAAATTAAGATCGTGCATGTAAGAGTCATTCATGCATCACATTAAAAAATCATTCATCACATGCCATAATAGGGGTGAATTTGGTGCAAACTTGTCTCCCTAAGAAGAGAGCTTAAATTCATAGAAGAGAAAATCGTTGCTTTAAGCTAAGTGGTCAAAGCGGTCGAATCATGATCTTCTCAGGGGAAACAAGCAAGGATTTACAAGAAACCCTCCCACACAAGAAAAGCCAAAATGGCCTCCAGAATAGAGGAGGAACCGGAATTTGAATCCTTCACTATCAAAGATAGAAAAGTCTTGCAACAAATGTTGAAAGGCCAAACCAAAGAGAAAAGAGCCTACGTACTATCGGATTTCTTGTCATCTGTTTATCAAACCGATAGTGATTATGACATACCGAATTTCTACCGGTATGATGGAAGTGGGGATCCTATATCCTACCTTCAACTCTTTTCTCGAAGAGTATACAAGAAAAATAAGGATTCTTCTAAGTGGATCTACTGGTTCCCCCTCTCTCTCAAGGGAAATGCATCGAACTAGTTGGCCTCATACGACTTGAGACAATTTGCCAACTTTGAAGACTTCACAAATTATTTCATGCATAGATTTTCACATAATGTTGAGGTTACACCCACTTTGAATACCTTCAGACACTAAAAAGGCTCCTAACGAGGATGCACATGCATTCATCATTAGGTGGAGGTTACTTTTGAGCTAAGTAAGAGATCCCATATCCGAAAGATGCGCCATAATGCTCATCCTTGAGAATTTCAAAACCGATTTAAAAGCCCTCCTCTCACTCCATGAAATCTCAAATTTTTAAAAATTGATAAAGAAAGCTTTACTCTTCAAAGCAAATTTGAAAAAAAGAGTGTATGAAGATTTATGAAAGGAGAGGAGTTTTCAAAAAACCCGGTTTGAAAAACAAGGAGCATATGGGCCACATGCACTTGAGAGTAGGGCAAAAGCTCAAAAGATTGCAAATGTTTGAGTAGAGCCAAGCTCGGTCGGACCCTCCCATACCTCTGAATAAAAACATGTCAAGAAAATACCAAAAAAGTTTGAAAAGAGGGAGTTCACCCAGCCAGGATACCCACTCACGGAAGTCCTAAACATCCTCTTGACCCAGGGTTTATTCCATCTCCCAGCTATTCCCAAAGGGGCACCCTCTAAGGGAAAGTTTTTAAATAATTTTTTCAAGTATTATAGGCTCAAGAGTCATGATACCAACAAGTGTTTTGCCCTCCAACATAAAATCGAGGACTTTATAGAGGAGGGTAGACTCCATATCTCGGAGGAACCGGAACCCTCCCAAGCAATCTGAAAAGAGTCCTTTCCAAACCATGCAAGCAGGAGTGGGAAAGGAAATGAGGTATGCCTTCTTACTCTAACTTATGAGATAGAACATACATTGCATACGGTTTACACTACTTGTCATACACCACTTTCTATCGTAATAAAAAAAGCAAAGCAAGTGGTGATCCGGGGAGCGCTTAGAGTCCCTCCTCTGGCTAGAGCCTTAATAGAAATCCATGGTGCTCCGAGGCTTTCAATTAGAGACAAGATAGGAACGAGCCTTAGGAAAGGTGGAGGTGAGGTGACTAGGTCCGAAAGGATCTATCAACCTCCACACTTAGCCAAAAATGCTAGTAAGGAAGTGGTCGTTTTGCCCGGCCCTTTAAAAGCATGCATCCCTAATGAATCTCATAGTGTAGACAAAGGTAAAGGTATTGTATTAACCCCATACGATTTGGAATTGTATCTTTCAAAACTTTCCATAAACATATCTATCTTAGAGTTGATACAAACCTCACCTAAATATAAATAAGTCTTAGAGGGAATTCTAAAAAAAGTAAAGGTTAACCCATCCATAACTCCCGAGTTCCTATCATTCTTGGTCTCTCCAATCTTTGCCAAGCCCCTATTATATTCACTTTGGATGAAATAGAGAGACCAACCCATAACCAAGCCTTGCATATAGAGGTGGTATTGAATCGCCACTCTAAACAAGTGTTTGGTCGATGGGGGAGGTGGTCTAAACATTATTCCTCTTTACGTGGCCTTTCAAATAGGAGTTTTCATGTCTAGGCTAAAACCAATCCCTATTGTTATCACTGGATACGATGGCAATTCATCCCATCCATTAGGAGCCATCGAGTTACCCATTGAGGTAGAGAACATCCAACACACGGAGTTGTTTCATGTCTTAGACATAAACCCCATTATAACCTATTGATAGGAAGGCCTTCGATTCATAGTCTTCAAGTCGTTCCTTCAACCTTTCACAAGTGTTTAAAAATCCCATGGGATAACCAAGTGGTAGTAGTCCTTAGAGAAGACCACCCTCACCTTAAGTAAATTTGAAACTTCCCTTGTCTATCAAGTCATCCATCAAGTGAGGAGGCTATGGAAACACTTTACCCACCTCAAGTCGACCACCTCCTAGGAGACCCACCCCATAGAGTCGTCCATTTCCTAGGAACCAAACATGTAGAGTCATCCTCCCCTACAGTCATCCATCTTCTAGGAAAACCCAAGACACCTCCCAATCCCAAACGTATAGGATTAGGTTCCCCTAGGGTCGTGTGTATCGTAGGGAAGCCTAACTCCTTTCTAAACCATACTTAACAGCCCAAACAAACTCATGTGTATATCCATGATATTGATGACACTCGATTCCAAGGTCACCCTCTTTACAAAAAAAATTTCAAACTCAAGAAGCCTTGGAATATGATGTTGAATATGGGATATACACCGTACCAAAGTCTAGGAGCCCAAAGCCAGGATAGGTTAGAACCCATCATACACTTGTCTAACTCGGGTCAACATGGATTGGGCTACACCCCATCCATACCCCATGAGCCACCACCTAAGACCACTTGGGTCAAGGGTGCCCTAGAATCTACTAACACCCAAACCTATGGCTTAGAACTCATGTTTAAAGTTTAATTCATGGTGTTTTCTTTTAGGTTTGATGGAAGACCCCCCTTTTGAAAAAATCCAAAAAAAGTATATATTTGAAAAAACTAAAAAAAATTGGAAAATTTTCAAAATTCAAAAATATTTGAAAAACCTAAAAATTTCAAAAAGAAATTGTTTGTATTCATTCTCCTAGTCTTTGTTTGGAAAAAGGCAAAAAAATTGAAAAATATGAAAATATCAAAAAGAAAGTTTTTTACATTCATCCTTCTAGTTTGTGTTTTGAAAAAGACAAAAAAATCAAAAAATTTGAAAACTCCAAAAATCTTGGCCATATACAAATCCCATTTTCGAGTTCTTTAAAACCCATATATGTATCCAAACCAAAATCATCCAAACCCATTATTCACAACTCAACTCTCTTGCATGACACTTCCCTAAAAATTAAAGCACCTGAGAGTGATCAAAGCAAGGAGGAAGATCCCCTCATCCATGAGAAAGATCAAGTCTCCGAGCTTCCCGAGTTCTATATAATCCTTGACTTGGAAAAACCTTCAAGGATTTTATAGAGATCAATCTAGGGAGTGAGTCTAACCCAAAATGTGTCAAAATAGGTGCATGTTTGCATGAGTATGAAAGAGCAACATTTCTTGCATTTTTGAAATCCTATGTAGATTTATTTGCATGGGCCTATGAAGACATGCCGAGCCTAGACCCTAGAATCGTAGAACTTCATCTCTCCATAGAACCCAATGCAAAACCCATGAAACAAAAGCTTAGGAAAATCAATCCCGATGTCCACTCCCAAGTGAAAGAGGGTTTAGAAGATCTTTTAAAAGCCGAATTTATAAAACCCATTGCTTGTTCTGAATGGCTTTCAAATATTGTTGTGGTTCGAAAATCCAATGAGAAAATTTGAATTTGCATTGATTTTAGAAATTTGAACAAAGCCACTCCAAAAGATAATTTTTCTCTTCCAAACATTTATTTGATAGTGGATAGCACTGCAAATCATAAAATGTTTTCTTTTATAGATGGCTATTGAGGTAATCACCAAATCAAGTTAGCACCAAAAGATCAGGCAAAAATTGCTTTTACTATACCTTGGGGCACATACTGCTACACAGTTATGCCATTTGGTTTGAAAAATATTGGTGCCACATACCAAAGAGTCAATACTACTATTTTCTATAATCAAATCCATGAGCTCTTCGAAGTATATGAGGATGATCTTTTGGTAAAATAAAAAACCCAACGCACACACATGGAATCTTTGCAAAATATTTTCGAAAGACTTAGGCTTTATAAAGTGAAGTTCAACCCTTAAAAATGTGTTTTTGAAGTGGAATGAGGAAAACTCTTAGGGTTTATGGTAAGCCAAAGGGGCATAGAAGTCGATCCCTCAAAGTATCGAGCCATCATAGACATGCTTCCACACTCCAACTTGACCCAAATCTGAAGCCTCCAAGTTCGACTCCAAGCAATTAGGAGATTCATACCCAACCTAGCAACAAGATGCAAACCTTTCAATAGGCTTTTGAGAAAAGGGATTAAATTTGAATGGGATGCCGATTGCCAAAAAGCTTTTGAAAGATTTGTAGACGTGATTTTATTTCAAATCGTGGAATTCGAAATCAAACCCTCAAACTACGTCAGGTTGCGCGAGCATGCCAGTTAGTTTATCAAAACTAACAAATTCTGATTTTCTAACTTCTAAGAATGATTATGGACAAGTGAGATCTTTTCGACTTAGGCCTTCTTGAACCGGCGCTCAAGGGTCAGCCTAGACGCTTGAAATTTGTTTGAATCTGTTAATTCGAGAAAGGAAAAACCAGATTTTCCAAAGTTTCAGATTTGTGTTTAAGTTCTTGATTTCTGAAAATTTTCATATTCTGAAAGTTGCAGAATCTGTTCAGTTCCAAAGACCTGTTCTCCAAATTTTTAAAAATACTTCTGATTCTCCAAAAATTCTAAAAATTGTATATAATAGAGACACTGTGTGTAGAATTATAATATATTTTTATTTTATAATTTTGTTCTTTATTTTCTGAGAATTAAATATAGAATCAGAAACTGTTATAAAATTTGGAACAGTCCTGTTTCTGTGAATTAGAAGCTCAGAAAAACAGCCATATCTCAGCACTCAGTCATCCAATTTCGATAAAATTTATTTTTTTAGAAAGATACGGATGTTAGGTTTCCAAAGAATCAAATTTCATTCAATTTCCTTCAGTGGTTGCAGAGATATGGGTAAAAGAACAGAGGTCTGCTACTGAACATTCTGTTTCTGTAAAACGCAATCTGGATTTTGTATAAACTTCACGGATCTAATTGGCTAGGCAAAAGTTCATAAAAATTCCTCAAAATTTTATCTAAGAACGTCTGATATGTCTAGATTATTCATGCAAAGTTTCGAAGCAATTGGCTTATCCGTTTGTCTATAAAAATTCCGTGATCAGACGCGTGTGCACGGACAATTTCAGAAACCAAGTTTGCAAAAAATTTCAGAAAGTTCCTGACGTGATTCTAAAACGAAATTCAACCTATATCAGTCCTAATGATGCATGGGAATCATCTAAACATGGATTTTAATTTCGTTCATGAAGGAATCATGTGTGTTTGTATCGATATAAATGAAGAACATGAGCTCGAGGCCTTGATTCATATACAAATTTCCAGAATCTGTGCTTCTTCAGATTCTCATGAATTAAAACAAATTTGTGCACGGATTCGAACCTGTGTGAGTGAGAGGGAGCGTAGAAGAGCTTCGTCGAATGATCGTCGAACGTTGGAACCAGTCTGGCCTCCCTTTTTTCTTCTTCTTCCCCTCCTTTTCTCTCTCTTTCTCTCTCTCTATTTCTCTGTATTTTTGAACTGAATGTGGTTGTACCTTGGTTGATCGTTTTCTGTTGATGCTCGCTGGTTGATGCCCTCTGCAGCACCTGAGGGAGCCCTTTTATAGGCTCTGGCTGTAATTTGGATAAGTTCGGTTTTGATTGTGTTGATGAAATCTTATCTGAATTGGTTGGAACGTCATCTGCATTTGATAGGCATAACTCTTGTTTGATCGTTATCGGTATTTGATTTCATCTGCCTTGGATATCCTTGAACGTGATCTTCATAGCCTTCATCCATCTGTTGCAGATATGGATGAATCGCTGTGGTTAGAAGTTGTTGACAACATTCAGTTGGAAGTCATTGAGGGCTGTTGAGGGAATAGGTTGGGACGCTGGATATTTCATAACACTTTTTGAATGTTTCTTGCCACACGGATTATGCATTTTAGGCTCAGTAGGGGATTTTCGCTTTGAATGACCATCACGGACTCGTCTATCTATACATTCAGCAGATATTTTGGCTTTAGATGTTGAATTATCGCCTCTAGTTTGCTCAGGAAATGATGAATTAATAGCCAGATGTTCATGGGCATGTCCTCCTGTGCGTGACATTGTCTTCTTTGAATCTGGTGAGCAAGAAGATGTCATTTTAATGGTCTCTTGCTTTTTAGCTTCTTCACATGAAACAACACTCACGGGCCCTTCGTTTGCAAACTTAAATTTAGAACTTTGAGCAGAACCTAGGTTTGACGATGCACCAATAATAAGCCTTGGAGCATGGATCGGATTAGTGAACCTTGTTTTTTTCATTGCTGCCAGGCTTCATGTTCCCTACCACACCAAACGAGTCATTTTGAAGGTAACTCTTTCCTGAAATGGATGACTCTACAGATGCAACGGTTCCTTCCAACTGACCAAGAGACTCTTTTCAACTCTTGGTCCCAGTAGCCTTTAGTGTATTTTCACCGTATTCATGTCAACCAACCGAACATAGTTTTCACATTCTTAAGATTTAGAAGAAAACTTCCCCTACGGACTTTTTACATTCAGCAACCGATTCCTCCATGCTCCCTATTAATTGGTCTAGGCAAAATGCTCATATTTTGATCTTCAATGTGGGTTGTACCAGAAACCCTAATCGAGACCCAATCATTCGGTCTTCTTGGCTCTGCACCTTGGCTATTAGTATGTCCAGTGGAAGAGACTACTGTCTTGGATGGTTCATTTAGCCACTACTTCTCTTGAGACATAAAAATTTTATCCAGAACCATACCAGAAGATCCAGGGACCTAGTTAATTTCAAGAGATGGACCAGAGACAGATGAAATTCTTGAATGCTTCAAAGATCGTTGACTAATCTCCAAGCCTGGGGTCCTTCTGGCCGAGACCTTGACTGGAACTGAAGGAAGAGAACCAACAGAAGTAGCACTTCGAAATTCGTTTTGGTTTTGGTAAAAACATTTTTGTTACGTAACAAGGCCATTTGGAAATTCAGCATAACAAAACTGAATACATAATATAAGCAAAACACTGTTAATAACCACTTCTAAGGAACTGACGATTTCACATGATGATTTCAACTGAATCTCTTAATATTACACGTATAAGAGTATTCAAACAATCCCCCATTATCTGCGCATCTGCTGTGAAAGTGATTATGTTCATGCCTACCTATTATGAAATTGTTAAGTAAGGCCCATGTTACGTTTTCGAAAACCAACTTTCATGCTTGCTGGATTTCCTCCATGAGTGTTGGAACATTAACCTTATTTTCAATACCAAAGTAATATGACAGCAACAGGTGATAATGTAAAGCTGATGCATATGAGTACGCCAATTGCCTTCTTTTAGCAACCAAACATAACATGGATATGTTATCAAATGCATTCGATACCAAACTTTTTTCTTCGGAAGCCATTGTTCTTGCATCAATCTTTCCTTTCTCTTGGTAATACCAACTTTACCCTCTGGAAATTGATTTCTTTCCAAATATGAGTTTTTCTTTCTAGGAAGCTCGCTTTCCCTTTTTAATGCCCGCATTCCTTTTTGGGCGCCCATCTGCCTTTTTAGGTGTCAACTTGTCCTATAAATACCTATTTCTTTTCAAGTGGAAAATTTCAAACAAGTTCATCTACATAAAGCTTTTAAGGAAACGAAATCCTGCTTTTTCCATGCCGGGGGCAAAATCGTCATTTTCATCCAATCTAGTCAAAATTCGAAATTTTCATAAAGGAAAGTATTCTTTCATCATTTTAAAGCTTCCATAAAATTTTGGTACCGAAACAAACTCGTTTAGTGCCTTTTTCATTCGAAAACCCAAAATTGCCAAAAATGGGCACTTTCCTAAAAAATGTAAGAATTTTTAAAAGAAAATTTTGGGTGTCTACAAGATTGAAAACTTATTTAGTAAATCCTCCAATTTTAAAACCTCCAAAGCAAGGAAAACCTTTATTGCTTTATATTTCCATTCATGTAAATGCATTGGGTGCTTTACTTGCTCAATATGAGGATGATAGTCTTAAGGAGTAGCTATTTACTACATTTCGAAAACTCTATTGGTATATGAAAGGAATTATCAAGCCATGGAGAAAATGTGCTTGGCAATGATGTGGGCTTGCCAAAAGTTTACACATTATTTCCTAGATCCTGAAATTTGGATAGTGTCTAAACCTGATCCAATCAAGCACTTATTTGAAAAACCTATCCTAACGGGTACAACAACAAATAACAACTAAGCCTTTTCCCATACTAGACGGGGTCGGCTATATGGATTCTTTGTTTCCACATATCCCTATCATGTGCCATGTTAGCAGTTAACTCACAATAAGCTAGATCATTCTTTATTGTTTCTTTCCAATACTTTTGTGGTCATCCTCTAGCTCTTTTAATACTTTCCAAATTTAGTTTTTCATACCTTCTTACAAGTTCTTCTTTTGATCTTATTTTTATATGTCCAAACCATCTTAAACGATATTCTCTCATTTTATCCTCTATTAGTGCAACTCCTAATTTGTTTCTAATAAACTCATTATGTATACAGTCTTTTCTTGTATGACCACTCATCCATCTCAACATCTTCATTTCTATCACAAACATCTTTTGTACATGTTGATGATTAATTGCCCAACACTCAGAACCATAAAACATGGTAGGCCTAATTGTTGCTCTATAATATTTACCTTTTAACTATAATGGTATCTTCTTATCACAAAGAATACCTTATGCTCCTCTCCATTTTAACCAACCAGCATTAATTCTATGCACAACATCTCCATCAATTCTTCCATCACTCTCCCAAGGTATTTAAAACTATTCTTTTGGGGGATGCAATGTGTGCCAATTTTAATTTCTATGTCCTCTGAAGTAACCAAATGATCAAACTTACATTCCATATATTCTGTCTTTGTTCTACTAAGTCGGAGGCCTTTGCTTTCTAATGTTTCTCTCCATAGTTCCAATTTTCTATTAACTTTTTCCTTAAACTCCTTCACTAATACCATGGCATCTGCAAATAATATACATCAAGGTACTTCATCTTGAATATGTTTTGTTAACTCATCCATCACCATTATAAATAAGTATGGACTTAAAGTTGATCCTTGATGTAACCCAATATTAACTTCAAACAAGTTTGTCCTTCCTTTATGAGTCCTCACACATGTTTTTTCACCATCATATATATCTCTTATAAGGTGAAAACCCGAAATGTCAAACAAACAACATGGGATTGTCTCACTTGGGGCAGCCGGCATTCATAGGCTTCTCCCCAAGCTCACATATCCCATAGATAAGTCTCTATGCATCACACTATACTTCATTTGCATCACACACCATGCATGCACATAGCCTACCTAATCCACTTTGGTCGAGCCACATTAATCTAGCCTACCTAATTCACTTTGGCCGGACCAAATTGACTTAACCCTCCCAATCCACCTTGGTCGAACCATATTGACTTAACCCAGGTGACCCACATGGGCTGAACCACATTGACTTAACCCACCCAATCTACCTTGGCCGAACCACATTGACTTAACCCACCCAATCTACCTTGGCCGAACCACATTTACTTAACCTATCTAACCCACATGGGCCGAACCATATCAAACACAACCTACTTAGTCCATTTTGGCCGAATTCCACAAAGTAGGACAACCCTAGCCAACTAAAACCAAGTCTAGATGCCTAGCTGGGTTCACACCTAGCTTGAGCCAAGGCAAAACCGACCACCTAGGGCTGCACTTGCTGGGTTCATGTTGACCTAAGAGATCACATGAAGACCACATGAAGAAGCTTGGAGCTGTCCATGAGTTATGGATTGGATTTGGGCCAAGGAGTTGCCCACCCCATAGAAGGCACTAGAGACCCCCCCCCCCCCCCTTGGCCTATAAATAGAGGCCAAGGGAGACTCATTTACAGCATCTAGCACTTGGAGGGACAATCCAAAACGTGAGGGAAGAGAGAGGAAGAGCTTAGGAGAGAGGAAAAGTGTTGCAAGTTAGAGAGAGAGTGAGATAAAAGAAGAGAGAAGAGAGAAAAGGGAGAAAGAAGAGGTGGTTCCAAGTAAGGAAGGGGTCGAATTCCCCATTGTGAATCCTGTTCTTGGGCTGCTAAGTGAGTATTTCTTTCTATTTTTTAATCTCAATTCATCTCTTAACATTTAATTCAAAGAAGGGGTTGTAATAATGGAGTTTTGTCTCTACCCATGTTGTAATAGCAAGTAGATATGTTGTCAATTTCATTTCTTATACACTCTACTTGTTTGTTTTGTTGATTCTACCTCTTTATATTTTATAAAACTCCTATAACTCCTAACCCCTCTATGCTTAAGCTAATCTATATATTTATATTTATTTCTCTTTAGTAATTTACTTTCGGTTACTATGTTTATGCAATTTAAATTCTAGTGAGTTGCATCACGTATATTGTAAAAACACTGAAAAACTGTTTTCAGCATCTCTGCATACGTATGGTGCTTTAATTTTCATTTCTTCATCTCTGCTCTGATTGATTTAAAATTTGTCACACTTCATCTACATATAATCCTACCTCTGATAAAATTTTCAAGAATTTAGGGTCATGCAACCACATAATTAAAAGTGTTTAAGATCGGAAAAACCATAACCGTTTCTACATAGTTTATTTTCCTACAATAGAGGTTGGGTAAAAGTCTCATAACTCTGTGTGTAATGATCCAAATCGAGTGAAACATGGTTCAATGGAAATCTGACATCCATAGATTTCCAACAAAACCAAATTTACTAAAATCAGAGCTCTGTGCATCGAGATACAAACTCTTTTATGAGTCTCTCTATTTCTATGATAGAGTAGTCCCAGGTGTGTGAGTATAGACATTTTTCGGATTTAATTCCGAAGAATAATAGCTTCCAAAAATATAACAAAAATATTTTAAAACCCTATACATTTGCTTCTGCTCATCGTGAATTTTTTATAATTTTTGAAAACTTGAAAGATACTGAAAGAAAATCAAAAATTAAGGTCTAAATAGAACCAGTTTCTGTTTTTCAGAAGTTGTTAAAAACTTGTCTTTCAAAACACTTAGTGCATGAGTTGGTTCAAATTTTCTTGAGTTTTTCTTGAAGTGAATTTGGAATCTCACTTACACCAATGAGTCCTCAAAGCGCCTAGGCTGACCTTTGAGCGTAGGTTCAAGAAAGCCTAAGGTGATAAGATCTTGCTTAGCCACAATCACCCAAAAGTCGGATTTACAAAACTTTGCTAGTTTTGAAAACTAGCTGGCACGCTCACACAAGCAAAGTAGATTTGAAAAATTTATTTCAAGTCTCTACATAGTCTTGAAGTTAAATTTTCATATCTACAATAGGTAACCTCACATGTGTTTGCACGTACATTGCGCTCATGTTTGGTATTCTTTTTACACTAAAAAAAGGTTTCGATCCAACAATCAAATGAGTCTCTTTATGAAAAGATGTGAAGTCTTATAGGGGGACTCGAGGAGGCACAACTCTTGGAGAGAATCTAAGATCCATTGGTTTTATTATAAAAACTTATTAGCTTTCCCTAATTAGCAGTGATATCGGCATATTATTGTTTGGTCCTTGCATTGTACATACCTAATAACATGTTATTGCTTTCTCTAAGGCAAGTTTGTGAGGATGACTCGATCAAATACATTCCTTACTGATTTTTATTCTATTTTATTTAGTCCTTGCATTGTTTGCTATGGATTTTTTTAGACTCGTGGTTTTGATTGATATCAGATTGTTACTGTTTATTGCATATTATCATAATTTCATAGTTTCTTCCAACATCCTTAGAGAAATCATTCGCAGTCAACATGTCATCATTTTTCTCTTTGACCTAAGATTGAGATGACCTTGATGCCAAAAGGTTTGTCAGCCCTACTTTAAAGATTGACAACAATGTCTAAGAACCTCGTTGACTATATTAGGGTTGCATTCATTTATAGAGTTGGATCATCCAAAACCTAATATTTCTAACTTTAAAGCTTTGATAAAATCACCAAGTGGAAGGAGAAGGAAACTCTGTATTTGTTGTATATTGTTGGCACTATTGAATGTATTATTTTACGTATATAGTTCTTCTCCTTCTATGATAGTAAAAGATCTATGTATTTCTTTGGATCAAAAATATAATATTGAAGATGTTAGTCTTAATCATGACTAAGTTTTTGAAATATCAAATGGTAGAGGAGAATTCTATTAATGAATATGCACATAACTTTTTGTTTTTGCACTATAGTCTTAAGGAAGCATATATGAAGCCTCTTCATAAGTTTATTATTGTGTGCATTATTGAGAAGTTCTCTAAGTCAAGTTTTTGGTCTATATCTTATGTGTAAAAAGAGTAATATGACCCTTGATAATCTCATGGTAGACATAACAATGAATAAAAATCATAGAAGATAGAAACTTGTTATGCTTGAAAATAGCTTAGTGATTCTAAAGGAAAGTAAAAGGTAAAGTAGAAACCAAAAGCCAAGATCTAGATGAAATAAAAAAATAAATCATGCTGGATTTGTGATTAAGGTAGACATTTGTCTAGGAAGTATCTCCCGAAGAAAGCCAAGAAACTTGCATTACTAATAGATCAACATCGTGACCACTACATCTAAAATCAACAATGGGTACCTTTCTCTTCAACATAAATTTTTTCTTATTTATGAGCCACATTACTCGATTGTAGATACTAAAGAAAATATGCATGTTTTTACTCATTGATCTCTATTTGTATCTTAAGAGACCGTTTGTGGTGGAACCGCAATCTTAAGAGATCATTCAACTATAGAGGTCACAGATAAATGACCTGTGGATTTCAGGTTTTATTTGAAAAATGTTCCTTCTATAGAGTTTGACATATCCATATAATTCGTTGAAATATCCTTAGTGGTCTAGTCTTACTAAGGAAGGACTTAAGGTTACATTATTAATGTAATTAGTCATAATTACACAACTAATACTGAGTATTTCTTTAGTAAGTGTTATTTGTGTTATATATAGGACCTCTAACATTCATGTGGAACTTGTAATTGATTCTTCTATAAATTTTAATGAAAATAAAGTTTTTTAATGAATCATCTAATATATGGTGTGAAAGGTTGGGTCATGTTAATTTTGTACATTATAGTGCATGTACTAGTTTTGGACTCAAAGTTATCTGTGGCAGGATAAATTTAGTCCAAGAGAATTTTGTGAGGCTCACGTTTGGGATGGGTGCAAACACACCAAGTATGATAAAGTTTCAAAGTTCATATTGTAAAGATCCAACACAATCATAAGTCAATTTAAACCAAAATAAGCTAGTATTGAAAAAACCACATGGTGTTGGATTTTTTGTTGTTTTTATTGAGTAAAGTAATCATATTTATGTCATAAATAAAATCCTAAACCAAATCTAAGCCGTTTAGATTGTCGGATTATATTATAATTCTAATAACATGGTTGACTTATGATTTATCCCTCATATTTGGAGTTGAATTGGGTATGGTGAAAATACCAAAAACTTAATTTGGTTCTAGTTGTTAATCAAATCATGTCTAGTCACTAGCTATTGGTTAGTCTTTGTCGTCTCCCTTCTTCACAAGTTATGTAGGAGTCAAAAATTCAATGTGAAGCCTACCACTTACCAACTGAAAGGGTTTTCTGTGGAACTCTCTCTCATTGAATCTTATCCCTAAGACTATCATAGATGAAAAAAATATATGTGAAACATGTATGTAAGCAAAGCAACCTAGGGAACTTTTTCATATAGTTGACCAAAATTTCATAATTTTAGATTTAGTGCATACTAATTTTTGTAAGTTCAATGAAATGACAAACAGGGATAACAAAAGATATTTTCTTACGTTTATTGATGATTGTAATAGATTTGATTACGTTTACTTGCTTAAAAGTAAAATTGAGTTTTTTTATCAATTTCAAATTTATAAGAATAAAGCTTAAACTAAAACTAGTAGGATACTTAAATAATTAATGTTTGATAGGGGTATACCTCAAACCTTTTCAAAAATATTATCAAAATGTTGGTATTGTTCTTGAGGTTGTTGTTCCCTATTAACCACAATCTAATGTGAAATTAAACAAAAAAATAGAACTCCATGTGATATAGTTTTGTGTGTATTCTTTTGTAACTAATCTAGCATTATACTAATTGATTGTCTCATTTGTATTTAGTTTCTCTTTAAATATCAACTTACAACCCATTATAGTACAACAAGGAGACAAATCAACAATTTCTCAAGTACTAGTCGAGAAAATTGATTGAATTTTATCATTACTAGCTTCCTTTTAAAAGTTAACCTCAAGTAAGGTTATAGCCTACTGGAAGGTAATTAAAACATCCTCAACATTCAAGCTAACAAATCATTTTCAATGTCTTTAGATATTCTATTGTTTGATTCAGTTATTTTTCTAGAATCTTCTAATACAAAAATAATATATTTAATGTCACCCCATGGTTATCATCCTTTCTACATGATCGAGATGAAAACCAACAATAAAATTAGAATCTCTAGAAAGCACACTTTAGGAGACAAAAAAAAATTGTTGAAAATATATTCTCAAAGAATATAGCATTAAAGAGCTCTACAACATATTGACATCTATGCAAGATACATTAGATCATATGACCAAGAATTTGTATGCAACTAGTATTCACATAACTCAACAATATAACATTCATAGTTTTAGATCTTAATTATTTTCTCTTATATTTTTGGATTAGCACTTTTTTAAGATACACTCAAACTTTGAGATATTTGAGATTGATTTTTCAACTTTTACAAAGTTTAGAAGGATTACTTTTCTTATATTTATTAGTGTACACCTGTATGTAGATGATGCTAGCTAGATTGCCAAGACACCTCCAAAGTCTAAGATATTTGAGACTGTAAATCTATCAATGATGTATTCATAAAATATGCATGTATGCAGATGGTACTTATTATTTATTTCTAATATAGGAGTAGCTAATGAAACTAAAGCATTCTTGTGTGATAAATTAGACATCAAAGTTATGAGTATTGCTAATATAATTTTAAGACTTAAAATCACAAGTTTATAGAAGGTATAGTAATTTCTTAGTATCATTATATTGAAAAAAATTCAGAGTGATTTGAATATACAATATGTAGACCTGTCAAGACTACACATGATTCTTATGTAGAATGACAATGGTATTCCTATGTCTCAATTACGATACTCTTAAAAGATCGGAAGTCTGTTGTGTCAACTTTACATGATGAGATGTTGCTTTTGGTATGAGTAAGTTGAGTATGTATACGAGTTGTTTAAACATAACCCATTGAGAAGCTCTATATAAAGTACTTCAGTATTTGAAGGAAATTGTTTTCTTGAGCTACACTATGAGAAACATTATTTCCTTCATAAAGGATATAGTGATTCATCTAGATTTCCAAGAACTTGTGAGTAATAGGGTCTTTAGGTATGTTTTTCTCTTAGTGTTGTCACTTAGAAATCAAACAAACAAACTATATTGTCATGTTCTATCTTTAATGCATAATTTTGTGCTTTAAATGAAATTGGAATAAAAAGTCTAATGACTTAAGGGACTTATATCCAATTTACCTATATTAAAGAAGTCACTTCCTATAATTTTAGTACATTGTAGTAGTATGACTACTATTACTAAATTCAAAGGTTTCAAGTATAATCAAAAGAAAAAAAGATACAACTAAGTCATACTTTAGTTTGTAAGAGAACTTATGTTTGATAGGGTTATGGTTGTAGACTTCGTTGGATTGAAAGATAATACAATTAATCCTTTGACTAAGAGACTAGCATTAGTCCTAGTTGAAAATTTCAAGTTGGGAATGATACTAAAACCTGTGAATTATTCTCAAGTAGGAGCAATCCAACCTAACTGAGTCGAGATTCGATGAAGTAGATTCAATATGGTAATAACAAGTTGTTGGGTGAATAAGATGACACTTAATAAAATGTAATACTTTGAATATTTGTGTGATTGTGTCCTGTAAACCTAAAGTGTTATAATTGTAAGTTAGTAAGAGATTATTCTCTTAATAGATCAAGTCTAAGGATAGGATGGTAGCAATACATCTTTTGAGATGCTAAACTAAGTGATTGATATTGTGAGATTGCAATATGGTAATTGAGTTGTTCAATGAAATCAATCATGATATAAGATAAAAATACATGACTATTAGTACATCAACTATAAAAATCATTGTCATAATCTTTATTATGTTGTTATCAATATATACATTTATATCAAAAATTTAGGTTCAAGATGTATGTTTACATAGTTCTTGTAAGGATAATATTGGATAACTTAGGTAAGAATTTAAATCAAAAAGTATCATTACTAAAAGCATAATATGATGATTGAGTCAGTCAAATACTTTACACTTTGGACTTTATGGAGATTATTAGACTTAAATGGTTAATTAATGATGGTTGGTTCTAATTAAGCCTACATAATACTAATTATATTTAGTTCATGTTAAGTACCCTAAATGCTTAATATAATATATCTTTGATGAAGGTGAAAGTTCAAAAAGTGTGAAAGTTATTTGTGTGTCTAATAGACAAATAACTTCCTTTACGAAAAGGCATGGAGCGTTTACTAGTGGACTCAAGGAGGCATCAATCTTGGATCTACTGCATTTATTATAAAATCTGGTTAACTGAAGTGAATACTATGTTCTCTCTGTTCTCTCACTTTTTTCTTCCTTGCATATGCATGCTTTTGCGTTTGTTGTGACAATGAGTCAACTGACTAAGACATATTTGAAAGTAGCTTAAGTTGAGTTATGTGCTTCTACTCACATAATCATTTTATCTTGAAAGAAAGTTTATGATACCCATATGTACCTTATAGTAGGGCATTGATTTCTCTAAGCCAAGTTCAAGAGGATGACTCGATCAAATAAGTTCTTTACTGATTTTTATTATGTTTTATTTAGTCTTTATGTTGTTTACCATGGGTTTCTCTAGATCTATGATATGTTACTATTTGTTTTATATTATCATTTATGCATGTAGCTCTACATTTTCTTTCAATATTTTGAGCATTTGACACATTGATGTTGAGCTTATATGACCACTTCTATTTTCTTAGAGTGCATTGGTCCTCCATACACTCTTTTGTTTTCAAAAAAATTAAAAGATGGCGATTAAGAGTGTATGTTGCTGACCTCCAAGAGGCGCGTCCAAAGTGCCTTGATTGTAAAGCGGCTTAATCGCAGCCCTTGGTGAAGTGGCTGTGAAGACACAACTGGGCTTCCTAACAACCCTTGGTGAAGTTGCTATAAAGACGCAAATGTTCACTTCTTCAGAATTAGTCTTTCAACAACATACTCCCTTTGGGTGGTGTGAAGAGCCACAACATTTTACAAAAGTTCTCTTGTTTCAACAGATTGGAATTGACAGGTTAACGTTCGGTTGACGACAACAAGGTGTTTCAAACAATCAACTGAATGGGTGTCTTTTCACTCAACGAGAGGACACTGGTTTCTCTTTGCAACTCATTAGGCGCGTCTGTTCAGTGTAACGTTGGAAGGTAGAAGCTATAATGTGATGTTTTGGATAGCAAATAAAAGAGATCAATTTATATAACTAACTCATCACTAACCTCCCCTCCTTATCAAAATTTTCTTTCTTCTTGTTTCATACTTATGTAAATCTCTTCAACGATTATGTTTGTTCTCTTGACTATGCACAAGAGAAATAATATTCAGTGCTAGAGCATGCTGGTTGTCTCGATTCGATTTTGAGTGCAAGACCAATGACCTGTGACTTGTATTCTGAAAGAAATTTTGTCAATACCTGCTTGCACCGTGTTGACAGATGCAAGAAATGGATAATAAGCTTAAAGGAGAGAGAAAGAACCTAATAATACTAGCACAAATAGGTGTTAGCAAATCCAAACAAGTCTCAAATATTCATTTTGGATTAATTGTTGGCCAAAATTATAGCTTAAAAAACAAAAAATATGCATTGAATAAAGTATATGTTTTGCTTTTTGAATTCAAATATCAATCCTCTATCACTCAAAATAGATAGTTGTGATTTGGTATCATGTATGCTAACATACACCACTCTCTTTATATATATATTGAAAACAATTGAAGAAAACTCCACTGCTCTATTACTAAAGAACAATATTTCTGGTTGTCGTTAATGTGAAGAGCTATTCAGCGCAATACAAATTAGTCAGGAGACAGAATTTCTAAATTTCTGCAATTAGGATCTATAAAGAGCAGTTTGATGCATATGCTTGTAACAAGAATCACATAGATTTTCAAAGATCGCGAAGACAAATCTGACATATACATGGAATGCACAAAAACACAAGTGGCACGAGCCAAGAAGCGATGAGATACACAAAGAATACTTCAAGTGTTTGAAGCCCTAACTGCTGCGTCAGATTCGGGAGCAACTTTTTCTTCGTTTAGCGTTTCAATCTGTTCATCACCTCACATTACCTTACCTGAGCCTTTTCCCACACTAAACGGAGTTGGATAAAGGGCGTAACATGAGGTCTGTCTAGGAGACCATTACTACTAGTAATATTCCCAACTAAGCACTCTTAATTCAGAGTTCGGATGAGATCTGAAGCACAGACGCTCAAAACTTCATGGCCCTTGAGACTCGACAGAGTTTTATGCTGATTGTTAGCTACTTGATACAACACTCGCTTAGGACCAACTATGCAAGAGGTGATTCCTTACATGTACAGAATTAACTTGTTCATCACCTGACTTTTCTATATACTTCCTCTCCTTTTGCAATTTTGGATTTGAGGAATCTTATCTTTTGTAGAACTATCCTTCCTCTAGATTTCCTGATTTTGAGATCAATAATGATCTTGCACCATAGTTTTCCGATAGCACTCACGGTTAATAAATTTTGAAATTACTCACGTTTTAAGAATTTTTTTCATCCTTATTTATTGTATGTGATTTGGTTTTTTAGTGGAATTATGGTCCTAGACTATGGTTTTCAGATAGCATCCAAAGACAACGAATTTCGAGACTAATCATGGGAGTTGTTCATTTTCCCATTTACGCACCATTAGATTTTGTGTATTTTCCCTTTTTACGTATGACACACATTGTGTCTCCAAGAAGAAAACGCATTGCATCTACTAATAGAAAACATAAGTATGAAAAATCAAAAAAACGAAGTCCTTGGATGGATCGAAGGAAAGAAAAATGCAAGTCAAAATGATTTCTTGTAAAACCCACAAAAAATTTGAAAACCCATAAAAAGAATCAGACACCATCAACCCTTGATAAGTCTACGAGTCAATTTCTTCCAATGAGTGCCAAAACTTCATGAAAAATTACATACAATTGACATGAGGAAAGTTTTCTCACTGGTAGGTATTTCCCAGCAATTTATGCTGCCATTAGAAACCCAAACTTGTGTAACAGCTTCACATATTCTGATCTTTATGTACATACATATAGCAAGGACGCGTAGAAATATTGATACATTCAGAAACATATGCGTTTCGTCGTTTCATTTATGGATTTTTTAGCCAAAGGGCACTCTGTTTCCAAAATCAACTTGATTATTCGAGCTCTTAACATAGCAAGCCCACTAAATCAATTCTTTCCCCTTTTGAGTAAATGTACATTCTATCTAGTTCCTATGTCAGCTTGTAGGTGATCAAAAGGCTCTTCCCTCTCAGTGCCAACAGGATGTGATCTGCCATAACGTTCATTCTGGATCTGAACATGATTGTCAGCCTGTTGAAGCTTCGCTTTTTCAGCATCCATTCTCCTTAGTGCAGTAGAACTGAGCTTTTCTCCACATGGTCCCTTGGTCAAAAGGTCAACCACCTCCACCTGAAACGAATACGTGCATTAATTACTTCATCCTAAATAATGTTTACAAGAAATACGTTCAAATTCTACTAGTGAAGACAATAGTTGTTCCAAGAGTTGGAAATAAAAAGTATAGCAACACCTTCAACAGAGGCAGTCCCCTTTCAGCCCTTCGCTTATTAACTGACAACCCACCAGCTAAAGTCTCCTTACTTCACAAACACATTAAGACATCAGAGTCAACCACATAAATCAGAGTGGGGAAATGGGATCATAGACTGACTAATCCAAGGCTGTTCCATGAATCTGGAAACAACAAACAAGCCGTGAAATGTAAATCGCAAGATGTATGCAATCGAAGTTGAATGATAATGGAAAAGTATGAAAAGAAGAACATGCACATGCATACCCACATGTATGTGCATGTAAATCGCAAGATGTATGCAATCGAAGTTGAATGATAATGGAAAAAGTATGAAAAGAAGAACATGCACATGCATACCCACATGTATGTGCATGCACATGCATACCCCACATGTATGTGCATGCACATGCATACCCCACATGTATGTGCATGCACATGCATACCCCACATGTATGTGCATGCACATGTATGTGCATGCACATGCATGTTTGTGGAGCACAAGGTATGGGTGCATGCATGCGTGCTTCTATATGCACTTATGGGTGGCTGTACGTGTCTGTCTGTGCCTTCCCTACTTATTGCCATAAATATTATTACAGAAAGTTTGTTATTTGAATGAAAGATTTGTAACAATATCCAAATAACAAGATACTTTAACCATTCAAGTTGCCAAAAGGATAGGAAACTTTTTATCAAAATGATCATGATATCTGCCAATAGAGACCGAAAAAATCATCCCTTGACAAAAGAGACGCAAATTTTGACTAAGAATCTTAATGACTTCCCTATTCAAAAGAAATTTTTGTGATGATTCTACATCTTGCAGAGATGGTATCACTAAGCACTAAGAACACTTTTTATCCTTGGAAACAAAATTTGGTCCTACTAATGATCATAACAGGCACTCATTCCATTTTTCCCTACCTAGAGTCAAACTAAATAAATTAAAGCACATATACAAATCCACATAATCTAAAAGATGGTTCTTGTAGCTTAAGACTCTGACAATATAAAGGAACTTGATTTGAACCTACGGAAAAGCAGCATCCCACCTAACATTAAAAGAGGTGGTTGAGAACATATACCAGGACATACCTCACAATAATTGCATCCAAGTCATCATCAACAATTGATGGGCCATATGGGTCAACAATTGGTTCCACTTGCACATTTAGTACTGGTTTAATTGACTGAAAATGCATTTAAGAAGAAGAATGAGTTCCAAAATGAAAGAAATTCTACAAAGAAAAAGACAAACGCATGGAAAATTTAGAATGAAGCACTTCCATCCATAGTAAGAAAATGATAATGAAAGAATGACCTTCATAAGTAATAGGTGTTTTACGTTCATATGAAATAAAAGGTTCAATTATATTTCACACGAACAAGTATGTCATTTGATTTACGTTAAATGATTATGTAGAAGATCCAAAAATTAATGCAGTAAACAAATGATTCCTGTGCTGAAAGAACCCATAGTCATGCAGAGGTCTTCCTCAAGCAAAGTCTATCCTATCCATGATTTGACAATTGAAACTACACCAACCAATACCAATTACCAATACTTCACCAGCACAGTGCTGGATGCAGACCAGGATCAAAAAAAGGGAAAGGGTTGCATTAGGTAGTCAGTAGGTGGTTATATCACAATCAAATCATTTACCATGAATTCTAGAACTTATGACAACTGAAAATACAATACAGACATATGTAACTCAATCAGAAAGTCCTTTTACAGAAGGCCCAAGAGCCAATCTGCATAGTTTTTTTTGCTTGAAATTGCTCAAGATATTATAAGGAATTATTTTGTAGCTTTCATAAGCACCAAAAACAAAATTGTGGTGCAATGTGCATGCCAGAACACATCAAAACCCTAAAACTTGGTGTCTTCTACAGATAAGTTTTCAGGTCAGTCCTTTTGGTACAACTTAATCAAAAGCCCAAGCAATATTCCAATACTTTAAACAGAGACAAGCGAATCTGAAATGGCAAAAACATGCCCAGTGTACAAAGTGAAAATCACTAATATTCTTCAACAAGCTAGCTTCTGGAAGCAGCTTCACAGTGAGGTGAATCCTCTATAAATACAAACAACAACAACATACATCAACAACAACAACTAAGTCTTTTCCCATACTAGACGGGGTTCTTGATCGTGTGCCATATTAGCAGTTAACTCACAATAAGCTAGATCATTCTTTATTGTTTCTTTCCAACACTTTTGTGGTCGTCCTCTAGCTCTTTTAATACTTTCCAAATTTAGTTTTTCATACCTTCTTATAGGTTCTTCTTTTGATCTTATTTCTATATGTCCAAACCATCTTAAACGATATTCTCTCATTTTATCCTCTATTAGTGCCACTCCTAATTTGTTTCTAATAACCTCATTATGTATACGGTCTTTTCTTATATGACCACTCATCCATCTCAACATCTTCATTTCTATCACAGACATCTTTTGTACATGTTGATGATTAACTGCCCAACACTCAGAACCATAAAACATGACAGGCCTAATTGTTGCTCTATAATATTTACCTTTTAACTTTAATGGTATCTTCTTATCACAAAGAATACCTGATGCTCCTCTCCATTTTAACCAACTAGCATTAATTCTATACATAACATCTCCATCAATACTTCCATCACTCTGAAAAATTGACCCCTGGTATTTAAAATTTTCCTTTTGGGGGATGCAATGTTGCCAATTTTAATTTCTATGTGCTCTGAGGTAACCAAATGATCAAACTTACATTCCAAATATTCTGTCTTTGTTCTACCAAGTCGGAGGATTTTGCTTTCTAATGTTTCTCTCCATAGATCCAATTTTCTATTAACTTTTTCCTTAGACTCCTCCACTAATACAATGTCATCTGCAAATAACATACACCAAGGTACTTCATCTTGAATATGTTTTGTTAACTAATCAATCACCATTATAAATAAGTATGGACTTAAAGTTGATCCTTGATGTAACCCAATATTAACTTCAAAGAAGTCTCTCATTCCTTCATGAGTCCTCACACATGTTTTTGCATCGTACATGCCTCTTATAAGGTTAATGTATGTCAATGGGATACCTCTTTTTTCCAAAGTTCTCCAAAGAATCTCTCTCGGTACCCTATCATAAGCTTTTTCTAGATCAATAAATATCATGTGAACATCTTTCTTTTTTGCTCTAAAATGTTCCATAAGACGTCTCAAAAGGTGAATCGCTTTAATAGCAGATCTATCTGGCATGAATCCAAATTGGTTCTATGTTGTACTTGACACTTATCTTAACCTATGTTCGATAATTCTTTACCACAATTTCATAGTATAGCTCATTAACTTGATACCTCAATAATTCGCACAATTCTGAATGTCTCCCTTGTTCTTATATATGGGTACAAGTGTACTCGCTCTCCATTCCTCGGGCATCTTTTGGTTTCTCCATATTTCATTAAATAGTCTTGTGAGCCAAGTGATTCCTATTTCTCCTAGTATTTTCCAAACTTCTATAGGAATATTGTCTAGTCCTACCGATTTACCACCCTTCATATGTTTAAGAGCCTCTTTGACTTCATTCTTTTGAATACGTCGGTAGAACTTATATACTTTTCTGATTTGACTAACTCTCCTAAGCTAATACTAACATCTTTATTTTCATTAAAAAGCTCATAAAAATAGTTTTTCCATCTATTTCTTATATCATCATTTGCCACTACAATTTTCATTAAGATCTTTAGTTTTCTTATCTCTATCCCTAGCTATCCTAAAATTTTTCATCTTTTGAGTTGAGTTTTTTTATATAAATCCTCCCAAATTTTAGCTTTTGCTTCACTCACGGCCTTTTTCGCTTCCTTCTTTGCTTTCTTATAAGCCTCCAAAGTTTCACTAGTTTTTTTAGCATAATGTAATTTGTAACATGCCCTCTTTGCCTTAATTTTATTTTGCACTGCTTCACTCCACCACCAAGCTTCTTTTTGTGATGGTACACCTCCCTTAGATACACTTAACATATCTTTCGCCACTTTCCTAATATGTATAGTCATACTATTCCACGTATCACGGGGTGTACCAACATAATTCTGGCCATCTCGTGCATCACTCCAAGCGTAGCGTAAGTGGGCTTCCGGCCATCTCGTCCATCACTCCAAGGCTCCAAGCGTAGCGTAAGTACTCTCGTGCCATGGATGTGGTTTATGCTCTCAAGAGGCAGGGTAGGACTCTATATGATTTTTGTGGTTAGTTCCTCTATTGAGGAAGAGTCTTTCGTTTGAATTTCTTGCTTTGTGGGTATGTATTTGTAGAGAGTCTTTCGTTTGAATTTCTTGCTTTGTGGGTATGTATTTGTAGAGCTTGTTGGGAACAGTTTTATGTGTTTAATGGAGATTTCATGTTTTCCTATTCGGTTGTTTGGTTATGATGTTACTTTGCTTTCTGGGTTACTAGCAAAACCTGCTGATGTGCAATCTTGGGAAGATCGAACTTTCAATTGATATCCCTCGTAGATTCCCTAATCACAGCTAAGCCTTTTTCACCCATATCTTTTAAGCATTCTTGATTTTTTACTTGGTACTGAATTCTCTAGTTTCCACTTTCCAGTCAGGTATGTGGTTTATTTTTTTGATTTTGTCTCCATCTCGTTTTCATATTTCAGCATTTAAAAGGGCTAACTTGAAAGTTTCTCAGGTAATTGTAAATAAATCTTGTGCACACTTACGTGTTATAGCAACCAAGCTACCTATTCAAACCAAGGACTTTATTGCGGTAATGCCACTTGGATGTGAATGTTTTTCTTTACTTACCTACAATATATGGATTGTGAAGGTTGTTGCAATATGCCACCTTGGACAGAAAAGGTCTCTATTTCAGTATTTCTTGATTACTTATTTTTGCATATGTTGGTCTTGCATCTCTTGCTTATTGTAACTTCATTATTCTGATTTATGCTATTCTTGAAACGATGCTTCTTCATGGACTCTTGATTCTCTTATGGTAAGCATTGCAATGATGGGGATCGCCTTTTATGGTACACATATTGGATCTCAAAATGTTGTGCAGAAAATCAACGACTACTGGTATGTGTTTGTTGTTTAATTGTCCTTACTTTGAAGAAGAGTATAAATGACATTCTCATAGTTAGAATAAAATTATTCTCAAACACTAGAATGCTCTTTAAAATATAGAATGCTCTATATAATTGTATATATATATATGTAATTTTTTATATATTTTTTAATAGTATCGTACCCGTATCTTAGTTTTTAAAAAAATTGTGTACCCCGTACCTGTCCCCGTACTGGGTACCGGTACCATACCCGTATCCATGCAACATAGGTTACAGGAATGGACGTGCTATCATCCAGTTGACCTTCTGCCTATATTTATAGAAATACATACACCCTACGGAATATGGTCATCTTCCGATGTGTATTATAAATCTCTAGTCAACTACTTAATGCGAAGAAGTTAGTTTTACTCTAACCATATCAGGGCCAAATTATTCCAAGATTAGACGGTTGAAGGTTCTGTAGTTTCAGGAGGCAAACAGAATGCATTTGTTGGAATCAAGAAAAGTAATAATACACCCGTGAAAAGAAAGGATGGAAATCAATCATAAAAAACTTCTCCCAATGATGCTACTAAATTCAGCAAGTCATAAAGTAAAACTACTACCAAAATTCAGGAAATCACAAACCACCAATCATCGCTCGAGACACAAATCATACAAAGATAAATGCCTTAAAAGGAAAAATCCAGTAAACTTGTCCCGTTGGAGGGTGTAAATCAACCTTGATGTAGTCATGAACAGCATTCATCCGCACCTCAATCGGTTGGATTAACTCCGTGAGCTGCAGAACATGCCAAAGAGACAAAATTTGTAATACTGAAATTCGACCCAAAAACTTTAGAAAATAAGAAGCGCTTCAAACAAAAGAAAGACGTGATTTTTTTTTAATGTGCAGAAGCATAGGTCTAGAATATCAACCTCTTTCTTCACCAACATTGGTCCATCGCACACGCCAACCACGATACGGTCCCTAGTAACATCTGCACAAGCCTGAAAAGGAAAAGCCGAATTCCATTTTGTACAGATCAAGTTTCAAAAGACTTCTCTGCTTTATTTTGAGCATTCCAGAACCAAACTTGAGGTATTACCATGGAACTGTACATGGGCGGGAAAAATCATTTATACTCGAGTTCAATGTGCTCGAACTCTGAAGCTCATTCGTCCATGCACTTTTCTCGACAAACTAACCGTCCAGATCAAAACCATGGAATAAACAATTTATAGTTTTTAGGTGCATAGATCAGACTTTGTGCCGAAAGCAATAAACCGTTGTAAAATACGGTACAGGAAACGACATGTACGTGACCAATCCTAGGGTTTTAACATGGAGATCGCATCCCCAGCAACAATTTAGCCAGTGTTTTCCTTTCTTGCTACAATGCAACTCGATGAAGTGTACAGAATCAACCTCTACATGCAGTCATCAGCAAAAAGAGAAAATAAGTGGGCGGATCCCGCTTCAGGTTTAAAATGAAAGCAGAAAAACACCTTGAGGAGATGGCGATGGCCGTCATGGAGACGATCGAACGTCCCTCCGAGCACCACGGAGCCGTATGCATCCGGACGGGATCCCGCATCAGATACATTCTCGAGGTCAAGAGTCGGCTCTTCTTTCTGCATCTCGAAACGCTATCCTGACGAAACGAAAGAAAGGTCCCGATCGATCAACAGAACGGGTGCGCGTGGGTGTGGGTGTAACTAACTGGTTTGTTAAGCTTTTGGGGCCTTTTATTTACCTAACTGGCGAGCGCTTGGGGAGGAAGAATGTTTGGTGGTTCACTCCAGCCCAGCTTCCTTCGGGCTCTGGATATGGATCTCTGATTTTCGGAGGTCCAAAAGAAGACTCTGGATATGAATCTCTGATTGCCGGAGGTTCGAAAGAAGAAAAAAGGATTTTGATCGAGCAAGAGCGTCAGCTCAATTGGCAGCCCCCTTAACGGCCTTGCTGTTGGTGGCGAGTTCAACTTCTGAGGGATTTTAGGCTTTCAACTTCCTTTGTAACCAAAAAAATTTGATAGTGCATATGAGAATCAATCACCAACTCTCCCTCGAATTGTCTTCATATTTTCAAATATCTTCCAATTTGGGATAGGAATGGCAACAGGACGGGTCGGGAATGGATATACCTATACCCAGCCTCTTATCTCTATAACCAAAACGAGTCGTAACCTGATGGAACAAGAACCATTCAAACCTAATGTTGAATTGGAGAGCAGTTGGTTCTGTTTCAGTTCCATCTTTTATAGAACTAGAACCAACTCAAAACCGAAATCAATGATTTTATCTTTGAAAGTACACATGGTCCATCCCTAACAAGCAACCACTAGTTCTGGTGAGGATGTGTCTAGTAACATGGATCTTGTCATAACTCAATGGTTTCAATTGAAACTAAAACGGGCCATAACCTTATGAAACCAAAACCATTTAAATCAGACTCGAAACCGAACCTGTGATTCTTTCTAATTTTTTAATTTTTAATTTTTCATATTTTCTCTCCAATTCCAAACAGTGAGTTTCAAACTAGAATCGGCACCGGCCAGGTCTGGGTTCAATTCTAATTCCGGTTTCAAGTAAACCGAAACCGGCCATGTTTACATACTGCAATAAGCTGGAACTTTTTTTGTTTAATAGGCTAGGTAGGTTTAGTCAGATCGCACCAGATATGCACGTCTGAGTATTGAACTTGCGACCTTCAAGTTCAAGCTCTTCCGAGACAACCCGTAGGAGAGCCATAGCTCCTTGGGGGATCTACAGCACTTCGAGAAACCAACGATGAAGTGGGTGGTCAGAGTCCATCCACTTGGGAGAAAGCCACTGGCTAGGAGAGAGGCTTTTCTCGAGAACGAAAGCCGACACGCAAACTCGTGAAAGGAACATTTTTCCAAATACATCCCCCAATAGTAAACTATTCACAAAGACATCTTAACTTTTGGAAAACCAGCATATATCTCTCTTTGGTTTCCAAAAGAAACGAAGGAAATGACGTTCTACTTCTCCAAGTGATGCCTGGTATTATGTGTTGCTTCGTCAAGTTTAAGTTACTTAGATACACGTGTATTTGTCATGCTTAAATAACAATTTATGTATACAAGGTCTAAGTAGTCTACTTTTCTGAACAGTTCATTTCAGTAGTGAAGCATCTCTCTCTCTGTATATATATATATATATATATATATATATATATATATGAAAGAGTTTGGTTGTAGATGAGAGGAACTAAAAAGACAAGACAATACATGCTTAAAAAAAATTAATACGAAGAACAATGATAAGTCAGAAGTTCATATCCAAAGAAGGAAACTAATGCTTATTGATTTTGTATCTTTCTCTTATTTTATTCTCATCCCGCTCACTACTCTTGTTGGTTACGTTACATCAATAGGATGTATTCCACTAGATTGTATGGAAATTCAATATGGTGCACAAAAGCACTTTTTTATTCTTATAGATTATGTGGATGAACTAGTTCTAAAAGAGCATGGGTAGTCTCTACTTGTTAGCATAGATAGCCTCTACTCGCACCCTAGCTCGTATGAGAGCTAAATTCACTTCAATTACTTGTCTCTTGCCTTCTTCTTTCCTCATCAGGCTAATTTCAAGAGTTTGACGAGCTTCTTTCTACCCTTCTCTCCATCATTTACTAATATTGTGATTTCATTATTGCCTATTCTAGCAACCCCCATAGGAGTCATCATTAACCATTGGTTGTCGAAGCATATTCTTAAAATACGTATAGAGTTCGGTATTGCACTTTTAGAATTAGATGGTAGCATATCACAAGATCAATGCTTTTTTTAGCCGTCCCACTTTTTGGTTTTGTTTTTAGTTCGATGGCTTTAATGGATAGCTTGAAAATCTAGGCAATAAAGCGTGAAGTCTGCAAGGAAACATTTTGATGTTAACTGTAAATCGCAGATTAGTGTAGCGTATTTTGTAAATACCTTATATCTAAGGAATGGTATTGCTCCCTCTGCCAACGATTTCATGATCCTGATTGCATAAATTCTTGATCTTCCGCGCTGGACACCAAACTCTCTCTCTCTTTCTCTCTCTCGATTTTTGCCTAAAAGAGGGGAAGGGAGAAGAGAAGGAGAAGGTGAAGGATGGGCTCGTTGGTCTCGTTTGGTCTCTTGTTTTTTATCGCGATTTCCGCTATTGGCGAGGTACGGTTTTCTTGCTTGATACTTTTTGGTAGATCCTGATTTTTGTTTGGTTTTGAGTTCTTTTTCTTCTTTTCCGGGTTTTACTGCAAGAAAAACTGCTGAAACTTCCGATCCTCTAACTCTTTGCGTTGCTTGACTCTCGGATTTCTGTTTTTTCATGGCCTCTTTTTCTTTTTTGCCATATTTAGGTATTCTCTACTCTATTATTCAACAGGATTTCTGAGTTTGATTTCCTTTCATTCTTCCGGTCAACGCCTCTCTCTCCCTCTCTCACACACACGCACACTGGCTCTCTCTCTCCCAAAAAAAAAACTAGGAAGATTCAGTCAGCTTCCTTAAAATTTGTGGAGGAAATTGTTATCCGTATGTATCGTTTTCAATTTCCCCGTACTCTGATTTCTAGGTGACGCAACAACAACAACAACAACAAAAACTAATTTTCACATAGTAGACGGGGTTGGGTCCTATCATGTGTCATGATAGCAGTTAACTAAACAATAAGCTAGTTATTGTTTCTTTCCAACACTTTCGTGGTCGTTCATACCTTCTTCTTTTTATATGTCCACACTATCTTAAATGATATTCTCTCATTTTATCCTCTATTGGTGTCACTCTTAATTTGTTTCTAATAACCTCATTATGTATATGGTCTTTTCTTGTATGACCATTCATCCATCTCAACATCTTTATTTCTGTCACATACATCTTTTGTACATTTTGATTATTAACTACCTAACACTAAGAATCATAAAACATGGCAGGTCTAATTGTTGCTCTATAATATTTACCTTTTAACTTTAATGGTATCTTCTTATTACAAAGAATACTTGATGCTCCTCTCCATTTTAACCAACCAGCATTAATTCTATGCGTAACATCTCCTTAAATTCTTCAATCACTCTGAAAAATTAACCCTAGATATTTAAAACTTTTCTTTTGGGGGATGCAATGTGTGGCAATTTTAGTTTTTATGTCCTCAGAAGTAACCAAATGATCAAACTTACATTCCATATATTATGTCTTTGTTCTACTAAGTCGGAGGACTTTGCTTTCTAATGTTTCTCTCCATAGTTCCAATTTTCTATTAACTTTTTCCTTAGACTCCTCTACTAACACAATGTCATTTGCAAATAACATATACCAAGGTACTTCATTTTGAATATGTTTTGTTAACTCATCAATCACCATTATAAATAAGTATGGACTTAAAGTTGATCCTTCCTTACACATGTTTTTGCACCATCGTACATGTCTCTAATAAGGTTAATGTAAGTCAATGGGATGCCTCTTTTTTTCAAGGTTCTCCAAAAAACCTCTTTCGGTACCATCAATAAATATATGTGAAGGCATCGCGTATCGCAGGACTCCACGATACGGGCGTATCGTATCGTATCGTATCATATCATACTTTAATATTAAAATAATACGAAAATTATTTTAAAAATCAAGAAAATTAGTAAAAATCCAAAAAAATTAGAAAATATGATAATTGCTTTAAATTCATATAATGCAAAGTTTAGCACAGATTGAACATTCAACATTGAACAATTGGATCCAAAATTACATATTTTGAAGCAAAAAAATGAAATATATTTACATTTTACATATTTTAATTTGTATCAGGATTATTAACTAAATAATCTTCATCTTCTACTTGATAAAGATTCAAAGTTTCTCATCACCTTCTGCTTTAAAATGAAAATCTTTATCTCCTTCGTGATGTGATTGCACTTCAAATTAATTCATGCAATGTCTTCTTCGGTTAGGAGTGCATTTTCTTCGTTATCTTTCATAATCCACTCATCTAATATATCAAAATTAACAAACTGCTATCTTTGTACATATAGTTGTCATATTTGCTAATTTTCATATGTGAGCAAAACAATGAGCTCAATTTCTTTGATTATTGACTCTATGACACCTCAGTGATGTGATATTAATTATTACTTGATGATATCCCTTTTTCTCTTACAATTAGCTTTTTAACTAATGCTTGAGCTTCATTTCTCACTTCACAGACTGAGTTAAGCCTCACACACGTTGATCATGTTCAACTCAATGGAAGTCACGTAAGGTGAACCCTAAAATAGTGAAGTTGTGAAATGCCCACTCAATGAACCGAGACAACCAAATGTTTTTAATTGTTTGTGATCTCATGAAATTAGAAACTGCTAGCAGAAATATACCTAAAAGTTGGCAACAGAAAGGAAAATGATTGTCACAATTTTTATTTGTTTATAAATTATTTTTATTCAATAAATAAAATTATAAACCCAAATTACAAGCATAGGGAAGTGAATAGAGGCGAAGAGAGGCCAGAAACCTGCAAAAAAAAAAACTTTATTTTTTTTTGAAAAACAAAATTTTTTAAAATAAAAATTTTTTTTGGGCGTATCAGCCGTATCGTGGCTTCCCACGATACGATATGTACCGCACCATATCGTACGATACGGTGCGATACAGATAACACTATGTGAAGGTCTTTCTTTTTTTTCTCTAAAATGTTCCATAAGACGTCTCAAAAGGTGAATCGCTTCAACAGTAGATATGCCTGGCATGAATCCAATTTGGTTCTCTGTTGTACTTGATACTTGTCTTAACCTACGTTCGATCATTCTTTCCCACAATTTCATAGTATGGCTCATTAACTTGATACCTCGATAATTCGCACAATTCTAAATGTCTCACTTGTTCTTATATATGGGTATAAGTGTACTCACTCTCCATTCCTCGGGTATCTTTTGGTTTCTCCATATTTCATTAAATAGTCTTGTAAGCCAAGTGATTCTTATTTCTCCTAGTATTTTCCAAACTTTTATAGGAATATTGTCTGGTCCTACCAATTTACCACCCTTCATATGTTTAAGAGCCTCTTTGACTTCATTCTTTTCAATACGTCGGTAGAGATTATGGTCTATATATTTTTATGATTTGGCTAACTCTCTTAAGCTAATACTAATATTTTTATTTTCATTAGAAAACTTATAAAAATAGTTTTTCCATCTATTTCTTATATCATCATTTGCCACTAGAATTTTTCATCCTCGTCTTATATAATTAAGATCTTTAGTTTTCTTATCTTTAGCCCTAGCTATCCTAAAAATATCTCTTTCACCCTCTTTTGAGTTGAGTTTTTTATATAAATCCTCCCAAATTTTAGCTTTTGCTTCACTGACTGCCTTTTTCGCTTCCTTATAAGTCTCTAAAGTTTCACTAGTTTTCTTAGCATAAAAATTTGTAACATGCCCTCTTTGCCTTGATTTTATTTTGCACTACTTCACTCCACCACCAAGCTTCTTTTTGTACTGGTACACCTCCCTTACATTCACTTAATACATCTTTCACCACTTTCCTAATATGTATAGCCATATTGTTCCACATATCACAAGGTGTACCAAAATAATTTCAAGCATCTCCTTGAAAGACTTTCTGTTTAAATGTATCTTCTTTCTCGCTTTTGAGGTTCCACCATTTAGTCTAAATAGCTAGATGCACTCTTTTCTTCTTTGTCCATTTTTTTACTTATAAATCCATTACTAAAAGTTGATGTTGGGTGGTTAAGCTTTCTCCTGGAATTATCTTGCAATCTTTACAACATGCTCTATCTTTTTTTCTATAAATAAAGTAATCAATTTGTGTTTGTGATAAGCCACTCTTATAAGTAATTAAATATTCATCTCATTTTTTGAAGATCGTATTGACTATAAAAAGATCAAAAGCCATAGCAAAATTTAAAATATCCCTACCTTCGTCATTTATATCCCCAAAACTAAAGTTTCCATAAATACCTTGATATCATAATGCCTCTTTGCCGACATGTCTATTTAAGTCTACTCCTAAACAAACCATCTCCCTTTGTGGGATCCTTTGAATCACCTTATCTAACTCTTTCCAAAAGTTATCTTTATACTATCTTCTAATCCTACTTGGAGTGCGTAAGCACAAACTATATTCAAAACCTTTGTTCCTAACACTAATTTTAACATCATGATTCGGTCACCATATCATTGTATGTCTACTACACACCATATCATTGTATGTCTACTACACTATCTTTTAAATCTTTATTTATGATAATACCAACTCCGTTTCGAGCCTTTTCCTTACCAACTTGTATCCTCTATTTCCTTCGCTTTTTTTTCAACCTACTTTGTCTCTTGTAAACATAGAATATGAATCTTTCTCCGAATCATATTATCTACCACCTCCATTAGCTTACCGGATAATGTTCTGATATTCCAAGAACCAATACGAATCTTATTTTCTAGGACTAGCTTCCTTAACCCCCCGCATCTGTTCATATTGAAAATGCAGAGACCCTCTCTGGAAATTATTCACTACATTCGAGCGGTAATGTAGCGGGACTAACTTCTTTACCCACAACCGTCCATGACGTGGGAACCCTCTCTATAATTGATTCACTACATCCAAGCGAAAATGTAGTAGTCCTTGCTTACTTATCACTGCATTCGGGCTCTGTAGCGCGTCGCTAGGTGGGGATGCCCCAAAGCTCATAATTTGTGTAATCCATGGTATAAAAATCCGACGAAATTTTACGTTGACCGTTGGAAGCCTAACATAACCCTCCTCCTTTATCCGGGCTTGGGACCGGCAGTGGAAGGGTGATCCCTTACATAGGTGGAGTTTTCCATATAGATGACGCAGTGAGGAAAAATACATTCCTTTTGTTTCCCTTCTATTTTAAATCTCTTACACATAATCAAACACGTGGCATGTAAAAGATTAATGTTTTGTGAACTTTTGATTTTAATGTGTGATACTGAATAACGTAGTTTTCTATCTACTCTATTTAGGCATTTGCTGTCAAACCAATACCGGCAATCAATAATGGCAGGGTGCTGCAGGTTGGTGTTGTTTATTTTAGGAATTCTTTACTTGAATATAGGACTTATTAGGAAATACTTAATTTAAATGTTGATTAAGCAATGAGGTTTTTGCTTCTTCACCTGCTATTTTTTTTTGTTCATATATAGGAATCCATTGTGGGAAAGATCAATTCAAATCCAAACGCCGGCTGGGTGGCTGCCGTGAATCCTCGTTTCTCAAATTACACGGTAAGCTTTAAGTTTCCTTGTCACATACTTTGGTTTTGCTGTCACTCGTTAGTGATGTTCGATGGCATAATTTGGTTGTGATTAATATTATGTGGTATATTACAGATTGGGCAATTCAAACACATTCTAGGAGTAAAACCAACCCCCCCAAAAGCATTGGAGGGCATCCCTATTAAGATACATGATAGAAGCTTAACACTGCCACAGCATTTTGATGCACGAACTGCCTGGCCACAGTGTAGCTCAATTGGGAGAATACTTGGTAAATAACTAACATAAATTGCACTTTAGGTCTTAAATTCTTAATTGCAAACTAATCAAAAGTTCTCCTTTCTTGTGCGGCCGTGGTGTTTTGGGATGTTATTTCATTTCATTACAGATCAGGTAATTTCTTGTAAAATATTTAATCTTTTCCTGTTAATCTAGCTTAAGCATGACTAAATCTTTCTTTTTTCCCTATTTTCTCTTTTCATAGGGTCATTGTGGTTCCTGTTGGGCGTTTGGAGCAGTGGAGTCTCTCCAAGATCGTTTCTGCATCAGTTTTGATGTGGTAATATTTTCTTTGTACCATTAACGTTGAGGCTAAATTTAGAAACGTGATTTAAGGGATTTTTGGAGATTGTGAGTTGTTTAGTTGCCAGTGTGCCTATACAAAGGTCCAGGATGATTTAATTTGTTCATGTGATTAACTAAGCTACAGAGCCGCCAACTAGTGTGACGGACTACCTTATTCAATCTGATGAAGATTTTCTTCCTGTTCTTAATTATTAATTTTAACACTTCTTTTGTAGAATGTGTCCCTCTCAGTGAACGATCTGCTCTCTTGCTGTGGCTTTATGTGTGGAGATGGTTGTGATGGAGGTTATCCCATCTATGCATGGAGATACTTTGTCCGGAGTGGTGTTGTCACAGAAGAGGTACAAATTTTAATATAATAGCTAAGTTTTTAACTTGTTTGGATTTGACAGGAACTTTCTCATTTTGTGGATCGAGGTCCCTACCTGTTTGAGTCCTTAAATGGAAAAAGTTAGTAACCATCTCACATTCATCGGTAATTATTGTGTAGACTTGGAAACCTTGATATTGCTTTTTCTATCGAACAGAAGCTTTTCAACTTTATGCAAAAATTCTAGGTGATTTGCTTCCACCTTGATGTGCATAGTGTACCATCGTTGAGCCAACTAGGTTTTCCCAAGTCTAAAAGGGATCAAAGTTGCAGTCTAGTTTGGATTGCCAATCCATGAAAATTAGAGTGTAGACCTACTAAGGTTTAAGTCCAAATGGATGTTTCACTTTTCTGATATTTTTTTATCAAGAGTGGATCAATCTGAATTTGTCATTTACTAGTATATACCCGCTAAACTCTGCCCCTTGTAAAGGGTTGCCCTTGCACGGTCAGTCCTAAGCCGAATAAAGGAGGGTTGTATTAGGCTTTCTACAACCAACATAAAACTTTGTTGGATGACATTTATGAGCATTTCATTGAGGTGTCCCCTTTTAGTGGCCTCTATGTCATATCTCAGATATAGTAAACTAATTGCACAGAAGGTTTTCATATCATAGATGGATGTGGGTAAAGAAGCTTTGCATTGTCAACATGGACATATGTGCAAGGTGAGGGAGATAAGAAAGCTAGTTCTAGATAATAAGATTCACATGGTACTTAGAATAGAGGAACATTAATTAGCAAACTAATGGAGGTGGTAGATACTATGATTAGGAGAAAATTTAATATTCTATGTATATAAGAGACAAAGTGGGTTGGAGAAAAAGCAATTTGCAAAGGAAAAGGAAAAGGTTTGAAATGGAGTTGGTATTATTGTAAATAAAGATTTAAAGGATAGTGTAGTAGATATACAATGGCATGTGACCGAATTATGATGGTGAAAAGTAGACTTTGAATATAGTTTGTGCTTATCTACTCCAAGTAGGACTAGAAGATTTATAAAAAACACATTTTGAAAGGAGTTAGATAAGGTAATTTAAAGAATTCCATAAAAGGGAGATGATTTGTTTATGAGGAGATCTAAAAGAACATATGGGTAAAGACATATTAAGGTATTCATGAAACAATGGTTTTGGGGATTTAAATGAGAAATGTAAAGAAATTTTAAACTTTGCTATGTCATATGATCTCTTTATAGTCGATGCAATTTTTAGAAAATAAGAACATTGAATTACTTATAAGAGTAACTTATTACAATCATAAATTAATTATATTGCATGTAAGAGAAAGATAATGTTGTAAGGATTGCAAGGTAATTCTAGGAGAAAGCTTAATTATCCAATATTGACTTGTAATTATGAATTTGTAGGTAAAAAAGTGGACAAAAAAGTAAAGAGTATATAGAGCTACTCAGACTGAATTATAAAACGTCAAAAATAAAAAAGAAGATATATTTAAACAAAAAGTTCTTCAAGTAGATGCCTGAAACTATCTAGATATATATGTGGAACAAAATTCCGTCCATGTAAGGGATCACCCTTGCATGGCCGGTCCCAATCCCGGATAAAGGAGGGTTGCGTTAGGTTTACGATAGGCAATGTAAAACTTTTTCGAGCTTATTTACCATGGATTCTACAAATTATGATAGGGCTTTGTGAAAACAAGAATCCATGTAGCTGACCCCATCTAGTATGGGAAAAGGCTTAGTTGTTGTTGTTGTTGATACGTGGAACAATATGGCTAAACATATTAGTAAAGTGGTAAAAGAAAAGTAAACATAAGGGAGATATACCGATAGAAAAGAAAACATGGTGGTAGAGTAAAGTGATATAAAATAAAATTAAAGAGGGTATATTACAAATTGCATTATGTCAACAAGACTAATGAAACTTGGGAGGCTTATAAGAAAGCAAATAAAGAAGCGAAAAGACAGTAAGTGAAGTAGAAGCCAAAATTTGAGAAGATTTATATAAAAAGCTTAATTCAAAAGAAGGTAAAATAGATATTTTTTAGGATAGGTAAGGTTAGAGATAAAAAAAAAAACCAAGGATCTTATTTTTGTTAGATGCATCAAAAATTAAGGATGAGAAAATTTTCATAGTAAGTGATGATATAAAAATTGATGGAAAATTATTTTTATAAAATTTTTAATGAAAATATAGGTACTAGTATTAACTTAAGAGAGCTAACTAACTCAGAAGAGTATATAAACTATAATTTCTACCGATGTATTCAAAAGAATGAAGTCAAAGAGGCTCTTAAATTTATGAAGGTTGGTACATGTGTAGGACCATATAATATCTTATAGAAGTATAAGAGAGACGGGTATCATTTGTTTTAAAAGATTATTTAATGAAATATATAGAAACCAAAATATGCTAGAGGAACGAAGAAAGAGTATAATTATGCGGTATGCCTATATATAAGAACAAGGGAGATATTTAGAATTATATGAATTATCGGAGTTTCAAGTTGATGAGCCATACTATGAAATTATGAGAACGAATTGTTGAAAATAAATTGAGACAAGTATCGAGTTCAACGATGAACCAATTTACATTCATGCTAGGGAGATCTAGTCTCGTAGTTATTCACTTATTGAGATGTCTTATAGAACATTTTAGAGTAAAAAAAAACTTCATAAGATACTTATTGATTTATAAAAAATTCATGATAGAGTGTCAAGAGATATTCTTTGACGAACCTTGAAAAAGAGATATATCATATTGACATACATAAATCTTATAAGAGACATGTATGGTGGCGCACGTAGAATTATTGAAAAATAAGAAATTAGAACTATAAATAGGAACGTTAGAAAGTAAAGGCTTTCAACTTGATAGAACAAAGACAAAATATATGGAATGTAAGTTTGGAAAAATTGATGGAGATGTTACACGTAGAATTATTGTAGGTTGGTTAAAATATAAATATAGATAAGGTATTTTGTGTGACAAGAAATGTCATTATAGTTGGTAAGGTAAATATTATAGAGTATCAATTAGACCAACTATGTTTTAAGGTTCTACCTGTTGGACAGTTAATCATCAACATGTACAAAAGATCTTCGAGGCATAAATAAAGATGTTGAGATGGATTAGTGGTCATATAAAAAAAGATTGTTTTTACAATGAGATTATTAGAAACAAATTGGGAGTGACACCAATGATAAAAATGAGAGAAATCATTTTAAATGATTTGAATGTGTAGAAAGACAACTAAAGAAAGCTTCGATAAAAAAATACGAGAAACTAGATGGTGAAAATGCTAAAGGAGGAAAAGGAAAACCATAAAAGTGTTAAGAAAACCATAAAGAATGAACTACCTTATATTGAATTAATTGTTATCATAGGCACATGATTGAGCTCTACGAAAACTACCCAACACTATATCTAGTGTGAGAAAAGGCTTAGTTGTTGTACTAGTCTATACACGCTACTTGATGTCATTTAATTTGGAAAATTGTTTGTCTTCAACTCACCTGCTAGCTTGAGGATGCCAATTGCTCTCCTCAATTATCGCCAAATTTCCTAGAGGGAGGGAGGGTGGTTGGGATTACCTATCCATTTTTGAAAAAAGACAATATCTATGGATCATGTTATTCTAGTGGGAATTATTTTTGGTTATTTCGGTTGCTTAAATTTTCTTACATATTGTATCCTAACCTTAACCAAGGCTTCTCCCACAGTAGGTGGGGTTGGCTGAGTGAAACATGAGGCCTATTAGGAATATTGGTTAGTTATTGAAATTAAGTTGTAAGTTTTCAAGAACAAGAATTATAAATATGGGTAGTGTGTGTAAGCTAAATAAGTGAGTCTCATAGTGTGGTCATCAACACAAGAAACTTCATAATAGTCGGTAGTCTTCAGTATCTAGCTGCCAGCTGCACCTTGTTCTCATTCTCGAGTAAAGTTTCTGAAATTCCTGCCAGAATAAAATTGATCATTATTATCTGATGTAGTCCATGGAGAATTGCACTGATAATCTCGGTTGGTGCTACTCGTGCATTTTTTAGTCTTGAGTTCCTTCACAAATTTGACTTATTGTTCATTGACGTTCTTACAAACTCCGCCCATGTAAGGATTACCCTTGCATTCACGGTCCCAAGCCCGGATAAAGGAGGAGGGTTGTGTTAGGCTTTCGACAGCCAGCATAAAACTTCGTCGGATTTTTATAACATGGATTACAAAAATTATGAGTATTGCTTTGGGGCGTCCACGCCTAGCGACGTGCTGCAGAGCCCGAATGCAGTAAGAAGTAAGCAAGGGCCACTACATTTTCACCCGAATGTAGTGAATCAATTGCAGAGAGGGTTCCCATATCATGGATGGGTGTGGGTAAAGAAGTTTGTCCCGCTACATTGCCGCTCGAATGTAGTGAAAAATTTTCAGAGAGGGTCTCCGCATTTTGATTATGGACGGATGCGGGGGGTAAGGAAGCTAGTCCTAGATAATAAGATTCGTATTGGTTCTTGAAATATCGGAACATTATCCGGTAAGCTAATGGAGGTGGTAGATACTATGATTCGGAGAAAGATTCATATTCTATGTTTACAAGAGACAAAATGGGTTGGAGAAAAAGCAAAGGAGATAGAGGATACAGGTTTTAAATTATGGTACTCAGGTAAAGAAAATGCTCGAAACGGAGTTGGTATTATCATAAATAAAGATTTAAAGGAGAGTGTAGTAGACATACAACGATATAGTGACCGAATCATAACATTGAAATTAGTGTTAGGAGTAGAGGTTTTGAATATAGCTTGTGCTTACGCACCCCAAGTAGGACTAGAAGATAGTATAAAGACAGTTTTTTGGGAAGAGTTAGATAAGGTGTTTCAAAAGATTCCACAAAGGGAGATGATTTGTTTAGGAGGAGATTTAAATGGACATGTCGGTAAAGAGGCATTAGGATATCAAGGGATTCATGGAAACTTTGGTTTTGGGGATATAAATGAGGAAGGTAGGGAGATTTTAAATTTTGCTATGGCATTTGATCTCTTTATAGTCAATACGATCTTCAAAAAATGAGATGAACATTTAATTACTTATAAGAGTGGCTTATCACAAACACAAATTGATTACTTTATTTGTAGAAAAAAAGATAGAGCGTGTTGTAAAGATTGTAAGGTAATTCCAGGAGAAAGCTTAACCACCCAACATCGACTTTTAGTTATGGATTTGTAAATAAAAAAATGGACAAAGAAGAAAAGAGTGCATCGAGCTATTCGGACTAAATGGTGGAACCTCAAAAGCGAGAAAGAAGATATATTTAAACAGAAAGTCCTGCAAGGAGATGTTTGGAATTATGTTGGCACACCCTGTGATATGTGGAACAATATGGCTATACATATTAGGAAAGTTGTGAAAGATGTGTTAGGGGTATCTAAGGGAGGTGTACCGGCACAAAAAGAAGCTTGGTGGTGGAGTGAAGTAGTACAAAATAAAATCAAGGCAAAGAGATCATGTTACAAATTACATTATGCTAAGAAAACTAGTGAAACTTTAGAAGCTTATAAGAAAGCAAAAAAGGCCGTTAGTGAAGCAAAAGCTAAGATTTGGGAGGACTTATATAAAAAAACTCAACTCAAAAGAGGGTGAAAGAGATATTTTTAGGATAGCTAGGGCTAGAGATAAGAAAACTAAAGATCTTAATTATGTTAGATGCATAAAAGACGAGGATGAAAAAATTCTAGTGGCAAATGATGATATAAGAAATAGATGAAAAAAGTATTTTTATAATCTTTTTCATGAAAATAAAGATGTTAGTATTAGTCTAGGAGATTTAGCCAAGTCAGAAAAGTATATAAACCACAATTTCTACTGACGTATTCAAAAGAATGAAGTCAAAGGGGTTGTTAAACATATGAAGGGTGGTAAATCGGTAGGACCAGATAATATTCCTATAGAAGTTTGGAAAATACTAGGAGAAATAGGAATCACTTGGCTCACAAGACTATTTAATGAAATATGGAAAAACCAAAAGATGCCCGAGGAATGGAGAGCAAGTACACTTATACCCATATATAAGAACAAGGGAGACATTCAAAATTGTGCGAATTATCGAGATATCAAGTTAATGAGTCATACTATAGGTTAAGACTATACTATAAAATTATGGGAAAGAATTATCGAACATAGGTTAAGACAAGTATCAAGTACAACAGAGAACCAATTTGGGTTCATGCCAGGCAGATCTACTATTGAAGCGATTCACCTTTTGAGACGTCTTATGGAACATTTTAGAGCAAAAAAGAAAGACCTTCACATGATATTTATTGATCAAGAAAAAGCTTATGATAGGATACCGAGGGAGGTTCTTTGGAGAACTTTGGGAAAAAGAGGTATCCCATTAACATATATTAACCTTATAAGAGACATGTATGATGGTGCAAAAACATGTGTGAGGACTCATGAAGGAATGACAGACTTCTTTGAAGTTAATATTGGGTTACATCAAGGATCAACTTTAAGCCCATACTTATTTATAACGGTGATGGATGAGTTAATAAAACATATTCAAGATGAAGTACCTTGGTGTATGTTATTTGCAGATGACATTGTGTTAGTGGAGGAGTCTAAGGAAAAAGTTAATAGAAAATTGGAACTATGGAGAGAAACATTAGAAAGCAAAGGCCTCCGACTTAGTAGAACAAAGACAGAATATATGGAATGTAAGTTTGATCATTTGTTTACTTCAGAGGACATAGAAATTAAAATAGGCACATATTGCATTCCTCAGAAGGAAAGTCTTAAATACCTAGGGTCAATTTTTCAGAGTGATGGAAGAATTGATGGAGATGTTACGCATAGAATTAATGCTGGTTGGTTAAAATTGAGAGGAGCATCAGGTATTCTTTGTGATAAGAATATACCATTAAAATTAAAAGGTAAATATTATAGAGCAGCAATTAGGCCTGCCATGTTTTATGGTTCTGAGTGTTGGTCAGTTAATCATCAACATGTACAAAAGATGTCTGTGACAGAAATGAAGATGTTGAGATGGATGAGTGGTCATACAAGAAAAGACCGAATACATAATGAGGTTATTAGAAACAAAGTAGGAGTGGCACCAATAGAGGATAAAATGAGAGAACATCGTTTAAGATGGTTTGGACATATAGAAAGAAGATCAAAAGAAGAACCTATAAGAAGTTAGAAAAACTAAATTTGGAAGGTATTAAAAGAGGTAGAGGACGACCACAAAAGTGTTGGAAAGAAACAATAAAGAACGATCTAGCTTATTGGGAGTTAACTGTTAACATGGCACAAGATAGGGATCTAGTATGGGAAAAGGCTTAGTTGTTGTTGTTGTTGTTGTTCATTGACGATCTTTATAATCCATGTTATAAAAATCCGACGAAGTTTTACGTTGGTTGTCGGAAGCCTAACACAACCCTCTTCCTTTATCTAGGCTTAAGACCGGCAATGCAAGGGTGATCCCTTATATGGGCGGAGTTAAACGAGATACTTTGGACATATAGAAAGAATATCAAAAAAAGAACATGTAATAAGGTATGAAAAACTAAATTTAGAAAGTATTAAAAGAGGTAGAGGACGACCACAAAAGTGTTGGAAAGAAACAATAAAGAATGATCTAGCTTATTGTGAGTTAACTGCTAACATGGCACACGATAGGTATCTGTCGAAACAAAGAATCCATGTAGCCGACTCCATCTAGTATCGGAAAAGGCTTAGTTGTTGTTGTTGTTGTTGTTCATTGATGTTATTTACCTTAATTGCAAGGATACAATGAAAAAGGTCCAAATGTAAAACAGTCTGGAATATATTTGAGAGAGGGTCAAGTAAATACTGATGGCTGTTGGCATCACACCTTCTCCAGTTACCTTCATCTGTATAATGGGCATCTATCGAGCTCTCTCTTATACACCGCCGATTTTATCTGGCAGTGCAACCCTTACTTCGATGATGTTGGGTGCAAGCACCCAGGCTGCGAGCCTGCATATCCAACTCCCCAGTGTGAGAGAAAGTGTAAAGTGGAGAACCAGATCTGGGACGATTCCAAACACTTCAGTGTGAATGCTTACAGAGTCCATTCACGCCAACACAGCATTATGGCGGAGGTTTACAAACACGGCCCGGTGGAGGTGGCATTCACTGTTTATGAGGTAAAAACAAATCTAGTTCAAGATTAATTGATCTATCTTTTAACGTTTACTTTCAGCTGAAAATTTAAAAAATTCGACCAGTATGACTAGCATAGCTTCCAAGGCTTCCATGCTAAGTACTGCTTGGGATTGGCCAAGTGCCCAAGCTCATTACTTAGGGATCGCAGAATTTTGTTTGGTTGGGGATTTATGATCATTTGGTTGTTGGCTTGATATGAGATCTCTTCTATGGATCATAGGATTTTGCTTTCTACAAATCAGGCGTTTACAAACATGTAACTGGTGATGTCTTGGGCGGCCATGCGGTCAAGCTAATTGGATGGGGAACCTCAGAAAAAGGAGAAGACTACTGGGTTTGTTTCTGCAGTTTCTAATATAATTTAGTTACACTTTTGTCCTTTTTGCTAACTAGTTTTATTTAATTTTTGTTCACTTTCTGTAGCTTCTTGCAAATCAGTGGAACAGGAGCTGGGGTGATGTAAGTTTCTATAGTAACTTCTGCATATTTCGCGTTCCTGTTTTTATCTTGTTTTCACGTGTCACAAGGGTGGGGGTGCGGGACATGAGTGCTGAGTGTAGGATATGGCAATTTAAAAAATCATGAATATGGGAACAAACACCAAAACACACATATATACATGTATACATATATGCATACACACACATATACATCTATATATATATATATACATCTATATATATATATATGTATATGTATATGTATATGTATATATTATATTTTTTAATAATTGATAATATCTCCAAAGAAATTTTTAATTTTGAAGTTATTATTCACTAATAAAGTATCAGTAAGGCAGTAGTATTTCACAAAATGTCTTTTGCCATGGCACTACTCGCGGAGCCTATGGGTGCTGAGTATCGTACCATCGCGCACTGGTGCAACATCCTAGTAGAAGTGCCTGTTTGACATAAGTTTTCACTGGAGCATGTGCCTTGATTCTTTCAGGATGGTTACTTCAAGATCAAAAGGGGAAGTAATGAATGTGGAATCGAGGGGGATGTCATTGCAGGCATGCCATCATCAAAGAATATGATCAGGAGCTTTGTTGGTGATACTCAAGAACACGGCTCCACTCTTTGATCATTGTAATTTATTTGTTATATGAAACAAACATGCAATCCTTACAGGTGATATCTGCAGAAACTTGCATTTTTCTTCATCCTACATACAACAAACAGTTTCTCACTTTATGTACATCACTATATAATATCAACATCCAAGACCATTCCATCGAGAATCAATTGGCGCACAAGCTCTTTTTATTTGCCATCTCTGCAACATGAAACTGTGCCATGTACTTGAAAGATCTATCATGGGTGTCCTCCTCTGGAGGTTCATTCAGGTAGGCCCAGCTGCTTCTGGCCCACCTGTTTGTAAATTTAATTCTCAGTACTTAAGAGTACATAGCATAATAAAACAACAATTCAGCACTCACCAGTCATCTTTCTTCTTTGTGTTCTTCTGTTCATTTATCAAATCAGTCTGCTGAATTCTGGTTTCATGTTCTCCAAGTTCATTCACCTGTAGTGACAGATCAGACTAATTATGGCATAGTTTCAAGGAGAAGGAAAATATGTGGTAGACTTCATATCCTCTGTTACCCCTTTCCAATATGCTTCCTGATCTGCTCTTTTCTGCGTCTTCCAGTAATTTTCAATCTCCTCTCTGGTGAAGGACTTGTTTCTTTCCAGACTAACTGGTGCAACAATAAGAAAATTGGTGTATAGATAGAAACATAAGACTTGAACACCACGAGATTTCTGAGTTAAATGCTCTACATGATTGTGTTTGTATAAGCATGTGAAATGCATCCAGCTAAAAGATACATCTCAAAGATGCATGATATTCCATAGTTAATATGGATCTTACGTCATTTAGTGGTGTTAATATGTATTGCATCTTGCTGACAAGAGTTACAAAGCATGATGAAGATCACTCATCTTTCAGGCTGCTTCACTAAGCAATGATATGGTGCTGGATCAAAGAATAGGTAAGCTTACCTCTTTTGGGATCCACGAGAGGGGAATCCCAGCCTGCCATTAGAGAGCCCATTTGGACCAAAACCAATAGAAGTGAATGCTTTTCTTTGTAGATCTAGACTCAATCCTTGTAATAGGTGTGAGAGCACACAGAATTTTTAAAACCACACAGAAAAAAGTGAGAACTAGGGAGAAAGTTTAAAGATGCGGTTCCCCACAAGTGGAGAATGGGTTGGTTTTTGTTTCCAAGGAATGACAAACATGTCCTTGGATTGGTTAATTATGGAAGCTTTGTAATTTCCTGTTTTACCAGAAGGATAGGAAAGATATGAGTGATGAGTGTGAGTACCGGATTTGGATGAATTCAAATTTTCCTTTTCTAATGTGTTGTTGAATGATGGTGATGATGTTTCAACCTTATCGTCTTAATTGCTCAACATGATTGGCATGGTGACGTTGATTTTGGTATTTGTCTCTATCCTGAAAGCAATTGAACAAGTAAAAGATATAACGGAGGGAAAATATCTTGGGATAATACTTCGGGCAACATTTTCCTTGCCTACCGAGTTGTCCACCTGTTTGGCCAGGTAGAATCTCTCTCTCTCTCACACACACACACACATGCACACACACACGCACACAGGGAAACCCACCTAGAGGCATGTGGAGCTTTACAATCTTGTATCTTGATGCTCCGCTTCTACTGCCAAGGAACCGGTGCTATTGTCAAACCACTGAAAAGGATCACAGTTTCTCTAGGGTGTATCTGTTTTAATCATTTTTTACATGAAAATGGGTATAAGGGTATAACAATCCGCTTCTTTCTCTTTTGTGACTAATCTTCCTCATTTGGGTTTCTCTTTTGTTTTCTCTATGTGAAAAGCTAAGATCCTAAGAGAACTCATCTGCCACCATTTCCTGCATATTTTGCATCTAGTATACATGTCTCTTATAAGGTTTACGTATGTCAATGGGATACCTCTTTTTTTCAAGGTTTTCCAAAGAACTTCTCTTGTTACCCTATCATAAGTTTTTTCTAGATCAATAAATATCATGTGAGGGTCTTTCTTTTTTGCTTTAAAATGTTCAGACATCTCAAAAGGTTAATCGCTTGAACAGTAGATATGCTTGACATGAATCCAAATTGGTTTTCTATTGTACTCAATACTTGTCTTAACTTACATTTGATAATTTTTTTCCACAATTTTATAGTATGACTCATTAACTTGATACCCTGATAATTCGTACAATTATGAATGTCTCCCTTGTTCTTATATATACTCGCTCTTCATTCCTCGAGCATCTTTTGGTTTCTCCATATTTCATTAAATAGTCTTGTAAGCCAAGTGATTCTTATTTCTCCTAGCATTTTCCAAACTTTTATAGGAATATTGTCTGGTCCTACCGATTTACCACCCTTCATATGTTTAAGAGCCTCTTTGACTTCATTCTTTTGAATATGGTGGTAGAGATTGTGGTTTATATATTTTTATGATTTGGCTAACTCTCCTAAGCTAATACTAACATTTTTATTTTAATTAAAAAACTTATAAAAATAGTTTTTTCATCTATTTCTTATATCATCATTTGCCACTAGAATTTTTTTATCCTCGTTTTTTATGCATCTAACAGAATTAAGATCTATAGTTTTCTTATCTTTAGCCCTAGTTATCATAAAAATATCTCTTTCACCCTCTTTTGAGTTGAATTTTTTATATAAATCCTCTCAAATTTTAGGTTTTGCTTCACTGACAGCCTTTTTCGCTTCCTTCTTTGCTTTCTTATAAGTCTCTAAAGTTTCACTAGTTTTCTTAGCATAATGGAATTTGTAACATGCTCTCTTTGCCTTGATTTTATTTTACACTATTTTACTCCACCACCAAGCTTCTTTTTGTGTCGGTACACCTCCCTTACATTCACCTAATACATCTTTTGTCACTTTCCTAATATGTATAGCCATATTGTCCACGTATCACAAGGTGTACCAACATAATTTTAAGCATCTCCTTGAAAGACTTTCTGTTTAAATATATCTTCTTTCTCGCTTTTCAGGTTACAACATTTAGTCTGAATAGCTTGATGCACTCTTTTCTTCTTTGTCAATTTTTTTACTTGTAAATCCATAACTAAAAGTTGATGTTGGGTGGTTAAGCTTTCTCCTGGAATTATCTTGCAATCTTTACAACATGCTCTATCTTTTTTTCTATAAATAAAGTAATCAATTTGTGTTTGTGATAAGCCACTCTTATAAGTAATTAAATGTTCATCTCATTTTTTGAAGATTGTATTGACTATAAAGAGATCAAATGTCATAGCAAAATTTAAAATCTCCCTACCTTCATCATTTATATCCACAAAACCAAAGTTTTCATAAATACCTTCATATCCTAATGCCTCTTTATCAACATGTCCATTTAAATCTCCTCCTAAACAAATCATCTCCCATTGTGGAATTCGTTGAATCACCTTATCTAACTCTTCCCAAAAAGTCGTCTTTATACCATCTTTGAATCATCTAATCCTAATGCCTTTATCTTTTTTCTTCTAAAATGTCCCATAAGAAGTCTCAAAAGGTTAATCACTTCAACAGTAGATTTGCAAATGAAGTACCTTGGTGTATGTTATTTGAAGATGACATTGTGTTAGTGGAGGAGTCTAAGTAAAAAGTTAATAGAAAATTGGAATTATGGAGAGAAACATTAGAAAGTAAATGCTTCCGACTTAGTAGAGCAAAGACAAAATATATGGAATGTAAGTTTGATCATTTGGTTACTTCAGAGGACATAGAAATTAAGTTTGATCATTTGGTTAAAATTAATGTTGGTTGGTTGGTTACTTTAGAGGACAAGGTCAATTTTTCATAGTGATGGAAGAATTCATGGAGATATTATTACGCATAGAATTAATGCTGGTTGATTAAATGTTGAGGAGCATTAAGTATTCTTTGTAATAAGAAGATATCATTAAAGTTAAAGGTAAATTTTATAGAGCAGCAATTAGACCTACCATGTTTTATGGTTCTAAGTGTTGGGCAGTTAATCATCAACATGTATAAAAGATGTGTGCGACAGAAATGAAGATATTGAGATAGATGTATGGTCATACAAGAAAAATCGTATACATAATGAGGTTATTAGATATAAATTATGTGTGACACCAATAAAGGATAAAATGAAAGAATATCGTTTAAGGTGGTTTGGACATATGGAAAGAATATCAACAAAAGAATTAGTAAGAATGTATGAAAAACTAGATTTTGAAAGTATTAAAAGAGGTAGAGGACAACTACAAAAGTGTTGGAAAGAAACAATAAAGAATGGTCTAGCTTATTATGAGTTAACTGTTAACATGACACATGATAGGGCTATGTGGAAACAAAGAATCCATGTAGCCGACCTCATCTAATATGGGAAAAGGCTTAGTTGTTGTTGTTGTTGTATACTAGCATATTATAAGAAAGTTTTATCTTGTGACTCAAAGTGCACTTTATGTGCATGTGGCTTTTTAGATCTAGGATCTTCTTAGAGCAATCGTGATTAATTGGTAATGGCTGAACTATTGAATAATACAATCAAGCTCATGATACCGCAAGAACTTAAATGACTAGTCATTCAAGTAGTTCCTATAAAAGTGTAGTTACCGCTTAACCTATGTTGCATAAAGTTGTCACTAAATCTATGTTTAATAAAAGTAATGATATTGATATTATTTTCAAACTTATGACTATTCTTCATTTAAATAAATTTAAACAAATATGTAATATTTATGATTAGTGACAATTTTATTGTTATCAAATCTAGGACAATTAAAAGCAAGACGAATAGGAGAATGCTTATAAGTGACATTTCTTGTACATGTGCTCACTTGTGGCTATCAATCAACCCCTTTGGGTTGCAAGTTAACTCTAAAAGCTAGAAAACTCACAAATCCATGCTGACAAAATACAAACTTTATTTAATGAATCATTAGAAAAATAACTACATTAATTTAAACACAATGAACAATTATTACTTAAATAGTGTAGTATGACCAATAAGCTATGCCACGCTAAGGAAAACTTTTTCCGATTGCTTGCACAAATAAGTTAATGTCATTGTATCTCAAGTATACATGCTAACCCTCTAGACATCATGAGCTAATAGTTGCACAATATTGGCATTATGTCTATCACTTGTCCTAATATATTGTGTATCCATTCTAATACAATAATAACAACACAACCTTCTTTTTAGGCATAATTCTCTTCATCCGATATTGAATTTAGAGCACCTTAAACTTAATAGCTTTAGAGTCATCATTAACATTTATGTTTATCATGTTAGCTAAAATATTTTTCTTTCCACGTGCTTTCATCTTTAGCCTTAAGGAGACAAGCTCTCCAACCATCAAAAGATTAAGAATCGCATAAGTGTCATTAAGGAGGATAGTCATTTCACCCCATGACATATAGGAGTTGTTAGTGTCTTGTTGTCAATGCTTGATAAAAATAATCATCAAGGTATGATCTATCACCTTATATAGCAAATCTTCTTATTTAGATAGCCCACTTTATTGTAGAATATTGATTTCAATTGCCTGGCTTAACTTTGGTTTGTGTATGAAAAGTCAACTCTTGAAACTTTGTATTTTACGTGGGTTGTCATTACTTATTTCTTCTTTGAGAGAGACATGCCTCACATTATTTGAGAGAAAATAAGAGAGGAGGAAAAAGGCACCCTAGATGTGTCTCTTTGTAACAAAAGGAGTGGGGAGAAGGGAGAGAAGAGGGGAGAGCCATGCAAAGAAGAATAACCTATCAAACGGTGGGAGTCGGTGAAATGAAGCAACAAAAGATGGCAGAGCACCAACAATGATGAGAAGATGCAGGGGAGTAGAGCACCAACTATGGAGGATGAGTGCTTGGAAGAGAGAGTAGTATTGGGAGCAAAAAGGAGAGGGTGGGGAATGGGAGTAATTTGGGAAAGAATGTGTCTTTAATAAAAAGTGGTATATATATAGGTTGTCTTGTATGCATAATGATGCATAGTGTATAATTGTGAATAATTTCCCATTTTATATGATTCCAATACTCCAACCATTAGTAGTCACCCTACACCACCTTACTACTCCTTCACCTTCCAAACAACCTTGTACCAGTTAAAACCACCATTGTCAGTGGCAAGATCACATAGAGAACCATAAAACTATATAATTATATATATAGGATGTAGTCTATACTCAATTGTACTCCACGACTCATTTTTCAATTCCACTGTTTTAACCATAATCACCGCTTTCCATCATCTTCCATTATCTGAGACTGCCTTCTATCAATCAAAATTAGTTGCTACCATCAAAACCACTTCAAAAACTTAAATATTTATATATGTAGGTGATTTTATGGTTGTATTTAGGTTTTTAATGTGGCTTTCACGGTGGTGTTGGTGGTTTTCACCGATGGAATGTAGTTTTGAGGAGTGAAGGTGATGTAAAACAGTAGCCGGTGGTTGAAATAGTGGAACCTTGCGAAGCAAGCCACTAAGTACGATTGAGTATTGAGAATGAACTACTTTTCTCTATATATAGAGAGAGAGTAACTAGTCCATACTCGATAATCAATCGTACTCAATGGCTCGTTTTGTATGGTTCTATAATTTTCACCACCGATTGTTTCCTTTCGTTACCTTCCATTATTCCTTTACTACCAAAAACTACTTTTCACGAGTGAAAATCACCGTGCCACCACCAAAAATATGTAAAAAACTTAAATAAAATCACCTTATATAAATATTTAGGGTTTTTTAGGTGATGGTGGTGATTTTTTAGGAGCAATAGAAGTTAATGAAAAGGTGATGTCTAGTAATTGAAATAGTTGAATCATGCAAAATAAGCTATTGAGTATTGAGTATGAACTATTTCCTATATATATATATATATATATATATATATATATATATATATATATATATATATATATATATATATATATATATATATATATATATATATATGTAATATATATATATATGTATATATGTATTTATATATATATATATATGTATATATGTATTTATATATGTATATATGTATATATATATATGTATATATGTATATGTATATATATATATGTAAATGTTTAGATTTTTGCTTTGACCAACGGTATGTGTGTGTGTGTATATATATATATATATATATGTAAATAAGCTATTGAGTATTGAGTATGAACTATTTCCTATATATATATATATATATATATATATATATATATATATATATATATATATATATATATATATGTAAATGTTTAGATTTTTGCTTTGACCAATGGTATGTGGTTTTGAAAAGTGGAAGAGTAGTAAAAGGTGATGATGAGTGGTTGAGATGGTAGAACCATATGGATGGGGATTATGTACGATTAAGCATCATGCATAATTATGCATACAATACTATCTTCTCTCTCTCTCTCTCTCTCTCTCTCTCTCTCTATATATATATATATATATATATATATATATATATATATATATATATATATATATATATATATATATATACACATGTAGGCCCTACGAGCTGGCCCATAGCCCACCTCAATCCCTAGAACTCTGGTGGAGCCGTTCATTCCAGCTCTAAAATGGGTCAGATAATCTTGAAGCAATCCACCATTTTTCCAAGGTCGAGCAGGCCAGCCTCCCGAGGACCATTTTGACACCTCTAGGACCTATCTACTATATACATATTAGTGTGAACCGTCCGATAGGTAGAGCTTGTATGATATCAGGCATAACCTTGTCATTCTTTTATTTGGGAGGCAGAAGACAGGTGCACATCCAGGGTATCAAACTCATGACCAGTTTAGGTTAGCTACCACTAGTAGTGCAACATTATCAAATCTACATCAATAGAGAATGCTGAATTTAATCTACTTTGTCTCTAGGTCTAAACGAAGAGAAATTGGTCATTATTGATGTATCTTCTAGAATACATACCAAGTGAACTGTGAGTCCCAAGTGCAGCTATGCCTATAACATCCATTTTTACCAATCCAATACTATGGATAAGTCTAAGCTAGATTATTTTGTTCAAAAGGATGACTTCCCATAGGAACATCTAGACATGTCAGGTTTCAGGTAAACCGGAACTGACAGTTCCAAACTGCCGGTTCCGATGACCCGAAACTTGAAACCGTAACCAAACAGTTCTGAAACTGTCGGTTCTGGTTCCGTTTTATAAAAGATAAAACCGGAACTGAAGTGAATGGTCCCCGGTTTCGATTATGGTTTCACCAGTTTCAGGTTCAGCCCAGTTCAGTTCTGGCTATGTCTACGGACATCAATGGTTGGTACCAACTCTGATCCTTTCCACTATATAAACTGACTTTATTATATCTTACATAACTGAATTCGAAGGAGAGTTTGCTTTCCTACAAGCTTTGCTCAATTTAGCTACATGAGCTTTGTCACCTATGAGCAGAGCAAAATAAGCAAAGAAACCCTAAAATTCAAGAGAAGGAACCAGAAATCCAGATCGTCGGACGGATCTACTACTACAAATGCCTCCTCCTCTACTTATGTCACTAGGATCTATGGAAGTGGCTGCTGGTGTGTTGGAAAAAGATAAGGGTGGAAGCGTTTTCCACCTTCATTCAGAGAGAGTTCTCCTTCCCTTTGACCTTTGGAAGTGGCCGTAGATCATTTGGATAGAAAGAAAGATGGACAGTCCAATGACTACACGCCTAGGGCTAGCATGCTGGTGTGGAGATTTGTCACGCAGCCAGGGGCTCTTTGGGCACGAGTGCTAAGTCAGAAGTATGGCGTATGTCCCGATATTCGTCGTTGTCCCCCTTCTCGGTCTCTTCATTCACCCTTGTGGCGTAGTATGTCTGATCTTTGGCCTTTAGTGAAAGAGAAGACCCGCTGGACAGTAGGTAAGGGTAGGCAAGCACAGTTCTGGTTTGATAATTGGTCTGGTGCAAGACAGATTAATGAAAGCGTTGACACCAGCACTTGAAAACAGGCGGGTTCTATCATAGGTTGGAGATAGCTCCAACTGTAAGCTGTCTTAAGCGAGTTCCTCTGAAACCTTGGATGTCATTAGCAGGGGCCCCTCCGTAGAATTGGGTGACGATACGATTTGGTGGAGTTTGTCATCAGATGGAGACTGATCGGTGGCTTCGGCATATCAAAAGATGTTGCTCCTGATAGATAGACCAGAATCAGCTAAGTGGGATATGGCCAGTTTGGAACCGGCCAAGCGGTTTCAACCAGAAGAGAATGGGGCGAACAACCTGCTAGAATTAGATCAGTTGAACCAAACACGAAACGAGAAACCACTCAGTTTGGTGCTAGTTTCACCTTCCACAAAACTGAAACCAGAATTGATGGTTTCGAACCCCTGGTTCCATATTCTTTTAATTTTTCTTAAATTCAATTTTTTTAATGATTTTTCCCAGTTCCAAGCAATTTTCGGGGTCAAAACTAAATCAGTGATTCCAAACCAGAACAAGAACAGGCCCAGTCTTTGTCTAGGAAAACCGAATCCAGCAGTTTAGAACCATGGGTTTTGGTTTCCCCAGAACCGGCCATCTACGTAGGGCTTTGTCCGCATAAGAATCTCGACCAGAAAACTAGCACGAATTCAGATCAAATTGCTAATGGTGGATATGTTTTACATGTAACATGACCAAATTTCCAGTCGAAGCAAACTGAATCTAATTTAGTTGGATCCGATTTCTCTTGCTGGATCAAGCTACTCCCATTTCCATTCTGCTCAACTTGTTCGGTCTGGATCCGGTCCAATGGAATAGATCCTCAACGTTGACACTTTCTTCTTGTATTCCATAAACTAAACTAAGAAGCCGACAATGGAATTGTTTGAAGGAAAGAAAGGAGGAATCTGGGGAGCACGATCTCTTTTCTTTCTCCGCGCGCTGACTTCGAAATTCCGGTCACCGAAGACAGCCTTCTTTTCTTAAGATAAAACATCGAGCTTCTCAGTGACTTCCTTCTTCTATTTTATGCTTTTTAAAACTAAATACTATGAATTTATCGCAATATCCGAGCAATCAAGTTCAAAATTTAATTGCTGTTCTTGTTCTATCTTTATGCAAAACACGGCCTAAGACCAACAGAGGATGCTAGGAATATCGCATAGAACAAGTGATCTGATGCTACTAGATAATGGGCATATACACAAATGTGCACTTAAGGGGGTGTTTGATTCGCCTCTCATACAAGAATTATAGGATTAAACCTACATGAGCTTGTACGAGAAATCATGGTGATGTGTTTGATTCGTGAGACATTAAGGCTTAGGATTTCATGCAAGACAGAATGAGTGAAAGAGGTGATTCAGATTTTTATGAAACATATGGATTCCTTCTTCAGTTTTTCTTTTCATTTTCAAAGATAATCAAGCAAGTCACAATTTAATTGACTTCAAATCTTCACATTAGCATTTAACTCTGGGAAGATCAATCATGATATAACAAAGTCATTTAGAAGATAAATCATGATAATTTGAACAAATTGGCCAACAAGGAGCGTCCAAGTGGGTTCCATATACCTTTTCTAAGTAGGACGGATCCAGGTCTAAGTGCAAACATTAAAACCAACAGACCCACTCTCTTGCCCAATTAGAGATATGGGGATTTTTTATATTGGAAAAACTTTAAATTAGTATCACGTGGTACTTTATGGGTTTTTTTTGTTGAACATTGAGGTTTCAAAAACTCATCACTTTATTGTTTTTTACATTAACATCGTTGATGGTCGCTTGATGTGGCAAGTAGGAAGCATGTCTGCTATTAAGTAGGCAAATTACATGCCTAGTATTTGCACATATGCATTTTATTTGGATATTGAATCTATATGTCCGACTCAAAATATCTAATAGGAAAATAGATTGAAGATAAAAGGAGGAGGTTAGCATTTGATGAATAAGAAGGGTTCATCGGTGTTCATCTCCAACATTGACGACAGTTCAGTAATGGAAATGGTGTTGCGGATCACTTAAAAAGCATGCATACGACCACAAGCAATGGTGAATCAAACACCATCGATCTAAATTTTCTGGTGATCACTATTTTCACATTATTCACCCAATTAATATGAGATTCAGAGATCAAAAACCCTGAAAATCCTTCATCTAAGCTAATGTATTGTACTTGAATTGTGGACATTAGTCATTTTATATATCAGGGGTGTTAGATCGATGTTAGTAAAAAATCTATGATGTTTGCATGTTGTTCTATGTGTTTTGAGTCAAATCTTTAGTTAGGTATCAAATTCCATGGTCTTCACTTTGTTACCCCATGGTTTGTTATTACTTTACTACCTTGTAGTGACATAATCTCTCGTGATAATAGGTACTAAAATATTGAGTTTTTTAAAAAAATTAATAAATGTTTAAAACGTTAGAATACTTAATATATAAACAGTCAATTATAAAATACTCAAATAAATTTTTGATAAATCACAATTTACTGAAGTTGTTCATTATATATTGTGCACAGGAGATCGATATGGATTCGTGAAAAGGAAAAACTTGAAAGGACGATTATGAGGAATCCCTCGTTTGGCTGTGCATGACTTCCCGATCTCGGCCGTCAGGATCGCGATATAAAGGCAGATATGCAGGGAAAGGGATAGATAGGGGCTCTGTGTATCGGGTAGTTCGTCCCGGGGATGAAATTCGGAAAGGAGTTCGGAAAGCATCTGGATCAGACGTTGCCGGATTGGCGCGACAAATTCCTATCGTACAAGCCGTTGAAGAAGCTCCTCAAACAGATATCCGTGGTTGACCCTCCCGCCCCCGCCGATTTCTACGCCGGCGACGACGTATCAACCTCCAGTGTCCGACGGGAAGCGGACGGGGTCGAGCACTACGGAGATGACGGCGTTAGGGTTCCGTCTCCGAGAGGAGATGACAGGGAGCGGTGGGCGGATCTGGAGGAGCGATTCGTCGCGCTCCTTGATCTGGAGTTGGAGAAATTCAACGATTTTTACGTTGATAAGGAGGAAGAGTTCATCATCCGGTTTCAGGTAAATTGTAGTTCGTTGTTTCCCCATCTCCATAGATATCTTTTCTTCGCTTTTCGGATTTAGATTTCTGCGTCTGAATGCCATTTCTTGTTCGTGTACGTCTGTCCTGTAAAAACTGTAGAAATTTCGCTATTGATTTTTCTCGTGCATCTATGATTACGGAATGAGTTGAAAACAGTTCCGCAATTGGAATTGCACATCAGACCAGTGAAATCGTCTCTCTGTCCGTGTTGATCTTTGTATCTTGGAAGCATGTATTAGAGGAAGAATATTCTTGAAAGCAGAACGTTGTTTTGTGTTGTCATCATTTGACAGTGTAATTCGTCTGGGCGTCCTTGATGGAATGCCTTATTTTAGTCTAATATATGTTTGACAGCATGAAGGAGTCGCTGCTACAGGAAGGAACCATATATGTGGATTGATTGCAAAAACGGCACCAAGCTACAAAAGCTTGGCATTTAATTAATGAATTCACTGTTTTCTTCAGGATTCAGATTATTATAGCTGTTTGATGGCAATATTGTTTTCATCTACTTGGTGTTTTCTGTCTGATTGTATTTTAGTAACACTTAATACAGTAGCATAAGAAACGTTGGTTCTGGAACGGAGGAAATTGTTTCGTTGAGAACCTGTTCGTCTCGTGGGTAGGAACGGTGAAGCTGTTCCTAGGAATACCCACACTGTAGAGAGAAGTCTCAATATGTTTCATTTCATCGTTTTAACTTTTAATGGTGGTGTTTGTTGGAAGTTACCAGGGAAAAGAAAAAAAATGTGAGACTGGAGAACCTCTTCACTGTTGGGGATGTATGGAGGGACCTATTCAGAACAAAGAAGGTTATGATAAGAAAAGTCGATTGCAAACAGGTTATTCAGATTAGAAGGATGATTTTTAGCTTCTTGTAATTTTACGGTCCTTTAGACCACTGTGTTTGTCTGGCTGTTCAGAGGATGGTTGTTCACGCTTACTCATCCCTGGGCTTATATCTTATGGGCTTCTCGTTCATGTGAGCCTTGGGCTTAAAAGAGCCTGCATTTCAAATCTTACAAACTTTGTTGCTTATCCTCATGGGTAGATTACGTACAGAACCAGACAAATTGTCTTGCGATGGTAATTTCTGATGAAAAACAAATGGTCTTGCGGTGGTAATTTATAGTTATCTTGTTGATGGGAAACCAACCTTGTGAAAAGCCTAAGCTCGTATACGTGTTCGCCAATAAGTATCACCAGCTTCAGAATCTCAGTGTTGAAAGAATGGGACCGATTATAGATCTTCTCCTTGTAGCTCCTGCTTGCACAAAACTTATTAAGCATATAAAAAATTGTTGTCAGGCGGTGTATCTGCATGTAATATTACAATTTCCAGACATGGGACCAGAAGCAATATACATCTGTGAGGAGGTAAATGGTAATCTTGTATGGTGTCTCATTATTCTCGTAATTCTAAGATATTGAGTCAATTGGTTCCATTAGACCACCTCCACCATCTGTTTCTTCCATACTCAGTTTATGAGACATCTACTGAACCACATTAGCAGCGCATCTGATCACCTTGTTGGGCTAGAACTTCATTGTGTTCCCTGCTCACTAAATCTTGGCTTTTGTGGAATTCTACCCACTAGTTCACTTATGGAAATGCAGATCTTGGATATTCAAGATCGGTATGTTCTCCGCAAGCTTCTGATTAGCTGCTGGAGTCCCACTGCTGTTTAAAAAATTATCATTTACCAAGTTCTTATCTCGTCACTACTCTTTTTCATGTAGTTTTGACTTTTAACTTTTAAGTAGTAAGCTTTAATGTTAAAGCCTCTTCTGGAATTATTTGACGCAAGTGAGTTGATGTGTTGTCATCTTACTACATCTAGTAAAGTTTATCTTTCTAGTACATGCAACTATGTCACACGGCTAGGGTATATAATATTATATATTATATATAATATTGAAGCTACAACAAGTGAGACATCAATTAACATAAGTATATGACAATAGCAAGTACACAACTTTATATTAAAGTAAAACACATAAACGGTAAACAACTACTAATTTCATCATAATACGCAAATCAATCTTAACATATCCGGACCCATTTATCCAAAAAAACCCGAACCTCAAAATCGATACCAGATTTTGAAGTGTAGAATATCCACACAAAAGGAAGTGAAGAAGGTCTGCGTTGAGATATTTTTCTATGTTCATCGGCGGAGTTTCATGCAGTGTTGTCTGACGCGTATCGTATCGTGTATCGCTGGGCTCCACGATACGGGCGTATCGTATCGTACTTTAATATTAAAATAATGTAAAAATTAATTAAAAATAATAAAAAATCGAAAAAAAATCAGGAAAAAATCAGGAAAAATCTGATAATTGCTTTAAATTCATATAATGTAAGTTTAGTACAGATTGAGCATTCAGCATTAAACAATTACATCCAAATTTACATATTTTGAATCCAAAAAATAAAATACAGACATAGTTTCTAGTACACTACAGTTACATATAATGTTACATTTTACAAATTGTAATCAGGATCATCAACTAAATAATCTTCATCTTCTCCTTGTTGCAGATCCTCATCATCATCAGCCACGCCCACACCTTCTTCTTCAAAATCAAATTCTTCATCTCCATAATGTTGTTGCACTCCTTCCAAATTAATCCAGGCAACGTCTTCTTCTGTTAGGAGGGCATTTTCTTGAGTGTCTTCCATAACCCAATCTTCTAATATATCAAAATTATCCAAACTTATTGGATCGAACTTACTTTCTTCTCTATTTACTTTTTTTAATTGCCTACGACACAAACAAAGATAAACAATTAGTAAGTAATATTAACAATTGAAAATTGAAGTTAAACAATATTGAATTGAAAATTTGAAAGTAATACAACATTACCTTTCACGAAGGCGCATGTTACAACGAATATAAACCAAATCATTAAGCCTTTTGTGTTCCAACCTATTATGCTTTTTTGTATGGATGTGTTAAAAAAACTCCAATTTCTTTCACAACCTGTTGCACTATAGGTTTGGCTTAAGACTCTAACTGCAAAATCTCTAAGGTTTGGACAATCACTTCCAAACCTGTTCCACCAAACATCTGTAAAAAAAATATAAACATTAGAGACATAATAATCCACAGTAACGTAAGATGCAACTTAAATATGAAAATAAACAATGTACCTGGACGCATCGTAGAGCGGTTGCGAATTGCAACATGCAAACCCATCAAGTGAAGAGCATTATCATATATCTCCATCTCTCGATGTATCGCATCTATAAAGCTCTCATCAGGGACTAATCTGTCGATGCATTCAATGATTCCTCGATTAACCTCACCGTCCCTTTTGAAGGTTGCTGAGTACCTCAATGATAGGTTTAGATAGTAGGCTGCTGCATGAATAGGCTGATGCAATTGTTTATTCCATCTACTATCAATTATTTTCCACACGGGCACATAATCTCTTTTTTTTCTATTAAAGTTATTTCTGATCGCTTCTTTTGCCCTGTCCATGGCTTTATAAAGGTAGCCCATTGATGGTTTCTCCTCGCTGTCAGCCAATCTCAAAACTTTCACTAAAGGACAAGTAATTTTCAATAATCTGATACATGCATTCCAAAATGAACTTCTAAAAACCGTTTCTGCAATCTCATTTAACTTTTTGTTCCTTCTGTTTTGAGGCAACTCTGCAAATTATTGCCACTTATCTAAGGAGAACATTCTCTTTAAAGCTTGCTTCTGTCTCATAATATTCTGTACAGATAAGAAGTTTGTTGCGAACCGAGTTACAGTTGTGCGAAGAAGCTCTGCACCTTCTGTGTATCTCCTCATCATACACAAAACAAATGCATGGTTGTAAATGAATTTTGTAATATCTTGACAACACTCAGTTGCTGCCTTTATTTCATCCATCTCACCAATATCCTCGAGGATGAGATCTAAACAATGGGCTGCACATGGTGTCTAGTAGAAAGTCCCATAAATATCAGCTAACTCCTTTCCAGCTGCTTTGTAGTTAGCTGCATTATCTGTAATCAATTGGACTATATTTTCTAGCCCAACCTCCTGAATAACCTTATCAAATTCCTCTCGTAGGATCTCTGCAGTGTGCCTCTCCTCTGACATATCTAGAGATCTCAAAAACATGAGTCCTTTAGAACAATATACAAGAAAGTTTAGCAATGTCCTTCTTTGCCTATCGTTCCATCCATCTGTCATGATAGTGCATCCTGTTTCCTTCCACAATTATCTCAAAGTCGAACAGTATTGCTGCACTTCAATCACGGTCTGATCTAATATCTTCCCTCTCAACTTCTGATAAGAGGGCATCCTGTATCCTGGACCAATATTAGCAATTGCATCTGCCATTGCTTGAAAATGAAAACTGTTTGCTGTATTAAATGGAATGCATGCATCATAAAACCATCTGCCCACTGCAAGGTCTGCTTGATCATGCAGTTGTTCTGAAGCTATAGCAGCACGAATTCCTGGCTGAGCACCAGGTGTAGTGGAAGGAGGAAAGAACGAATATATGCTAGAAGAAGAAGCTCTTCCTCTACTCCTTCCTGAACTTCCTCTTCTGCCACCTCCAAAGTCTTCAGTTGCAACCCTCTTTCCTCTGCTAGGTGCTCGCGAACTGCTACTACCAATATCTGTTCTAATATCTGAAGGCAAATTATCAGTGAATCCAACTCCAGTGGCAGTAGCATCATCAGCTTCTTCACACATCTGGAAATCATCCTTTTGTTGTCTCCTTTCCTGTATGCTCTCAATCATCTGCAAACATTGTCATTTAATACCTTTTGGCACACTTTTAACTCTGCCTGTGCATGGAGCAACTTCTTTCCTAGTTCCTGCTAGGTGGTGTTTTAACCTTGAAATTCCACCACTAACCACCTTTTCACAAAATAAACATCTGATTTTTAACCTTGAACCCTTAACTGGTATACCCCACTGCCATGTCGGATCATCGGACTTTGAATGAGTCTCTACCACCCCTTCCTACCATCTCAATGGAGTACTTTAATTCAAACAAAAACCTGAAAATAAAAGCACTTCGTAAATCCCCCAATCTTCAAATAACACTCAAATCGAGTGTCTCCCACTTCATGAATGCAATAAAAATCGTATACACACTTAATAACTTCATATTTTGTCATTAAAAAAAAACTGAAATAACACAAAAAACAATAAATATAAAGGAAAAAACATTAAAAATATACCAAAATCCGAGTTTGGAGGCTTGCACGAACACCGTAGGGCACGATTTTGGAGCTTTGAACACTAAGGAGGCGAAAACCGGCTCTTAGGGAGCTTGAGGAAACCCGCGAAAAATCGCGGGTTTCAGTCGGCCCGAGAGACCCTTTATAAGGGTCCCAGGGCATATTGCCCGTATCGTACGATACGGGCGATACGCACCGTATCGTGCGATACGGGCGATACGCACGATACGGGCCGTATCGCATGATACGATGCGATACGCCCGCACCTGCGATACGGGCCCCTGTATTGTATCATGACGTATCGCACCATATCGTACGATACGGTGCGATACGGACAACACTGGTTTTATGAGAGATATGGAAAATAAGCTGAAGGAGCATTTTAGAAACTATGATGAGGTAACTCAGGTGGTCATCATGGGAGATAAGGTCACGAGTCGACTAAGAGGCTTTGGTTTCATCGTCTTCGAGGATTACTCCCTCTTTGATCAGGTTCTCCAGGATAAATACACCATAACCGGTAGAATTGTGAGTTAAAAAAAAAAACTACGTTTTTTTTTACCATGCCTCACCGACACGGTGTCGGTGTTGGTGTCACACCCATGTCGAGGTCGACATTCCACCTCTTAGAAGTGTCTGGGTGACTTAGGCATATATTTTTGTCTTCATACTTTTTTTCAAAAATCATGATGAAGATGATTAAATACCAATAGGTTGAGTGTGAATAATTATTATGACTATGAACATATTTGGGTTTGTAAACGAGGATCAATTCACAAGAGATCCCATATCTCTATTTGGTGTACTTCTCTTTTATGTCTTTGATTTTATAAAGCACAAATAACAAAAGAGAAGCGCATAATTTATTCTTAATTTTATCTGCAGGAACTCAAGGAGAGGATCGAAAGAGAGAAGGAGAAAATCCACGGTGGTGGGGATTCTACATCTGAGAGTGAATTTAGTGACGAGATGATTGACATCCGCAAGGACTTTGTTGCTATACATGGGCAAATGGTACTCCTGGAGAACTATAGCTCCCTCAATTTTGCAGGTAGTTCTTCTGTGTGATCCTATGTTTCTTGAGCTGCAAAATTTCACCTTGAAGTACTAAAATAGTTGTTATTTGCAGCTCTTGTAAAGATTCTGAAGAAGTATGATAAGAGAACCGGCGCACTCTTACGCCTGCCATTTACGCAGCGTGCCCTTCATCAACCTTTCTTTACAACAGAGCCTCTCACTAAGCTGGTTCGAGAATGTGAAGCTAATCTTGAACTTCTTTTTCCCCTGACAGCAGAGGTTGTTGAACCACAAACTAATGCGGAGAAGAGTGCGTTCCCAAACTCTGTTGAGCCTGCTGCATCTCTCCAGGAGGATAACGTGGAAATCTACCGGAGTACTCTTGCGGCAATGAGGACCATACAAGGTCTTCGAGGAGAAAGTTCGACAAGGAACCCATTATCTTTTCCATCCTTTTTACAGAACGAGGGTGATGACGAGTCTTATGCTGGCGCAGCTGAGAACTCGGTTTCCAGCTCGTCAACAGTTGTGCAGAATGAAGAAACTGATCAAGAGACATCTTTTCCTTCAAGTAGAACTGATTAAGCAACGGAGAAATACTTTCTTAACAAGATGTTGACTATCAAACGAAATAATAGTTTAAAATTATGGAGACAGAAGACCTGCATGATGGTGATGTCCTGCTTGTACAATCTGTAACAAGTCTGCTAATAATATCTTCCCAAGTATTTCTGCTCCCTTTTTCTCAGGTGCCGTGTCATATATGTTGTGTGATCTTGCCACTGGTTGCACTCCCTGTTATTAGGTAACTCTCTCTCTCTCTCTGTGTGCCGTGTCATGATGGTGAGGACCTTTTTCATGATGTCTAAGATTTGGCAAACTGATTTCTACACCAAATAATACACCTCCATTTATAACTGATTTACGATATGGCCCAATCTCACTCCATACCCCAAATGAGCCCTGGGCTCAAGTCAACAAGCCTCCACCATCCTATTATCTGAGAAAAAGTGAAGTACTTTGAAAATAATCTTGAAAGAAGGTCCTGAAGAAATGTAAACTTTTTATAAGTCAGTCAAAAGAGAACTGAAGCGTTGGCTTTAGTTTTGGTGGTATAGAAACTAATTAACCCCCTTATCAAGATTTTGATCAACACCTTAGAAACTTTAGCTTCTCAATTTTTGTACTTTAGAAACATGTAACTTTACCTTTATAAATAAGTGCTAGTTATGCTTTGATTTATGATGAATGAATTCCAACTTCTGTCTCCCTCACCCAATTAACCAATCAGCAGAACTTTCATTTAGCCAGCATCAATTTAGCAGGTATTCTAGTGTTATATATAGTCAGTCACCGTTTCACAGGTGTCAATGTCCATATTTTACACCACCTAGCAGAGGCCCTGAAGGGCAGATGTCATGGTTTCGATACCTAGGGAGTAACATATCTTGAAAGAATTTGGTTAACTCCAACTCGTCAATTCCAAATAATGATAATGATAATGATAATAATAAGTAATAATTAAAAGATCCCAAGCACAAAGATTATTGAGAGGGAAGACATGAGATAAATCTGCCATTCCTCCGAATACCAAAGTTTATATGATCTTATTCCAAAAGAAAACTACAGTGAACCGTGCCAAATATATGGATGCAGCCAAGCAATCCAAAACAGGAAATTGTGTGCACCCTTGTCGAACGAAAGCACATTGAAAACGAACTCCTCGCCTGGATAGCTTAATAGCTTTTCCGGAAGGGAGACACTAGTTGTTATTTATCTACTTTAGCCCTTTACTCCGCTTTCAAACTAACCTACTTTGGATTGGACCTCACTAGTAGATATAAGATCAATTTGAAATGCGGAAAACTCCATTCGGTTCTCGATGGAAACTTTTTTCTGTGAATTCTCCCCGGAACTGAAACATCATTTCGAGATCTTCAAGCATATACTTATTTCAGGGGGTTCTTAGGGTAAGGAAGCTTATGGTAAGGGTTGCCTCAAGGAACTGAACAGCTTGGGCACCGCATTATGCACCCTCCTCCACAAAGCTAATCCCACTACCTCCAGAGAAAGCACTAATGATTTATTGACGCTGCCTAGACATAACTGTTGGGCACAAACTGAGCTAAATCACTCTGAGAACTTGACTTAAAAGGATGGTGGTTCCGACATATCCATCCGGCAGAACGTTGGTGCGGGCAATCTTCAAGTACGAGTGGTAGCAATCCTAACACTGCCAACGATCAATGGTTGTTTGGAATCAATTCGAAGTAACACTTTGAAACACTTTAATACATGACTCTTCGAGCCTTACCAATCAAAGTATCAACCTAAGCTGAATGGTCATGTCCATCTTAGATTGAATCCTTGATGGCTTTTATAGCAGATAAAATTATACGAACTCGAATGTTGTAGAATATAACAGAAATTCAGAGCGTTAATGAATTCAAAATCCAAGAGTAACCACTATACTTGCATTCACTATACATTAATATACACTTCTCACTAATCTGAGCCATGATATGGTGGCCAACACAAAGTAAAAACTTTAAGAAATTCGTGGTATACACAGATCGAGTAGTTCTCGTTACAATCACCCTATATATCTGTTGATCTTTGATACACACCCTAGAAATCGGTTGATCGATCTAGCTGCATAATCCGATCTCCAAAATATATACTACCTTTTGCTTAATCAAATACAAAAATTTAGATGAGCCGGGATGGCGCTTTGTACGCATTCCTGTTACGCTAAGCAACATAAACTTCAACCAGATAAATCTGTGTCCATACTGATACAGCTGCCGCAGTTCACAGTCCATACGTCCAGCCATGGAAGAGATGTTGAAGGTAAAATGTGCCACGACATGATATATTTCCTTGTGGGATAGGCAAAACCTCAAAACCTGCTACTTGTCAAGCCGAAGATTATTGCACAGGTGCCCGAGTTCTGGTCTGGCATCCATCCATGCAGTGAATCCAGACTCACTTGCACTTGCATTCACAGTTGTAAAGAGATAAGACCTGAATGTAATGAGGAAGAAGTACCTCCTGCAAGTATACATTGAGAACAAACATGCAGAACTCCAATTTATCAATGTTGACAATCCAACAAAGCCATCCTCTGAGTGCAAATGGCTTACAATATAGTGAGAGATACACAAACTGGATATTCATCAGAAGGAAATCTTGTTAGAACCATGATCTGACCTTAATGCCTTGATGCCCATATCCATAAGGTATGACTTATTCTCATCATCAATATCAGAACTTTTCTGCAACTCTTTCCTGTAGTAGAGTATGTCCTCTCTAAGATTGCCAGCACCCAAGCACCTTTGAATAACAAAAGCAAAAAACAAGAGAACGATAACATGCACATCAGCCAGAAGTAGTGAAGGAAAAAGTTAACGTACACTGCATTAACAGAAACAAAAAGAGACACTGCCAGCAGAGAGCTGTCATGGAAGAGTCGAAAGAATATGCATTAGAGATCTCATAGTGACAGCAATCGAAATAAAGTCTGTTCGCATAAGAATTATGGAAACTAAAAACTTGCTTAAACTAAATTCCAAGATACTTAAATAAGGTCTTACAAAATTACATGTGTATTAAAGTAGTCCCATCTATGAAAACCGTCCTTCTGTCATAAGTAGAGTAGTGAGTATATACTACAAATGGGAGTTTCCTTACAGAATATAAAAAGTCACAAGCTTTGATCTTCATATTGGTTATGTGATTATGGTTCATGATATTCATATGGAAATAACATGACAATATTCAAAATATCAGTAATCCGGTAGACAAGTGTACCTATCTATGATAGCATCTACTTCCGCTTTACTTTGGGGCCCATACACTAGAACTCTAGTAAGGCTCAGAATGTCACGGTAATCTCCTTGTCTGAATGCATCATCTTCATCTAGAGGTTTAGTTGGAAACCGTCCCCTGTGAACCATAAATTGATCCGTGCTGTTGACGTATTCAGATTTCTCTGATTGAGATGGTTCATCAACATGAAGCCTGAGAGACGTAATGGCCATTGCATATGATACACTTCCAAATCCCGTATGAGAAACAAATAAATAGCAGTCTGCAGATCTGGAAACAAGAAAAGGATTGCTTGATCAACAACAAAGAGCATCACCTATGAGCGAAGTGCTACTAATCCATGTCAGGTAAATTCATTGCGAACATATCAAAGGAACGGTAACAGAAACCAAATCTGAACCTGAGTCATGGTAAGTAAACCTGACATCAAGTTGTATCCCTTGCAAAGTAGGCATCCCAACTTTCAGGGTTGCTTTTACCTTACCTTACCTAAGCCTTTTCCGATGTTAACTGGGGTCCGCTAGAGGGTGCAACACAAGGACTTCCTAGGAGGTCACCATCCTAGTATGATTCTCACCCAAACATGCTTAATTTCGAAGTTTGGATGGGATCTGATGCATATTTGCTAGAAACGCCACACTCCTTAAGACCTGATAAAGTTTTACACTGACCATAAGCTAGGTGCCGTAAGCTACCTAACGCAACCCTCCTCCTTTATCCATGCTTGGGATAGGTCATGCAAGGGTGATCCCTTACATGGCAGAGTTTTTTGGGTTGCTTTTGATGAAATAAAATTCAACAGCACGAATTCGTCCACTGTTTAAAGTGGTGAGGACAAATGTCATAATGTTCATGCAAACGGCAATATTTGTTATCATTGGACGAAAAGAATCTTCTGACATACCCATCTGCACATAATTGAATCGCATCAACATCTGAAGCTAAAGCTTCTCTTTCTCTTGTAAGAGGAATTCTCCTGTAATCTATGTTGTAGCCTTCATCATTGAGAGCAGCGTAAACTTCAGCAGGAGTCTTCACGTCATCTAGTAAAACATTCTCCCAGTACCCAATCACATTTGGATGCTTTGCTGATGGATCAAATTCCTCCCGGTGCAAAAGCATTCGACCGCCAGATTGTGTTACTTCAAACAAAATATCTTCTTTCATTCGTGCCTCCATATGCTCCACCTGTGCAGAGATGCAATAAGTTAGCAAATAGCATAAATATGTATTAATTTGGGAAAGTAAAAAGAGAATGTGAAAACATACGCCCTTACCACAGGGCCAGTGATCCCCACATGCTTGAGTGTGTGAACTGCTTGATTGAGCTCCCTAAGTACAAATGGGGTTCCATTGATGTAAACAACAGCTTCCTCTCTTAGATCAGTCAAAATCACTTTCTTTCCGATACTTCCAGGACCTACAGATTTAGCACCCAACAGCTTAAGCAGTTCCTTTGCACCAGCAATTGTAGGTGTGGCCATGCTATACACAGGATACCCATCTACCTGAGGGAAAAACTTCTATAAGCAAGAAATTTCTGGAGTTAAAGAGAAAATTATATGAAAAACCTGGAGAACAAAAACTCAAAGAAATGGTGACATAAAACATAGCAAACACCATATATGCAGACAAAAAAAGCCAGTGGCACTTGCAACGAAAGTAATCAAACTAACAAATTCAGAGGGATCAGGAAGCAAATCGCATACGCAGAAGCTGTAGCATGGTTCTTTTTGTTCCTAGTGACATACTCAGATGCTGCATAGCATGTCAAAAAGACTATGAAGATAGAATATGGATGGACACATGATGAGTAATAAAATCATTACCAAAGACAAGTCATTTCAGACACTTGTTATACCTTGACATGTATCAGACTGGAAACTTCGAAGTCAGATGTCCAACTGTTTCGGTCCAGAAACAACTGGCCTGAATGATGATAGCTAGACTCTTGATCTGATCCAGTGATTCCATGGTGCTGTTCAGATCAGAATCATATTAGATGTACTTGCAATTTTTACTAAATGTTGCAGTTCAGACACGGATCCACACTAACTTACTATAACTAGTTTGATTCCTCTCAAAGTTCAAATCCCATGTCTATGCCTTTAGCACCTCACCCCATTTGAAATTTCCACAAAATCCCAATTGGATCATCGTACGTACGAGTGTGTTTTTGTGTACACACATGTATGTGTGAGAGAGAGATTGATTGAGGAGGGAGCGGGGGGTCGGTGGTTTTTGGGTATAGAATGAGCAAAGTGTGAGGCTTAACTCATATTTCACAAAGAAAGCGAAAGGGACAGGGGACAAACGCCAACGTTTTGAGAATTTCTTCAGATTGGCAGTGCTTGAGAATTTCTTTCTCTAACATTATGAAGACGAGAAAAGAAATAGGTGAATCGCATCAGTTCTGCAAATAGTGCAAACGCGAGGTTTTGGATGCCCAGGAGCTTGCCTAGTTCCATGTAAAAGTGAAACACACTTGAATAAAATCATTGCATATGGAACACCTAGTTGCACCAGCACCAACAGTGTCAAAGTATCAGGTTAAAAAATGACGAGCTGATAACCAGAAACCGACCTTGAAAACATGAGGAGCACCAGGAATCTGTATGTGACTTGAGGTTCTCTGGCCGGGAAAGAAGTACATCTTGAGTATATTACCTTTTCCCAAGATTGATCCATTACGGGCATTCACAATGGCTTCCATCACCGCATCACCATGATGAGCCTCATGAGGTGTTCTCAGTTCCACCTGGCATATCATTGTGCAACTTCTCTTGATGAGTATGCTACTGCAAAATAATAATGTTGGACAAGAGATAGAACAGAAGAGAAACATTACAGGAATATTGAAGAATCTCCCAGGCCGCAACCTTATGCTCCATTTCATTGCCTGAGCCTCAGGCCTCCTATGTATCCAAGTTTTGAATGTGATCCTTGATTCGCCTTGCCCACAAAAACCATCAAACGCTTCACTTCCAAGATACGCTGCAAATGCAATCAATCGAAAATAGCGCTCTAAATATTCTGCACCACGGTTCAGTGCAACCCTTCTTACCCTAGGTTCCACATTTTGTTGATTGAAGACCTTTCTATATTGCATAACAGCTTGCCGGATATTCTGCATTGCAGAACACCTGTTAATAACAGCATCCAACACCTCCCTGCACTCAATGCCATTATCAAACAGTCTTGTAATCTTTCTTAATAACAAGACATCATCGATCCCAAAAGTGTGTCTCAATTTATCCTTATGCTTAATTCTCATAGTTTCTGATGTGCCTGTAACGTTTTCAGCTACTGCTTCCTCGCAACTGGAGGAACCACTATCAACTTCCTCATGAGATAATTCTTCAGATGGAAATCTAATAGGCCTTCCATAATCAATACGAAGTTTCACAAGGCAAGCAATAACAGTGCCAGTAGTTGTTCTTCCCTGACCCATCTGTCAAAATAAATGGAAGCCAAGTTAAAGTTTTCAATTACATCTATCAAAAGAAACCACGAAATAAGCAACATAACAAAATCTTAAAAAGATTACCTGGCAATTGAAAACAAATGCAGTATCTTTTGAAGCACAGGCTACATTTATTGCCACTGTATCAAAGTCAGAACTCTTGGGAGCTTTTCCATCAGTTATTGGAACTCTTGCATATTTAATTGGAAGGCCGTCAACCACCAAATTTTTGTAGACCTCAACTGGAGTTTGAACAACATTAGAGTTTACACGTTCCCATGAATCAAATATTTGGCGATCATCTGTTTCATGAATCACCATTATAGCACCTCCATATATCTCTGCTTCCCTTAAAATGTCTTCTTTCAACCGGGCTTCCATCCTTTCAACTCTCTCTCGATCTATACCCTGAAATGATCAACATTAGTGATATCATTGCACTTATCAGAAGTCTCAACTGAGGAGCAAACAATAGCTGCTTTTGATTGTGGAGAACCCGTTATGAGACCAAAAAAAGAGAGTCAAAAACAACTGCTGATTGTTGAATTGCTTAATAGAAAAAGGGCTCTGAGAGTAATACAGGCAACTGACATGGTTTAGATATGATGAAAAATAAGGTGAGAGAATACATCAAATTTCAAGAGAGAAATAAAATAACTGAATAAATACGTGAAGCAAAATTGGCGCAACTTTGCAACATGATCAGCCCCTCTACACACAGAAAGAAAGAACTGAATGAAAAAAAGAAGCACTGCACAAGGATCAAATTTAGATGGCATACCGTGTATTCTAACATATTTTTAAATGGTCTTTCCACCTCACGGAGTACAAAAGGTCTACCATTAATATAGATAACAGGCTCCTCCCTCATATTGTGCCACAAAATAGGGCAATTTTCTTTCTTACTGCTTATTCTCTGAATGACAGCCCGTATACCATCAATAGTTGGATTGGCAACACCATAGACTGGAAATCCTGGAATCTCTCTGAAATTTGGAGCTCCTTCAATTATCTCAGGCAAAGTGAGGTTTTGACAGCCAGGACAATGATCACTCTTCAGAACAGTTTGCCTTCCAAGCACTTCTCCTTTTCTCATAGCTGCAACCATTCCCACGTCACGTAGATGCTCTTCATCCGATGGTGCAACTTTCTTCAAAGAGGGTTTTGCATTTGCATTTGCATTTGTATAACCAAGGGCACCCATTGGATCTCTTCTTAGCAATCTAAGACATCATAAAACCAAGCACATGCAACACTGATTAGAAAAACGAACAGGAAGATGATTCAAAAGAACTTTAGATATAACATGATGGCAACCTCTCTCTCTCTCTCTCTATGTATATATATGTATATGTATATGTATATGTATATGTATATGTATATGTATATGTATATGTATGTATATGTATATGTATATGTATGTATGTATATGTGTATGTATGTATATGTATATGTATGTATGTATATGTATGTATATGTACGTATGTATATGTATGTATATATATGTGTATATATATATATATATATATGTATATATGTATATGTATATGTGTATGTACGTATGTATATATGTATGTACGTATATATGTGTATGTGTATATGTGTATATATGTGTATATGTGTATATATGTGTATATGTGTGTATATGTGTATATATGTGTATATATGTATATATATCTGTATATGTATATGTATATGTATATATGTATACCTGTACATATGTGTATGTATATATGTATATATGTGTGTATATGTATATATGTGTGTATATGTATATATGTGTATATATGTATATATATCTGTATCTGTATGTATATGTATGTATATGTATGTATGTATGGGTATGCATGCATGTATAGGTATGTAGGTATGTATGTATGTACGTATAGGTATGTATGTATGTATGTATATATAAAGTGTATGTATTTACGTATGTATGTATGTATGTATGTATGTATGTGTATATATGTGTATGTATGTATGTGTGTATGTGTGTATGTATGTGTACGTACGTACGTATGTATGTATGAATGTATGTATGTATAGCATGCAAGGAAAGATTTACAACTGCCTCCTGGTCAACATGGCACAGAGAATCCAGAGGACTTGAAAGAGACTAGAGAATGCAAAGAAACTATAAGAGCAGGAAGAGAAAGTCTAACTAGGCCAACTTCAGTTCTTCAATGCCACACAATCCAGAATCAATTATCCACACTAAGATTATATGAATGTTTTTAGTGGCGATTGTGATTTAATCCAGATTATGCTAACACCTTTTACTTCAAAAAAGCCATATCATGCTTTCAAGTTTCCCGACAAGACTTTTTAGGTCTTAAAGGGCTTCTTTCTTGTGTGCTCAATATCCATGTAACAGCATTAATTTACCCAAATAAGAACAACTTAGAAGAATGATATTCTGCAAACTTATTTGAATGATTTCCTTCTGGTATTGGTGCGTACAACTGAAGTTTCCCATTGTTTGATTATCCATGAAAAAAATTATGAAATGGAAAACTTGGAGCAAGTATTTCTTTTCATAGGCAAAAAAAGAGAACTGCACCTAAAACTCCAAAAACAAATTCTCAAAAGCCCTCACCAGTTCATGAAAGTGAAACCTATGATAGAACATTCACAATAACTGCAGGAAATCTAAACAAGATCGCCCACAAACTAATAGATCAAATAACCATTGAACGAATAAGCTAAATTCATAATTGATGTTGGTCAACTATCTGAGTGGTGTGTGCGATTATGTGCATGATGCATTCCTGACCACACACTGATGTTTGCTTGTGAAAGTCGAACAAGAAAACACATTTTCAGATGTGATCTTGCAATTCTTTATTGTTTCTTGACTGAAAAGAAGGGGAGGAGAAACAAGAAGATTATTGTGACGAAAAATAGATGAAAATATGGGATGAAGCTTAAAATAAACTGGACTCTTTAATCAAGTGGGGAAGAAAAATCACCAGGTTTCATTTTGATGAACAAATCAAATATCGACCTTATTGATTGGGACTCTGTAAAAAGATATTCTTAGTATGGAAATCGTTCAGAAAACAAGGAGAAGCTTTCTCTGCCTAATCACATTTACTAGGAAGTGATTATTAAACATAGTTACTTGATGATTTTCCTTTCTGGTTACAATGTACATTAAGAGATAAAATAATAGATTAACCTACACCAACCACATCCCATTGCATGGCCCCCAGGGTACTTCCTTGGTATATTCTATCTTCTAATGTCGGCAAGATACTAACAGAAATATAGGTCCCAGCAAGAGATAATTGTAGTTAGAACAATCTTACTACTTCACAGAGGAGGAAATGTATTTCACACAAGAAAATAATCTTACATGTAAGACGTCTTGAAGATGTGGTCTTTGTTTTGGTTTAAATCTAATATGGTTGAAGCCTTAATATCATCCATTGTGTGTGTGTGCATGGGTGCAGGTGTGGCACATGGATTTGGCACCGTAATAAAAGAGCTTGAGCGTGACATAGTCCTCTAGCCAATTTGGCCAGTAGAAATAGGAATGTAATTGCCAATTGGTTTATATTGAGTGAACATTTAGATTCGAACTTGATATCCAATTCAAAATAAATCTATTGCATAATTCAGATCCACATTATTTTCATAAACTAACAATTGGCTTGATTAGTTAAACATATCAACTATTTGCTTTTCAGTTCCATTGCAAATCCAACAAATCTGTTCAGATAATGTGAGTTCTTATAAAATGAAAACATATTCTGATTAGTTAAAACAGGTCAGATTAATGAAAGTTTAAACTTGGACCAGATTAAGCAACAATATGATTAAGTGGGAAAACCATTTCATAAAAAAAAAATTAAAGTTTCCATCCGTAACGTCCAGCTGTTGTCTAGTTATTATTATCTAGTATAGAGTGACCATGTATGTATTGTACCTGCGTAGTATACTATACAGTTCAGGCCTTGCCCTCATCCAGTCCGCAAAAGTGTTTTGACTGGATCCATTGGGATGAAGAGCTGATCTCTCTGTATGAATATACACGGCAAAGCAGATGAGGAAGTAATAACGCTCCAAGTACTCCACAAAAAAAGAAAGTGCTGCCTCCCTCTTCATCTCATCTCTTTGACGAAGAATACTATTGCGATAAGTAGCAATAGCTTCACGCAAGTTCTGTTGATTAAAGGTAAGAAAATAAATTACAAGTGGAAAAGAATAACGTCTAAAGCAGGATAGGTTCTAAGCAGAAATTTGTGCAGATTATTCAATAGGATGAAAAACACAAGGTATGCCAAAAGACAAAAAATACCTGCATAGAGGCACACATGTCAATAACTTTATCAACTTGCCTCTTACATTCTATTCCACCCTGTGAGCTTGTCAGCATTGAAAGAAGCATGTAAGACAATAGTTCACAAAATGAGGAGAACAATTTCACAGTCGAAAAAAGTAAAGTACCTCCAGAACACGGATTAGACTCCGTATTACAGCATATTCCCCTCTAAGCAATGCTTCGTCAGAACTGGGGTTGTCCTCAATTAAATGAGCCCCCACGTCTAGCACTTTCCCAATTGAATTAGACCGAGAAATACCTATTCTCCCAACATGAATAAAACAATGAACACCAACCTCAGGCAGCAATAATAATCAAAATAAAGAAAGTGCATTTCAAATATCAATACTTGCTCTCTGGTTCAAAACATAAGCTCAAAAGCACTTCACTCTCATGATACTTTGTTCAGTTCCCTATCTGGCGTGCAGTTCCACTTAAATCTCAGAGTTCTTTCAATCATGTTTCTTGTGAGAAAATGGAGCTTAAATGCAATTGGAAAATGAAAACACCTAATGAAGGATTTTATGAAATCAAAGCAACAGATAGATGGAAAAAGATTTTGCAGAGAAAACAATCTGAAGCAAATACCTAGAGACGTTAAAATAGAACTCAAGTAAACAAAATTCCCAATCTATATGACAGTACACTCAATAATGTGAAAGTGTTATAAACTCTATCTTAGAAAAAGGTATCTTGCAATTTACCACTCTAAAAGTGAATTACCAAAGAGGTCATTCGAGTTCACTGAAATCAGATCACCTTTTTTATTATTTAGAAAGGTCTACATTCACCTTTTGACAGTTGATGTAAGATGTTTACCAGAGTGCAGTCCTTCAAACACTAATGTGTCAGGCTTCATTACATTCAAAAGTTAAGTGTGCATGCATGGACAAGAATAGCACTAGAACACAGTGTTGTCCGTACGGTGCGATACGTATCGTATCGTGGGCCACCACGATACGATACGGGCCCCCGTATCGCAAGTGCGGGCGTATCGCACCGTATCGTGCGATACGGCCCGTATCGCACGATACGGTGCGTATCGCCCGTATCGTACGATACGGGCGATACGCCCTGGGACCCTTATAAAGGGTCCCGGGCCGAGGGAAACCCGCGATTTTTCGCGGGTTTCCTCTCTCCTTTTGGGTTCTTCAAGCTCCCTAAGAGTCGGTTTTCGCCTCCTTGGTGTTCAAAGCTCTAAAATCGTGCCCTACGGTGTCCGTCCAAGCCTCCAAACTCGGATTTAGGTATATTTTTAATGTTTTTTTCCTTTTTTTCCTTTATATTTATTGTTTTTTGTGTTATTTCGGGTTTTTTTTTTTGAATGATAAAATATGAAGTTATTAAGTGTGTGTATACGATTTTTATTGCATTCATGAAGTGGGAGACACTCGATTTGAGTGTTATTTGAAGATTGGGGGATTTACGAAGTGCTTTTATTTTCAGGTTTTTGTTTGAATTAAAGTACTCCATTGAGATGGCAGGAAGGGGTGGTAGAGACTCTCATTCAAAGTCTGATGATCCGGCATGGCAGTGGGGTATACCAGTTGAGGGTTCAAGGTTAAAAATCAGATGTTTATTTTGTTAAAAGGTGGTTAGTGGTGGAATTTCAAGGTTGAAACACCACCTAGCAGGAACCAGGAAAGAAGTTGCTCCATGCACAGGCAGAGTTAGAAGTGTGCCAGAAGGTATTAAATGGCAATGCTTGCAGATGATTGAGAGCATACAGGAAAGGAGACAACAAAAGGATGATTTCCAGATGTGTGAAGAAGCTGATGATGCTACTGCCACTGGAGTTGGATTCACTGATAGTTTGCCTTCAGATGCTAGAACAGATATTGGTAGTAGCAGTTCGCGAGCACCTAGCAGAGGAAAGAGGGTTGCATCTGAAGACTTTGGAGGTGGCAGAAGAGGAAGTTCAGGAAGGAGTAGAGGAAGAGCTTCTTCTTCTAGCATACATTCGTTCTTTCCTCCTTCCACTACACCTGGTGCTCAGCCAGGAATTCGTGCTGCTATGGCTTCAGAACAACTGCACGATCAAGCAGACCTTGCAGTGGGCAGATGGTTTTATGATACATGCATTCCATTTAATGCAGCAAACAGTTTTCATTTTCAAGCAATGGCAGATGCAATTGCTAACATTGGTCCAGGATACAGGATGCCCTCTTATCAGAAGTTGAGAGGGAAGATATTAGATCAGACCGTGATTGAAGTGCAGCAATACTGTTCGACTTTGAGACAATCGTGGAAGGAAACAGGATGCACTATCATGGCAGATGGATGGACCGATAGGCGAGGAAGGACATTGCTAAACTTTCTTGTATATTGTCCTAAAGGACTCATGTTTTTGAGATCTCTAGATATGTCAGAGGAGAGGCACACTGCAGAGATCCTACGAGAGGAATTTGATAAGGTTATACAAGAGGTTGGGCTAGAAAATGTAGTCCAATTGATTACAGATAATGCAGCTAACTACAAAGCAGCCGAAAAGGAGTTAGCTGATATTTATGGGACTTTCTACTGGACACCATGTGCAACCCATTGTTTAGATCTCATCCTCGAGGACATCGGTGAGATGGATGAAATAAAGGCAGCAACTGAGTGTTGCCAAGATATTACAAAATTTATTTACAACCATGCATTTGTTTTATGTATGATGAGGAGATACACAAAAGGTGCAGAGCTTCTTCGCACAGCTGCAACTCGGTTCGCAACAAACTTCTTATCTGTACAGAGTATTGTGAGACAGAAGCAAGCTTTAAAGAGAATGTTCTCCTCAGATGAGTGGCAACAATTTGCAGAGTTGCCACAAAACAGAAGGAACAGAAAGTTAAATGAGATTGCAGAAACGGTTTTTAGAAGTTCATTTTGGAATGCATGTATCAGATTATTGAAAATTACTTGTCCTTTAGTGAAAGTTTTGAGATTGGCTGACAGCGAGGAGAAACAATCTATGGGCTACCTTTATGAATCCATGGACAGGGCAAAAGAAGCAATCAGAAATAACTTTAATGGAAAAAAAAGAGATTATGTGCCCGTGTGGAAAATAATTGATAGTAGATGGAATAAACAATTGCATCAGCCTATTCATGCAGCAGCCTACTATCTAAACCCATCATTGAGGTACTCAGCAACCTTCAAAAAGGACGGTGAGGTTAATCGAGGAATCATTGAATGCATCGACAGATTAGTCCCTGATGAGAGCATAGTAGATGCGATACATCGAGAGATGGAGATATATGATAATGCTCTTCACTTGATGGGTTTGCCTGTTGCAATTCGCAACCGCTCTACGATGCGTCCAGGTACATTGTTTATTTTGATATTTAAGTTCCATCTTACATTACTGTGGATTATTATGTCTCTAATGTTTATATTTTCTTTACAGATGTTTGGTGGAACAGGTTTGGAAGTGATTGTCCAAACCTTAGAGATTTTGCAGTTAGAGTCTTAAGCCAAACCTGTAGTGCAACAGGTTGTGAAAGAAATTGGAGTGTTTTTGAACACATCCATACAAAAAAGCGCAACAGGTTGGAACACAAAAGGCTTAATGATTTGGTTTATATTCGTTGTAACATGCGCCTTCGTGAAAGGTAATGTTGTATTACTTTCAAATTTTCAATTCGATATTATTTAACTTCAGTTTTTAATTGTTAATATTACTTACTAATTGTTTATCTTTGTTTGTGTCGTAGGCAATTAAAAAAAGTAAATAGAGAAGAAAGTCAGTTCGATCCAATAAGTTTGGATAATTTTGATATATTAGAAGATTGGGTTATGGAAGACACTGAAGAAAATGCCCTCCTAACAGAAGAAGACGTTGCCTGGATTAATTTGGAAGGAGCGCAACAACATTATGGAGATGAAGAATTTGATTTTGAAGAAGAAGGTGTGGGCGTGGCTGATGATGATGAGGATCTGCAACAAGGAGAAGATGAAGATTATTTAGTTGATGATCCTGATTACAATTTGTAAAATGTAACATTATATGTAACTGTAGACTGTAGTGTACTGTAAAGTGTAAACTATGTCTGTATTTTATTTTTTGGATTCAAAATATATAAATTTGGATGCAATTGTTCAATGTTGAATGCCCAATCTGTACTAAACTTACATTATATGAATTTAAAGCAATTATCAGATTTTTCCTGATTTTTTCTTGATTTTTTTCGATTTTTTATTAATTTTTAATTATTTTTACATTATTTTAATATTAAAGTACGATACGATACGATACGATACGATACGATACGATACGCCCGTATCGTGGAGCCCAGCGATACACGATACGATACGCGTCAGACAACACTGCTAGAACATTTGACCCTTCAGGAGGCCCTCATGTTGGACCATTTATACGACCACACCTAGTGTGGGAAAAGGCCTGCTTAAGGTTAAGTGATCATCCAACTGTTCAGATATGGGGTCCCACACCTTGAACAACACATGATACACGCACTCACACATGTATTATGTATAATGCATACACACAAACATGTACATACACCCCCACACACACCCACACATATGCGCACTCGCACACAAGAACTCACATAACCACACCGACATCACATATTGCATGCACACACATTCACAAAGATCCACACATGCATGCGTACATGTACGAGCATATGCACGCATGCACGTGCATACATGCATACACACGCGTATGTGCATGCACACATGTGTAACAGCATTTCAAGAATAGACAATATTTAGTATTTAATTGTTCAAGACTGAAAGTGAGGTGCATTATGTCTTCCAAAGAGAAATGGTTAAGTATCAATAGTGGGACATAACATATATATATATATATAGACACATGCACATGCACACGCACACACACAAATACACACACAGATATATATATATAGCATCCACTCATTCTCCTTACCAAAATGACGTAGCTGAAAAGTGAAAAGGAAAAGTATTTCTAAGAAATGACACATCCAAAAGGATATTGATCTGAACAGAAGCAATGCATAAAACTACCTTTTCTATCATACATATGTATGCATATGCACACACACACACCACACATGTACGTACATTGTTAGGTTTGTAATAACTTTATAAGAAAATACTATTGACTTGTTCATAAAATAAAAGTGAGGTGAATTATATCTTTCAATAGCGGAAAACATGTATCCAATCAAGAGAAGAAACGTTTCTAAGAAATAACTCATCCAAAAGGATATTAGTCCAAACTGATTCCATGCAGACAGCTACCTATTTTATTAACTGTTTGCTACCTGAAGTTCTCGGCGGGAAATCTTTATCTGGATTCCCAAACCAAATGCCCAAATTCAGTTTTGTCAAAGAATCACATTTGGTAACATATTATGATTATGTAATGGTATATCAAGACAATTAGATCCTTATGGTCGACATTGCTGGGGTATAGTTCATCGCATAAAGAGATAGAAATGTGGGCATGACCTACGATAGATCAGAATCAAACAACAACAACAACTAAGCCTTTTCCCATACTAGATGCCTAGATGGGGACGACTACTACAATATATCAGAATGGCCATGAATAATTCATGTATGTAGCTGACCCCAATTACTGTGGGAAAAGGCTTGGTGCTGTTACCTCATTACAAAAGGAACATTAGTACATCACCCAACTACCAAGAAAGGTTTCTCTCATGGATATTGTCTTCAAATAGAAAACAAGCATCATCAAATATAAAGCTAAGGAGAAGAGTTTCAGTATGTAATAAGACTGATAAGTTCTCAAACTAAACCTTATCTATCTGTAGTCACAACAACAAATTATCTCAGAACAAGTAACGGTGATCTTGCAAAGAAACTTAAAATACTTCCACTACGTATATCAGATGATGAAGGAACATATTCAGGACTCCTATCTTGATTCCAGAAAAATCCACCTCCAAGGAGCTCAGAAAGCCCTCGAATACATAGATCAGATGAGGGGGTATATTTATGCTTTCTGTGTTGACTCCAAAGGAAACCTAGACCCAAGGAGCATAGAAAGTGCTTAAGAGAAGAAGCATCTATAGGCTACCATGGGAACAAGTACTATTCACCACCATATTGCCCTGGAAAAAGAATATTTTGCACCTTACATGCTGCAACCATCATAGTATATCTTTGAAGATGAAATCTCCCCCCAGTCTGCCTATTCATTTAGGTGCATATTTAATGATTACAAGTGCCTCTCCATTAGGCACCTAAGCAGAGACAAGGTGATATTTATTTTTTAATAATAATTGGCCATCACATTTGTACAGCATTGGATACCAGAATTATTTAGTTATCATTTCTTCATCTAATTTAGGATCAAGCATTTTGTTTTTATTCCTTTGTTCCGGCCAGGCTGATTGTCGCCTAGGCATCAAACAGTGCCTTGAGGAGCTCGCCATCTATCCACTGACTAGCGAACTAGCTACATAGGACCCCGTTAGGTTTCAACAGCTATAAATCATTGCACTTGGTTGCCAATTATGAGTTTCTACTCATTCCCAAGAATGTAATCTTAAGCATCCCACAATGCAACAATTGTATGGATAGAAAGTGCCAGCAACATAGTTATAGGCAATTTGTAAGAGAGATCTTCAATTCCACAACAAAATAAATGTCAAAAGAAAGAACCAGTTAGTACCTGACGCCCCAATTCTTTCAAGATAAACCAGAGTAGCGATTACCATTCCAGTTGTAGTTCTTCCACGTCCCATTTGACAGTTAAAAACTATTTCTGTGGCTATATCTGATTGCAAGATTTTATGTACCTGAGATAAAGGAAGAGATGATTTAAACTTGTGATGCTTGGAAACAACCTTATGCTTACAGGCAATTACATTATGTGTATGTAAAAAACATAGATCCAAATGTAACATGACATGATTTCATTGACATGACAAGGCAGTGTTGAGTTTCATATGCTGACACCAGAAATATGTCTGTGGACAATTTCAGGACATCAACAGTCCAATATAAAGACCGGCAGGCTACATAGGTAATCATCTTCCGCAAAGATGATAACTACACCCCAAGCGACCCACAAAATCACATAGAACGTAAAACCTGTTGTTATTCAGGCACTGGACAGCAACTAGTAACCTAGAGAAAACCAACACAAGCAAGAATGAAGCATAGCAACTTGTAACCTAGACAAAACTATATGTGCATTCATGTCTCATTTCTTTAAGGTTGAGCTACCCTCTTATGTTGGACTGAGAAAAAATTAGCCAAAGATAATGATCTTGGTGTGCACAGCATGACCAAGGCACAGGGCCACAGCCGTTGGATTCCAACGGCCAGTGGCTGGCCAGCAGCTTTTGCCTTGTGTTTGGTTTGCTTCTGCTCTCTTGATTGCTATATTTGAAGTTTGACACCCATACTCGGGTGACTTGAGAATCTTGACGATTTGTCGAAGTTGCTTCATGAGCATCAACTTTCGATCATCAACACCAATTTACATGGTATCAGAGCTTCGGATTGAAGAAATTGAGTGTATCGGAAAGTGTGCCACAGGTGCAAATTTTGAGAAAACATATCAAACTTGAAGTTAGTCCAAATCTTTTTATTTTGCATGAAATGGAAAGCAAAAATGAGATGTTTAGATGTATCCTTGACAAAAAATGTTATCAAAGTAGGGCTAGGCCCATCCATGAAAAAATATCTTTTGTCAAAAGATTTTCGGGATTACATTGATGGAACCATAAAAGAACCGATTTTGAATATTGATGGTTTCAACGATGATGAGATTATTAAAGCTCATGAAAAATATAAGCAAAGAGTTAAAAGTATGGAAAAAATGAATGCAAAAATTACGTGGATTATTTGCCAAAATGTTGATGAGAAGCTTAGAAATAGAAATAGTGTTTTCGAAAATACATTTGAAACTTGAGAATATTTAATGAAACAACATTCTCAAGATGATTTTGTTTTTCAAATTGATTTGATGGAAAGAACGATAATGCTTAAGCAAGAAAATTTAAGCATTAGAGACTATCACAATGAGTTTTCAGAATTATGGACCCAACTAAGGAACTTTGATAAATTTGAAAATCTTCACAAATTAGATGAATTTCAAGAGTTTTTGGACAATCAATATTTCTTTTTGTTTATGCGTGGGTTAAGAGATGAATTTGAAAATATTAGATCAAATTTAATACATAAAAAACCTAGACCTAGAGGAGACTCGTTTTTGGAAGACCTTGTTATGGAGAAAACAAGGTTGAAAAATATGAATGTTGCCAAAGAAGTTGTCCTTGTCGCATCCAAACCGGGAGCTAACTTGAAGACTTACAAGCATCCACATGCGAAAAATGCCGAAGGAATATCAAAGAAGTCCAAGGGACCGTGGCCTAACAAGAACATCATTTGTCACTATTGCAAGGAAAGTGGGCATATCAAAACCACTTGTCCTCTTCTCCAGAAAAAGTTTGGAAATGTGGGAGCCATGGAAGAAAAAAAAAGGAGGAGTATTGCCCAACAACATTAAGGCATAAATAGAAGAATGTTCAAGGAAAAAGCAAGTATTTTCGAGAATTCTCTATCTACCTCTCTAGGTATGTCTTGGTTTTTAGATTCAGGTGCCTCTTTTCATATGACACAGTGAAAATTCCTTGATTGAATCTTATGAAACCATTGGAAAACATGTGTTTACGGCTGATGGTACAAAACTTTAAATTAAGAAAATAGAAAATTTTTAAAAGAAAATTTTAAAATCCAAAATGTAAGCTTTATACCTAAAATTAACTTGAACTTACTTTCAGTTGCTCAAATCTGTGATAATAATTGTATAGTCACTTTCTCATCCAAACATTGTGTGGTGCAAGATCACCTATCGAGGAAGGTGATTGGTGAAGGCCATACAGAAAGTGGACTATACAAAATAGATTATCTTGTTATGCCAAAGTTTGAGTCTTGTAATATAGCCCAAGATGCTACTCTTTGGCATAAAAGACTTGGGCATTTGGATTTACAAAAATTACGTAACGTTCCCTTGAAGAAAAAAATTAGAGAACAAAAGTTTGAATGTAAAGAGTGTATTCTTGGGAAAATGAATCATCTCCCTTTTGGAGAAAGAAACTATATACCGAACAAAACTTTTGATTTAATACATTCGGATGTTTGGGGCCCGCGCCCATTGTTTCTAAGGGAGGTGTTCAATACTATGTGATATTTGTAGATGACTTTACTCGCTTTACCTGGATATATCTCTTGAAAAATAAATCAGAAGTGTTTGAAAAATTTGTAATCTTTTGCATCATGATCAAAAATAAATTTGGAGCCACCATTAAGATCTTTAGATCGGATTCAGGAAGAGAATACATGTCAAATGAATACCAAAAATGTATTGAATCAAATGGGATTTTTCATCAAAAGTCGTGCACTAAAACTCCTCAACAAAATGGCTTAACTAAAAGGAAACATAGACATATTATAGAAACATGTCGAACTATGTTAATTGTCAGTAAGGTTCCTAAATTTTTATGGGCAGAAGCTACTCTTACTGCAGTTTATCTTATAAATAGAGTGCCTTTATCCAATGTTGAAAATATTTCACCTTTTGAAAAGTTATATAATATTTCTCCATATTATGAAAGACTTAGAGTTTTTGGATGTAGATGTTTTGCGTATAACAACAATACAACAATAACTAAGCCTTTTCCCATACTAGACAGGGTCGGCTAGATGTTTTGCGTATACAGATAAAAATAATAAACTGTCTCCTAGGGCTATTGAATGTGTATTTCTTGGTTATGACATAGACAAGAAGGGTTATAGGTGTTTTGATCCTATTGAAGACATTATATGTTTCTAAGGATATAAAAAAATTTGAGAATGATGCCTACTATAAGTCTAAATCCTTAGAAAATTCTGAATCTTCCATATCTAAGATTTCTTTGATCTAGAAGAAGACGATGATTGTGACTCAGTAGATCATCAGGATAATTCTTTTGAGAATAGTGATGTTCCGAATACAACTGTTGATTCCCAATCCATTGTGGAACCCTTTCCTTTACATTATGCACAACGTCTTAGAGAACCTGATGATACATGTCTCGAACCTAGGGTCTCAAAACCTCCTCAATGTTTTGTTTCCTATGAATCTTTTGAACCCCAACGCAAAAACTTGATTGGTTGAGCAAGAACCAAAAGTTTTATCATCAAGCTAAAGGTATTCCAGAATGGGAAGATGCTATGAAGGATGAACTCAATGCTCTAGACAAAGCACAAACATGGACAGTTGCACCTATACAGTTGTCGATGGGTCTACAAAATCAAAACCCATAACAATGGTCACATTGAGAGATATAAAGTCAGACTGGTTGCAAAGGGTTATGCTCAAGAATATGGAATTGATTATGATGAAACATTTGCCTCAGTTGCTAGGATGACCATAATTAGAATTCTCATAACCCTGAGTGCTATTAGGAAATGGGATATATATCAAATTGATGTTAAAAATGCTTTTCTAAATGGTTATTTATCAACTTGATGTTAAAAATGCTTTTTTAAATGGTTATTTGAATGAAGAAGTTTATATGACTCCCCCTCCTTGTTTTAATGTTCCTCGTGGTCATGCTCTTAAATTGCAAAAAGCCTTGTATGGTTTGAAACAAGCTCCTAAGGCTTGGTTTGATCGATTCAAAAAATTCATGCATTTGCATAATTTTATAACTTGTTATACTGGCACTACCTTGTTTATACGCAAAACAGAATCAAGTATTGTTATTCTACTATTGTATGTGAACGATATGATTATCACTGAGAGTGATAAAGCAGGGATTACAGAGGTTAAACGTAATCTTCATCAAAAATTTGACAAGAAAGACTTAGGCCTTCTTAATTATTTTTAGGCATTGAAATTACTAAAAACAATTGTGGGTATTTTTATGTCTCAGACAAAATTTGCAAATGATATCATTGAAAGGTCTGGCCTCACAGATAACAAAATAGTACACACACCAGAAGTTCTAGGTATCAAATTAAGATCCACTGATGGTGAAAAATTAGTTGATCTCACCCTGTACCAATAACTCATAGGTGCTCTTACCTATCTCACTATTACCAGACCAGATATTTCTCATGCAGTTCATACAACGAGTCAATTTCAGCAGGCACCAACTTCTGTTCATATGAGTGTTGTTTTACGCATCATTCAATATGTTAGAAATACTTCTAACAAGGGGGTTCTCTTAACTTTCACTTCGTCTTTTGATTTATCTGTATATACGGATGATGATTGGGGTGGAGATGTCAACAATAGACACTCTACAACTGGTTTTTGTGTTTTTCTAGGTGAATCCCTTATCTCCTGGAAGTGCAAAAGGCAACAGAAAGTATCACTCTCATCCTCTGAAGCTGAATATCGAGTCATGGCTACTACTGCGATGGAGATTTCCTCGATTATAGCTACTCTTTATTTGTTTTTCTCATTCTTTCTTGCTTCTAATGTAACCTATGTATACTCTATAAATACCACTCTAATCCATGAATAAAGTATGCTGTCATCGTACAGCTTTTGCCTTGTGTTTGGTTTGCTTCCGCTCTCTTGATTGCTATATTTGAAGTTTGACACCCATACTCGAGTGACTTGGGAATCTTGGCGATTTGTCGAAGTTGCTTCGTGAGCATCAACCTTCGATCATCAACACCAATTTACAATTTTGCATGTCCTATCACACCAAATCATTCAAAGTTCAAACACAAAAAAAAAGAACTCTAGAAACCGAAAGGTGGAAGTTGAGGAAACTTGAAAAGAGAATGGAGAAAAAACAAATTAAAGTACTAGAAGCAACAAATGAGCGAAGGTTAGAGTTGCACTCGTGAGTGGTAAATGTCTGCCGAGAAAGGAAGCAGGCGTCTCTTCAGAGACATCCAACAAAATTGGAATGATATAGAGAAGATTAGCATGACCCGTACACAAGGATGGCATGCGCTTTGATAGCCTGAGAGATTATGCGGCCCACCTAGAAATGGGGATGTCTGTGGCTCAAATCTCAACCTGAGCATTCATTTATGCTTTGCAATCAGGGTGTTATGCCAACTGACTGAGTTCTCTAACTCATGGACGCAGGTTGTGAGTTTGACTCCCAGGGCGTGCAAACCTGGCTTCCACCTCCCGTTGTAAAAAAAAGAACAAGTAGGCCAATATTTGATTGCTAGGACATGTTAAATAATTTCATGACCAAAACACATGCTATAAGGTTTGAAACATTATATGCATAATATAAACAGCAAAAAAGCATCATAATCATCGAACTCATGACATCAGTTCTGTTCTCTGAAGCATGGGTACGGCTGTAGGGTGAAGTACTCATACTGGGGATGCCTACACATATCGACTGGTATGTTGGGTATGCGCCGATACGTGTATTTTTAGAAAAACAGTCCTCAGGTAAGCATACCCAAGGTACTGTTTTCCCTGAATTTGTTTGAATGTATCAAGTCAACGCATATCCAAATATGCAAATTCCCAAAACCATCGAGGTACTCTCTCTGTGGTTGCACCTAAATTCCAAAACCATCAAAATTACTAAACCGTAAAGATGCCAAATCCGAAAAGACTTGATTCCATCTCTCTTCCTCTCTTTGGGATGTGTGTTTTGTTCCTCCTCCTATCCGCTGGTTGAGCATGGTGGTTTCCGACAAGCCACAGCAATCACCATCCAAAGTACTCCCTCTCTCTCTCCTGATTGGTTTTATATGTCTAGTCTATACCAACTTGCCTCGTCCAAAGTCATCTCCATACATCTCAAACATAAGCAAACTTGCTACTTTTTGTTATTTAATGATAATTACTACCATCAATGGAACTGTTATGAGTAGATACTTCATTGTTTTGATATGTTAATGTGATACTTATTATTGGAGTTGTAATTATTTGCTTCAATTTAAAACATCTTCATATTGCATTTTTAATTGTCATATTTGATTTCATATAGTTTCATTTTTATATAATAAATTTTTGTACCTTTTTTATAGTAGTGTACTTGTACCTTAGATTTTTTTAAAAAATTGTACCCCATATTAAGTATCGGTACCATACCTGTAACCATTCAGTGTAGGTTCTGCTTGTTATAGAAACAAATATATATATATATATATATATATATATAATATTAATTATTCAATGGGCAAAAAAGGATTGAAGGTGCATTCAAAGGTAGAGTTTTCCAAGGAGTGGAGGAATCAGTTATTGCTTACATCACATGGGTATATCTAATGGATATGAAGTACCGTATAGAGAGTACAACAAGGCAACTTAATAACTTATGGGCCACAGACAAACTTATATATAATAAAACACACACTGACACACATGCGTACACATATACATATATATATATATGAATCTCTATAAGCTTTAATCTGATAAAAGTCAAGAACTTCATTTTTGAAATTAAAGCATTATTGAATCAATGTTAATTAAGAACAGCGAACAGAACCAAATGGAACCTGGTTCAGTTGAGGTTAGAACCACCAGTCCCAGTTTACCTAGAATCGGACCATAGTTTTCTCGTTACATTTGGATGTTGTCAAATGAAATAGATCACTGAAGACAAGAACCATATGGCCATAATAACTTGGCTCAACTAGGCAAGATGGAACTACTTAGGTGCTGGAAGGGTAAAAAACCTAACTGCTTAAGCCCAACTTAGTACAGTTCTACCCAAGCCAACCTTAGATAAAATATGCTCTTGTCGTGATTTTGCAACTCGTAAAGGTCTGCCTAAGCCCAGCTTGGTAACTAAAAAGAAAGATACACCAATAAAAAGTTTTAGATGATAAAATATCAAATACCTATTCAAGAGTAGATTTTCCATGTTCAAATAATTTGTCGTATGACCAAGAAACATTTTTTATTACATTGTTTAAAAATATCAAATACCTTTTGAGACGTCTTATGGAACATTTTAGAGAAAAAAAAGAAAGACCTTCACATGATATTTATTGATCAAAAAAAGCTTACGATAGGGTACCGAGGGAGGTTCTTTGGAGAACCTTGAAAAAACCTTATAAGAAACATGTTCGATGGTGCAAAAACATGTGTGAGGACTCATGAAAGAATGACAGACTTCTTTGAAATTAATATTAGGTTACATCAAGGATCAACTTTAAGTTCATACTTATTTATAATGGTGATTGATGAGTTAACAAAACATATTCAAGATGAAGTACCTTGGTGTATGTTATTCGCAGATGACATTGTGTTAGTGGAAGAATCTAAGGAAGAAGTTAATAGAAAATTGGAACTATGGAGAGAAACATTAGAAAGTAAAGGCTTTTGACTTAATAGAACAAAGACAAAATATATGGAATGTAAGTTTGATCATTTTGATACTTCAGAGGACATATAAATTAAAATTTGTACAGATTGCATCCCTGAAAAGGAAAGTTTTAAATACCTAGGGTAAATTTTTCAAAGTGATGGAAGAATTGATGGAGATGTTACGCATAAAATTAATGCTGGTTGGTTAAAATAGAGAGGAGCATCATGTTACGCATAAAATTAATGCTGGTTGGTTAAAATGGAGAGGAGCATCAGGTATTCTTTGTGATAAGAAGATACCATTAAAGATAAAAGGTAAATATTTTAGAGCAGCAATTAGACCTGCCATTTTTTATGGTTCTTAGTGTTTGGCAGTTAATCATCTACATGTACAAAAGATGTCTGTGACAGAAATGAACATGTTGAGATGGATGAGTGGTCATACAAGAAATGACTGTATACATAATGAGGTTATTAAAAACAAATTAGGAGTGACACCAATAGAGGATAAAATGAGAGAATATAGTTTAAGATGGTTTTGACATATAGAAAGAAGATCAAAGGAAGAACCAGTAAGAAGATATGAAAAACTAGATTTTGAAAGTATTAAAAGAGGTAGAGAACAATCACAAAAGTGTTGGAAAGAATAAATAAAGAATGATCTAGCTTATTGTGAGTTAATTGCTAACATGGCACATGATAGGGCTCTATGGAAACAAAGAATCCATGCAGCCGACCCCGTCTAGTATGGGAAAAGGCTTAGTTGTTGTTGTTGTTGTTTAAAAATAAATTGCTCGTCTTCTAAAATATCTTAATAAAATATTATATAAAAGAAAGCATTGATCTCTTTTGGCAGCAATACACACAGAAACTAATTTGTGGGCTTTTACCCATAATAATTTTCTCCTCTTCTGTCTTTACTGGTCATGATTAACTAAGATTCTCTCTTAGAACCTCCTTAGCTTATAAAACAAGCAGGAATTCAACATGGGTATTACTAAAAGTAAAGTCATTTAGAAAAAAAAACTAGGGCCTTTAATTAGAATACGATAACAATCACCATTCATACAATATAGAGCTTCAAGCAAAGACTCATGATTCCATTCTGATTTCGTCAATAATATCTTATCAATGGACTAGTAATACAAGCAATACAGGAAGACTTTACAACACTGGGTATTGGCAGTTTCAGGCATGAAACTACACACAAGAAAAGGACACTGGAACTATAGACACGTAAAAGTAATACAGTTCAGATGAAATGACCAACCAAAATGTCAAAATCTCGCTCCTTAGGGGACTTCTCATCAGTAATAGGTACACGCTCATAATCCACAAGGTATCCTTCAGCTTGAAGCTCCTCATAAACCTGAAAACAAAGACACACCCATATTAAAATCATCATTTGTAGAAACACATCTTACCATTATATAAAATTGAGTCGTACCACAGAAACCAAACCTCTAAAGGCGTCTTAATTGAATCTTGAGTCACTGGCTCCCATTGGTCCACCATCTGGCCATCTGGCAGTTCATCAGTGACAAGGATCTTATTTTCATATCTGTCGATTGAATGCTATATAAGCAACTACCTTTACGAAAAGAACTCATGATATTTACAATAGAAACTAATGTAACACATGTGACCATATGGAACTTTATCAGGACCTTGCTGCTTCCAGCACTATGTCTTCCTTCAGTCGGGCTTCCATTTGCTCAACTCTAGTTCTGTTTATTCCCTATTTTGAAAATGGAAAACAGGTTCAGGTTAACAATTTCAAGAAACATAAATATTTGACATAGTATTAAAACAAATGAATTAGAAAATGCAACATGAAACATAATTAAATACAGAACAGTCTTAGGGAGAACAGAAAGTACCTAAATCTAAGCTGATGGTTGTCTCAAAAAAGCATTTTAGAAATTAATAATTAATAAATAGATAAAAGGGCTCCTTGATAATCAAAAAAGAAAGATAATTAAGAAACAAGTATAATCCCGCCTTTAAATGTATTAGGACAATTTCAAGACATGAATAATAAATACAATTTCTTTCGGATGAATAAGTTTCATTAGAAAGCACAAAGGAGGTGCATCCTTTACATCAAGAAGGAACAATAAAGACTCTAAAGTCAACAAGATCCACTGTAGAACCCACAAAAGTACCTCTATGCCAAAAAAACAAAAAAAAGGGCATACCAATTTTTCTAGCAGCTTGGTCGAGGATCTTTTTACCTCATCAGACACTCTTCTATTCTTTTCCCTTCAGACAAGCCAAAAAAACTGAAAAGGTACAAACAGAACTACACACTTCCTTTTATGGTACCGAAGGAAATATGTCCATGCCCACATTTCCTCTTGTACATCTACACTCACCACCCACACAATCCCAAGCACCTTAGAGGTAGACTCTCAAAGATGTCTCGCGCACCCACAAAGTAATAACAAATGACCCACAGACTCTAACTATTGCTTACACAATGGAGACTGATTCACCAAGGTCACACCTCTCCTCTAAAGATTGTGAAAACAGAGAATCCAACCCCAAACAGAATATCCAATTTCCAAATGAACTTTCAAGGCAACTCCTTACACAGAATGATCATTCCTTGAGCAATTCATAAAACAATACAAACATATGAGTGCCTCATCAATCAAACATAAAAAGATAATTACTTTTCTGCACTCTAATTTAAAGCATGCTACTAAAAAACAGTCGAACAATTTTAATTTTGGAATTTCATGCCTGGTAACATGAACAAAATCATAGACAATAACTCTAGCAACTCCTAGAGTGCAGAACCACTGTCTTTAGGAAAGTTAATATAGAGGACGGTTTGAAGCAGTCCTGAAACATCATCCTTTCAGTCGTTTGATACAGTAAGATAAAGGAAGGTTAGCTGATGTAGGCCAGAAGTCCGAAGAATATCATATTCCAATGGAAAGATGGCCTTTTCATTTCACAATGATTTTCTAGTAGTTCTCATCATGCTTCTGACCACCAAACCATGTTTAATATATTTTTCCTAAGAGAGGAATTTACTACATGTAGCATATCAAAAAACAATGGAAACTGTTATAGTGGTCAAACACACCGTATACTCCAAATTGGAGAAAGGACGTTCCACGTCTCGCAGGACAAATGGCCGGCCATTAATGTACACAACCTATTCAGCATAAAACACAATGTTAGGTTTTATTTAATCAGCACATTCAATTCAAATTAGAAAAGGGAAGAATGTGTAGGAAGTCCTCTAAAACTAGCAGCTATCCGTTGAGAGCAAGTCTTCAACTGAATTGTATACAATATCACATTTAAGACAATGAATCAACAGGACTCACAGGCTCCTCCCGCAGGCTTATCCAAAGAACTTGCTTCTGTTTCCCATTCTTCTCAGCTCCAATATGATCAAGTACATTTTGAATCCCGTCTGTAGTAGGGATTGCAACACCATGCACATGTAAAGAGCCAGCCTGTATGACGTCAATAAAAATTTGAAATTAACTTCAAGATTCTGCCACCTTTGCAGTATTTGTTCATGAATCTGAAACCCTATTTAGGCAAGCTCATCCTTGGGAACAAATTCAAAAATGAGAATAATCTAATTTATCAACAATCTCAAATCATTTCATAGACGCAATAAATCATGTCCATCCTACCCTAGACTGCAGTTTTACACCAGACAACAAACTGCAACTGATGAAATGAATCATCAAACATGACGGTATGCAATTAAGCCAAAAGAAAAGGGATTCCAACCTCCGATTTCAGCCTAATGTAAAGTTCTTAAAGTAGCTCCTTCTAACGTTTTGGATTCCCATATCTAACCTAGTTCACTTTGGTGAGTTGGACTAGAGCTAGCATTGTATTGCATACTCGATGATATTGCTGCTTCTAGCTATATCTAGAAAATGGTTAAAACTTTAGATCCATATCCAACAGTAAGTTTCACGCTAGATTTTTTTTTTATTAGAAGAGTCCAACCTAGTACCCATAAGTAGAAGAGAAATTTTATCAAATAAACAAGGCAAGGTGATAATCTTCTTATGGATATTCTCATCAAACTAGAAATCACAATAAAATGAAGGTGCTTAAATACTTAAGAAAGTTATAATTACATAATATTTACGATGTTTTTAAGTGTTTTAAATGCTTCACATACATAGAACTTCCTAATTCTACAAATAACATGACATTAATCCAATTTTGAACCAAGAGGAAGCAAAAGGTGACTATGTTATTCTAACAGATATTGAGATGATAAACAGTAGTGAAACTGACAAATCTGTATCCCCTTCCTAGTATGCTAAAACCTAAGACAATCTAACCATCTACGGAGTAAGACACTGACGCATCAAGTTTACTTCAGTGGAAGTGTCTCTACTCTCTTCAATAGGACAAAATGCAGCAATAAATGATAATAAAACCCAAGGCTATCTAAAGAAGCACGAGTGGACTAAGAACCTGCTCGCATAAACTTCATTCATGAGCTAGGATAAACACCTTCAAGTTGAGGATGCCAAATACTTTGCATTCAGATTTAAACATGGACAGCACATTAATTTTTTCAAGGTGAGTGCTGTGTGAATTTGCATGTTTATGTATCCGTATCAGTATGCACTATACACACGCTGCCTGTGAATGTGCATGTGCATGAATTCAGTCAAAGCATTAATGTTGTATGGCTTCAGCTATTAGTATAAGTTGGTAGCCCAATTATGAAGTCAAATCATCTGATTCTCAACATTTGTGCAGCCTATATGCAGCACACTGCTGAGAAGTGGAAAGTCCAATTCTTACTTTCCTGGTATACAAGTAATACTATAGAGAACCCCTGGAAGAACATCCTTACCTGTCTGTAATTAGGAGCCCCTTCTATCTGCGGCTTTAGTCGATGATTCTGGCACCCGGGAAAGTGATCACTCTTTACTATCGTTTTCCTTCCCAGGACAGATCCTCCCCTATGGCTCATAACTCTTTCCGGCTCTCTTGGTATTGACATCGTCATCTGATTCCGTTCCTGAGAGAAATGTGTGTGCTTGTTCTCGGTATTCTTCCTTCAATCTTGACCACATAGCAGGTCCAACATCAATTGAACTGTGACCTACCAGCACCAACTAACTCAAGTGTAAGGTGATAATCTTCAAAACACAAAGGAGGGCAGGAGGAGTTCAGAAGTAATAGAAGGAGAGGAAGAAGTAGGGCAAACTTTAAATAGGAAAAGGTGTGTGTCTCTGTCTGTATCACACACACAGAGAGAGGATAAGAGGGTCACCGGTTCGTATTTATCGTGAGATATGGACAACGGAGGGTATCTTCATTCTCTTAGACTGACATGTTAGAACCGTGTATTGATTAGTCCTATTAGACGAACATGCAGTATGAGAGGGCATTCTTTAGTTACATTACACTTTTGAGCTCCGCCATTTGCCTTCCCCTACCAATAAATCAGATCCTGTCAACGTCATCAAACACCATTTTCAAGAAAACCATAATTACAAGGTGAAAACGTGACTTGGAAAATTTACAAATTAGATAATTCTTGGTTTACAAGAAAAGAAGAAAGATAAGTCGCAGGACAGATATCCTCCTCCGTTTTCAAGCCAACCATGCTTGACCACCGAAAATCTAACCAGAAGGCGCAAAATTCTGACAATATAAGCAAAAGAATACAATGGTATCCTCCAAATTCACCATACATCTAGCAGTAGCACCACGAACGGAATAAGGTTGGAAACAAGAACACTCGGCTTCTTGGTTATTGATCACTTCGTCCCGGAGCAGAAGAAGAATTTCCTATTCAAACAAAGAGTACGGTTTTACTAACTATGAATTCACCTCATTCACAGAAACGGTAACAAAACTTCACTTTGACTTAACAGCGCACAGTCAGCCTCAATACACCTAAAATAATCGATTAAAAACAAACTAGGGTTCTAAAGTCTCCCCACCGTCAGTAAAGAATTCCAATTTTCAAGACGTCGTTCCCACTATACGATATCGAGTACATCAAGAAATAACGAAAGCAAAAGGCAAAAAAATTACGCGGAGAAAACCAAAACTTAGCTTTCACTAGTTGCAATTACTCCACCTCACCGACACAAGAAAATACCCTCCAAACCCTTTCCCAAATTCATTAGAAAACAATTTATTATGTGTTACTAATCACTACCACCAAGCGCCAATAATAAATTCTTATCGAAACCATCAAATTCCCGCCGCTAGAAAGCATCAGCAACCATCGGAATTGACTCACGGAATTGGTTTTCTTCCGTTCACCGACCAATGCAATGCCTTTTCCAACGCAGAGACGAGGAGTCGAATCCACGAAGGCGCTGAGCCGACCATCTTACTTTACACACGCTCCGGAATATCTCAAGATTCTTGAGATATTCGGCAAAACCCAAGAAAGAAAAGGCGCGATTTTGGACGGGAACGTCTTTCCCCGCGGGATAAAACCCGGGAGTGAAACTGTGGCCCCGCCAGATATGCCCTCTCTCGGGGGATTTAACTCGCGACTCCCACCAAACGCTATTTTCTGGTATTTGATTACGAAGCCTAGGATTAAGATAATAACGCTATTTTCTGGTATTTGATTACGAAGCCTAGGATTAAGATAAGTTTTTAATTACGAAACCTAGGCCTTCTAATCAAACACGAACCTTAGTGCGCTTAGAGCTGTTGAAACTTAGCTTACAGTAACAAATTTGAAGGTCAGACTTCATAATAAAACATTCCTTATATACTTTGACCACCACCTAAGGCTGGAAGACGAGCTAAGGGGACCGAATCGCCCTGCTTCCTGTATTGACTCGTTTTACGTACAGCTTACTCTCATTATCATTTAGTAAGTTCAACAAAAATAGCCCTTTATTTACCTTAAAGACCTTAATACAGTTAACTGGGACGCATGCTTTTGGATGAAACCCTTAAAAAAAAGCTCTTCGAACCGGCCAAAACGTGGGATGTTGGTGTTCCTCATATATAAAGAGAGAGTGAGAGAGAAATTAGTACATGTGCACGTTTATACATGCTTAAACATTCTCAAAGATCTCAATAATTAGATTTATAAGATTGACATTTCAATTTCAAATTTTAAAAGTAAAAAAATGAAATATATATACTTTGGTACTTTTTAGAGATGCATCAAATACACCCAGTACTATTTATTTTTTCTTTTAAAGATCTCAACAATTTATATTAAATATTGAATTGTTGATATCTTTAAATATGTGTGTGTGCATGAACCATGCTTTATATATATATATATATATAAAAAGAGAGTATATAATAAGCTAGCATATCTGATAAAATAGCATATATTACTTTGTTATGTTCAACTGCTTGAAACCAGTTAGCTTGAATATATATATATATATATATGTATATATATATATGTATATATATATATATATATAATATTTTCCTATAAAAGGCCATGTGGTCTAAAAGAGATGTTTAAAGGGTACCTACAAGTTTCCTTCTTTTTAACATGTCATTTATCAAATTCAAAAAAGTAGATTTGGTCCTTTTATTAAATAAAATGTTGTTGAAGTACGTTAAAGTTATATGTAGTGTCTATTTTGGTACTTTTTCAATCGTACAATCTTTCTTTTTTCTAGAGTAAGGGCCATTAGTTATACCACCATCCGCCTTATATTCCAAAGGAAAGATACGAAGGAATGTCTAAAGTATATACCCCCACTAATACGACACACCAACCCAATAGCCAAGAATCGGGTCCATCCGTATCCCCGAATCAAATCGATGGCATTTTGATTGCTGTCCGGTGTTCCAAGTCTGCTGATTTTTCATCGAATTGGTTGATTGTAATAGGGATGGGAATATAGACCCAACTTGTGCAACTCCCCCAAACCAGGTTCGCATTCAGATACGAAAATAAGGTGTTTGGACTCATATAACACACACACACACACACACACACACACACATATATATATATATATATATAGATAGATAGATAGATAGATAGATAGATATAGATATATAGATATATATAGAGAGAGAGAGTTGCTAGACCCTCATTCATATTAGATTGTTCATGATAATCTGAATCATCCATCTTTTTAATCAAACGGTTTATATATATATATATATATATATATATATATATATATATATATATATATATATATATATATATATATATATATATATATATAGAGAGAGAGAGAGAGAGAGAGAGAGAGAGAGAGAGAAATGCTAGACTCCCATTCATATTAGATTCTTCATGATCATCCGAATCATCCATCTTTTTAAAGATATGCTAACTTTTTGTTTTTTCCAAAAACTACTTCTGTCTATTTCCTGAATATGAACAACCATCCAAGTGGTCGTGAAGAATTTAGCACTCTTGTTCATGCTTTAATGCACGTAGTGTATATATATATATATATATATATATATATATATATATATATATATATATATATATATATATGTATGTATGTACATATACACACACCATGTTACCTATTGGAGAAAAGAAAACCCAAACCCATATCTGCCCTGTTAAGGTTTGGGTTTGTGAGTGGTAGAGGTATACCCATTCTTGACTTGCCTCATGCCCAGATTGCAAACATTTTCATTTAGATTTTTATTTAGTGTTTATTCTTTCATAAAGTATAATCTTGTTGTTTTGGAGTTAAATGCTTTCATAATACGAAATAGAATACATGAACCAGCAATACATTCATCCGACCGACTTAGTACTGTAGGATAAGGTTTTCGTACCAGTTCTTGTTCTGGTTTGTCTTTGGTGTCAGTTGGGTCCTGTCCAATCCATTCCCTAAATCTTTTTGGAAAGCGATTCGACTGAAAAACCGATTCTTACGTTGAACACCTTTTGCTGCTGCCCGTAGGGGACAAGTTGTGGAAGGGAAGGTCTGGCCCTTCACTGTCATTGGCCTGAAGATGGATGGGATCCCACTCTGCAAATCTTTTTGGAGGATTCAATTAATAGCCGTATCCGAGAAATATCACGTTCTACTGATGAGCTCATTTATATGTAAATGCGTCGTGGCCGCCTCATTTAAATAAAAAAATTGCTTTTTCTGTGCAGTTTGTAGAATGTCTCTTCTTCGCATTTTCGTCGGGAATTATAATGTAGAAAGATTAGAAAGTATGAGAAACTGGACGGTAAAAATATCAAAAAAAAGATCAGGAAAATGTTGTAAGAGAATAATAAAAAATGATCTAGCTTGTATCGTATACCGTCACCTTCTATTCGTTGTATCGTGTACCATCAGCTTGAATTCTTTGTAAAACAAAGGATTTTGTTTTAACTTTTCTTAAATGGAGAACCATGGTTTGAAACCTAACCAAACCGTAACGGTCTTTGGTTCGGTTCTAAAAGAATTAGAAACTGATACTATTGGTTCAGTTTGAGCTTGACCCTAGAATCAAACCAAGTAGGACCATCTAAGCATGGACAAAGTTAATCTGTACCAATTAAAAATAAAATAAAAGCAATATGCTTAACGCAACTAGGACATCACGAGAGGCAACCTAATTGAGGTTTTGAATGAAAAGAGTGAGATAAATTAAACATCAATCACTTTCATATTAGCACAGAGAGCTTCAAAGGTGTTGAAAGGGAACCAATGAAAGATGAACTTGGTTTTCAGGTTTAAATGCGACATAACACAAAGTAGAGCACAATGACAAATAAGAATCTTTGTTTCCAACCCAATAAGTGTAAGATAAGTCTTGTTTTTTTGTTTGCATATGCGCACCATGCGTTACAATGCAACTAATATCATACACCATTAGGAAAGTCATAAGGCTCTTTTCAATGAGTTCATACCGCAAAAAAAAACACTTTTCTATGAAAAGCTGTTTATTTTTTCGTTAATGTATAATTAAAAGTTTAAAACAACACAAAAGACAAATATGGGACGCAAAATCTATAGCAATTTTTTTTCCATTTAACCACTCTTTTGCCATCTTTTGTTTTAATGAAAAGAAAGATGAGCCTAAAATACGCACCCAAGCTTTCTCATCCAAATGAATCGATTGTTTCAATCCTTATCATCTTGTAAGAGATATGACAAAGCATCTATCAATCTCTCGTGTGAAAAGGACGGTTCTTAAAGAATTCAAATGCTACGATAATGAAATTTTCTCTAATATAGTATTCCATTCGTTTGATACGTGCCACGTGGCATGATCATGACCGGCACTATTTGATCACCTTGAAAACGAGCAATCTCGTTGTGCGTGTCAGCTGTTGCTAGACGGAACCCATATTCCCAAATTCTATCACATCCACTTCCTACTTTTGACGTTGAAATGCTTATTTATTCTCTTGCTTTATAGGTTTGCTAATTTATTTGTTTGTTCGCACGAAGATAATAGTGAAAAGCCTTTTTAAGTTGAAATGGACTCAAGGTGCCTATCGTGTAATGAAGGAAAATATCCTCAACATATGTGATGTTGATGCATACACGCACACACTCACATACATATATACATGTATTATGTATGCATCTACTTGTGTGTGAATGTTTTCAAAGCTCACAATTGAGTTTGATATACCAATATCTATCAAAATAGATATCCGACCTTTTTCAAGTTAGTTAATTGGGCGTGTAAACATTATTGAAGCAATTGGTTTTGCTTCAAAGTTTAACTTTCCTTATTATATTAATACATGTTAAATGGGTAGCAAATTTAACTTAATGAACTTTTTAATTAGTAAGAACGACTTGGCAAGGGAATTGCGAGGTACTGGCGGGAAGATTTATCAACTTAGCGAGCAACTAGAGACAAATAGTTAATAATTAGTTTAATTTAAAATGATATCATAATGTATTAGTACGTATTACTCAATTATATAATAACAAATTTATGCACTATATTATATGATAGCATTATATAATCTGTTATATATTATATATTATAATATCATATTACACTATATTGTATAAATAATATAGTGTTATATTGTATTAATATATTACAATATAATGTCGTGAAGTTTTCTTATGTGAAAGAAGAACCTCCACAGTTTTGATACAGGACCAAAATTTTATAGAAAAAGCAAAAATCAATACCAAAAACATATATTTTTCAAATTAACATACAAAGATTGGTCGTGGTCTAGTGGTGTGGCTGTGGATTTTGGTGAAAAGGTTGTGAATTTAAATCTCACAACATTCATATGCAAATCCGTTCATTTTAGTTATAAATGATTAACTAATATCATTTATTAATCATACAATCACCAATATGTAATTAAAAATTTATTAATACATTTAGCTAAAATTAGCTATCCAATAATTATTGATTATGTTAAAGTATCAAATCAAAACAGCACAATATAAATAAACATTACATTAGTTATATTAAATAAATATTATATTGATGGAACATTTTTTAATGTCATCTGATATTATAATATTGTATTAATATAATATTATATTATAAGTATGATAATAATGTAATTAATATGAATTTTATGTTAAATAGGATTGTAATATTATATTAATTGTAATATCGTAAGTAAATAATGAAATATTGAATGGAATCAAATTATAATCAATATAACTTAGTAACTAGTTAGGCCCATTAAATGATGTGTTGGCATGACCCCAAATATTTTTTAATATATCTCTTTCCTTATTTATCTATCTATCTATATGTATATGTATATATATATATATATATATATATATATATATATATATATATATAGATAGATAGATAGAGAGAGAGAGAGAGAGAGACTTTTTGACAATCTACTTTGTCTATATTTTTTATAACATGATCCATGAAAAAATAAAAAGTATAAAGCACATTTTATAGTTTATACTTTTTTTATGTGGACGGTCTGATAAAAGAAATAGATAACCCAAATTATCAAGAAGAATTTATCATGAATAAATGAGTCTAACAATTCTCTCTCTTTATATATGTGTGCACCTTCGATTCTAACGACCTGTTTTCAGCTTTGCAAATTATCATACAAATTTTTTTCTCTTCAAATAGAACCAAACAAAACCACATCTAAACTGAACCAGGGTTTTTGGTCAGTTCAATAATAGGTTGGGATATGTTCTTTGAACACCCCTAGGAGAAAACACGGGACATATTCGCGGAACTCTTTTATCTTGTTGATGTTAATGGTGCTTTTCAATTTTGCTGTGGGTGTTGGGAAAGAAGGCATGGGCGGATCATACGGGTTCTTGTGAGAGCCAAAATACGAAACAAAAGACGTGGTCTGTCAATCAGAAACAGCGGATAGACAGTATTAAGCAAACACAGAGAATGGATTTTATTCGGGATTATAATGTTGGATACCATTTTGGTGCATCAAAATACCTGCAATTTTATACGCTCGAAACTATGGGTGGTGGCCATTTTAAAAAAAATTGCTTATTTTGATTTTTATTACTTATTAAGTTAGCTTATCTATCAACAACCTTTTCAGATTATTCTGCCCGTTCCTATATTGAAACCGATTAAGATAAATTATGGTGTTCCCATAGTACTAATTTGGACGAAAAACTATTGAGAAAGACTTAATTTCAAGAGAACTTTAGTATTTTGTGGGTTTTTTCTGAGCATTTCACTTTTTATCGCTTAAACAACTTAAGTTTTAAAAACTCATCAATTTAATGAAAATCTCACTTGGCTAATAGAAAATATTGGCGTGTCTTATATTTTCTCATGGTTGTTTTCAATGACCGATTTTTCTTTTCATGATTGACGATGGTGGTCACCGACAATCTGAGAACGACAAAATTTGAATTGGTGAATCTTTTGAAGAGGGGGCACCATTTTCAGTCATGCATAAATGGGTTGTATAAGCTTTGCGGGACGTGGGATTGCTGGATATGATAAAATAAAGAATCTTATGTCATCTTAAAAGGAAACAAGGATTTAAACTATATGTTGCATGATCCGGCATCGACGTTAACGAGTGATTATTCAAATGCAATGGGGCATATTTAAATTTTCGTTTCACCACGCCAACACCTTTCCAACTTGCAGTAAACTAACATGCTAAGACTCTTTGGTAGAGAGAAACGCGATGAGAGATTCTCTTTATGCATGCAAAGTTCTCAATGGCTACTGCCAAGCACAAATGCATCTATAGCAGCTCAACGAAGTTAGACAAGGAAGTGCCAACAAAGAATGTTATAATTTTCACATATTCTTTTGCCTCAAGAATGATTTTACATAATTTAAATAATATTTATATGCAAAATAGATTTTGAGACAACTTTATAAGAGTATTATCTTGTTTCATCACTTTGCAACTTAGTATATATATATATATATATATATATATATATATATATATATATATATATATATATATATATATATATATATATAAATTGGGAGTTGCTAGACATTCTCCCATACGTGTGATTACACGATTGACTCGTCCGTTAACATCAACACGAGAATCGATATAGTTAATGTATGTCAATGCATTAAATATGACACGAGATGAGTACTTTGATCACGACCATTCCATTGATCACAATGATGTTAGTTATAATCAAGTAACATCTAAAATAAAAAGATGTCTAGCAGCTCCCACTCTCCCTCTATATGTTTTATTTATGACTTGTGTTGTGGTTTCAATCATTTAGATGAGTGCAAACCTTGTAAAGGAGTTCCACTGAATTTGATGTTCTCAATTATATGGAAAACACATTCATATGACAAGTAAATTACTTGACAAAGTTACTTCAGATATAGATCCAATTTTAATGTATTAATACCTAAAAAAGTTCACAGAAGAAAAGACCGATTGCCACCAACATGGCCACGGTTGGTGAAGAACCAATGTGCGCCACCATTGACCACCCCCCGCACCGCCATAATTAGTTATCGTTTTTCGTTTCGGTTATTTGTCGAAAGTGTGTTGTCGTCGGCTGACGATTTTTCCATTAATCATCTACTACCTAGATTTGTTGTTTCATAACTGTTACCGCAACCATGGTCATCTCCACCGCTCCACAATCGCCATGCTTCTTATTGGTTCCAACATCTCCACCACTCTGTCGTCCTCAAGCTCAGAAAGAGATGGCTTGTAGAGGTTTTCTGGGTCCACTTCCACCCATAGATCCATATTCCTGGCCCATTTTCCATTTTAAACCGCAGTTATTTGTTTATTCGATCTTTGATCTTTGCACACGATCAACCATTGCTTGCAGTCATTATCATCTTCAATCTCCAGCAATGATCATTGGTTTCTCAACAACAAATACGTGGCTTTAGTGGTGGCATTGTTGTTTTTGTATAGGACCCTACAGTTATGCCCTTTTTCACTTTAGTACATTTGATTTGTATTATTGTCATTTAAGTTACTTATGTATTTTATTCAATTTATGAATTGGAACCCTATTTAGAATCTTCAAATGGGCAAAACGTATTGTATTTTTCAATTTAATCCTTTTCAATTGAAACTGCGCACTCAATTTAATCCCTAGCATGATTCCACTTATGTAGTTGTCCACTCAAATCAATTAATATGTCCTTTCAATTGAAACATCTCACTCAATGACAAACAAAATAACATCATCTGTCTGTCGAAAGCCATTTGAAATACCCATTCAGTTCATTGAAAACCATTCAAATCCATTCATTTTAGTACTTGTGTATTCATAACCATATCAACCCCGTCAATTGAATCGTATCGGTTCAAGTATTGATATGTACGATACATATGATAGATTATGATTTTATTGCAAATATAAAGTACCTCAGATAACAAGGTCATGTTTTTAGCCTATCGAGGAGCATGACACAATAGACCTTAACATGAATAAAGATGTCAAATGGGTCATCCCCTGGAAAAATCTAGGACTGGGCCAGAAAATCTTGACCCATATTAGAAGCAGGGCCAAATGGCCCAGACCAAAGGCCCGCTGGATATTAGATCGAGTCTATAAGACTCAATCCATATCTACTTAAAATCCAAACTTAACTATAGTGGGTCCAGTATGATCTCCATCAAAGAACAGTGAAGATGTACGGTGAAGATCTTATATAATTATGCGGGTTTATGTGCAATACTGATCATATTGCATTTTAACCCGTAGTATCCATGGTTTGTAGCAGGGCACCGACCCAAAAGATGGAAACAAGTGATCTGATCAAAAGCTGTCATTTAGTTTTGTTCCCTTCACAATTCTTTTTATGTGTATGTGTGTGCATATATATATATATATGTATGTATGTATATATATACGATATATTAATTGGTTCAATTTCAATGGTTCCACTTCCACCTTAACAAAAATCAGAACGTATATATACACACATATGCATACATATATATATATATACATATATATAATATGTGTGTGTCTGTGTAATATTAAAGTAGTAACATAAGATTAAAACTTGCTATTTATTTCGTGAAAATGTTGAGATGTCAATACTAGAAAACATTGAAAGATCGACTATATGATCGTCTATGACAGTCTTTTTGTGGTGGTACTTTATATGAACATCTTATTTTGGATAAGTTTATATGAACAACTTACTCTTCACTCTCTAACTCGAAAGGAAAAAAAAAAAATCTACGACAAAAATTATATGAGAAAACATAAGTACGATTGGTGGTTTATTATGCATTTATGTTTCATATATTGGCATTTTAGAACCATGGTTGGTAACTGAACCAAACCAAAATCCACCCTGGTTCAGTTCTATGGTTTGGTTTGACGGACCGCTTACATTGTTTTAGTTGGAAGTTGGCCCTCGTCCCAAACCCAACCTGAACATGAATACCATCGGAACCCATATGAGACGGCAGCAAGGCAAACCGCTATAAGCGCAGAAGAGTTGCAGGACATCATTTGTAATGGCAATCTCACCAAGCCGCCATATCTCAGGCTGTCTCGGTTACAAACCCGACCTCGACCTACCTCTTCTTCGGCCACCCAATTCTATTTCCGCCGGCAAAACCAACGCCACGAAACCGCAGCTGCGCACCTCAAAGTCGACTCCCTCTGACATTCTGCGTCTAATGGACACACTCCGGATCCCCGTCTCCCCAGATCTCTTCTCGATGGTGCAGAGGTCCATGCCCACATAAACCTCACCTCCTTCGAGCCTGGAATCCGGCTTGGCAACAGATTGATCTTCATGTATCTAGCTTTTGGTTGTTTCCATGATGCCCTCCAAGTGTTCGATGTGATGCCTAACCGAGATGCCATCTCATGGGCTGCCATCATAGTGGGATGCGTGGAGAGCAACAGGTGCCAAGAAGCAGTCAATCTCTTTATCAACATGCATCAGCAAGAGATGGTGCTGAATGAGTTGGTTATATTTAGTGTCCTTCGAGCTTGTCGGTCATTCAAGAATTATGGGTTCAAGCTTGGCTGGCAAATTCATGGTTTGGCATTGAAGATGGCAATGACAAAGGATCCATTTATCACTAGCGAATTCGTTGAATTGTACGGGAAGCATGGGTGTTTGGATGATGCATGCAGATTGTTCAATGAAACAGTGCTCTGGACTGGATTAATAACGTGCTATAACCGAGCTGGACAGTTCACTGAGGCTGTCAGAGCATTCAATCAGATGAGAATGGTTGGAAAGAAAGGAAACCATTTCACATTTTCAAGCATTCTTCGTGCTTGCGCTGGAATTGGCGATGAAAGGATGGGAATGCAAGTTCACGCAGGAGCTCTTAAAGCTGGACTTTGATCAGAATGTGTTTATTGGAACTAGCATGATCAGTATGTATGGGAAACTAGGGCTTCTTAAAGAAGCCCGTCGAGTTTTCAACGTCATGGCAGACAGAAACACTGTGTGTTGGAATGGCATGCTAGGTGCATACGTCCAACATGCTGATTGCCATCAAGCGCTCAAGTTATTGTACGAAATGAAGGCCAGAAGGGTGGAGCCACAACAGACAATAATAGACAAACTCATTATCCTGTCTGGAAATTCGAAAGTTGGTCGTCTATAAATAATGGAAACCATGTAAAATATATATACGAAGATAAGACATACAGAGTTGTAACTACGAGTGATGCTTTACAAATATCTCCATTTTGTCAAGGTATTTCAGAAATAGAAAATACCCCCATAAAATCCCGAATCCCCGATATATTTTGAAACTATTGCATACAAACTACATTCTCATCTCATCTATTGTGAGCGGTATGAATGTAAGCCCCGTGTTTTGCAAACTAAATCTTGAACCAGAATCTCTCTCTCTCTCTCTCTCTCTCTCTCTCTCTCTCTCTCTCTGCATTCTGAATTGACGACACATGGCCTATATTATGCAAGAATTTTGGTAAAGATGTTTGAATAAATGTGTTTCCAATGTAGTTAGGTTACGTATGTATGTTTACATGTGTGAGAGAGAGAGTTGCAAATCGAAGCTGGGCAAAATATACATCCAGGTGGCATATCAAATGAAACGGCGGACTTGAGAGCTAACTTCTGCCATCTTCAACAATGGTGCTTGTCGAATGCCTGGACACCGAATGTGCAACTGAAACTGCCTGAACGGTATTCATCGTTTTCACCGTGAAACCGAATCTTGGACTGCAGAGACCTCTGCAGGGGAGTTAGCCAAGTCTAGGTCTATGAGAGTAAGACCATACGGCTCTTCGTGAGAACATGAAATATCTACCAGCAATGAAGATTTTGTTGCTTCTGCATCTGCTGATTTCTTCCAAGTGTCGGCATTTACATTCGGGCTGCTACTTTCAGAGGTTGAAATACTGGGAAGCTGTATATCGTCAACCTTATTGTGCCCAACAATATGACTGCTCTTCCTTGTAGCATCCATCTCCTGGCCGGTCGGAACAAACGTTTGCGCCCGGTACTTTGTTGTTCCTTCTTCACCTTCATTCTTGTAAAGCACGTAATCATGATACATTGGAGTAAACTGAAACAGAAATAATAAGATCATATCATTATGATCCGTTTGCAACATTCCTCATTTTCTTAAACAATTCACAGGAAAGCATCCAAACTTTACCTTCGGGGGTGTTTGATTGGCAGGCCAGGCCTGCAGTACTGGGACTATATTCCCAGTTTGCCGCTTTATTGGCGTAAACGTGGGGCATTTGCCCCACTTTTCATGAGACTGTACAAGAGGACTGTAGCACCATTTTGATATGCATGGTGCCTAGGACTAAGGTTCCACAGGCCCAGGGCCGTGTATCAAATACCCCCTTGAGCACTAAAAGTTTTCGTAGGAAGCTAGAGCAGCCAAGCGCACATGATGAAACATCCAGAAAGAATGTGATAAAGTCCGATGGGATGGAGACACATGGATGGTTTAACAATCGAGACAGATCGGATCGTGCAGGAATAAGAATCTGATGAATTGTTGGGCACAAAGAAAAGTCTATGTTTATGCTCGCCTATACCACAATCATGGATTTCTCATTCATGTCACTGAAAGTGGATTCCATTTTCCTACAAACGGAACAGTAAGGTGAAGTCTAGAAAAGAATCATGACAAACCAAACTAGAAAGAAGATACTAGAGATAACGAACGAACTATGCTTACATCGTACCTAACATGAACACTCTTAAACATAAAATAAGTAGAAGATTATATACCCCACTTGCGGACCAAAAACAAACTAAAGAACCGGCCTGAACTTCTTGCCGAGTTCTTACAAGAATGCAGCAAGAATTAATGCCCTTGACAAGTCATGCATATGCTTAACATAATATTCATGAAATACACAAAAATTATAAAAGCAAACGGACCTGATGAACAGTATCATGATACAAATCATTAATCTTCAAAGCATGAGCAAGACTTCCTGTCAGGCCACGTGAACCACCAATATTTGCTCCAGCATATACTTTGTACGGAAATGCATAGAAATGACCCACTGCGGCAGCAAGCATCTCAACACAGATAATAGAATTCTGAAAATCAGCAGCTTCTTCGGCTGTCTTTATGATCCCAGACTTGGCTGCTAGGAAAACCAAAACTCCCTGAAAGAAAGATTGTTATGTGAATATACAGCCCAGTTTAATGTGCGTGCAAAATGGTTTTCTTCATTTAATGTTACTACTATTAACATACTAGTATCAGCTTGGAGATCATGCCAACTTAGTAATATACATTAATTGTGATTTCTATTGGCACATTAAGGGGAATGAAATAAAGAACGGAACACTCTTAAATTTATGAAATCTACTAAGGTTGTGAGACTAGACGATATTCCATTGATGTATGAAAAGTTCAGAAGAAACTGGTACCAACTGGCTTATAAGATTATTTAATGTCATTTGGAGGAATAAGAAAATGCCAGAGGAATGAAGAAAGAATACCATGATACTCATTTACAAGAACAAAAGAGATTTTCAAAATTATATAATTATCAAGATATAAAGTTAATGAGTTATCCAACAAAATTATAGAAAATAGTCATTTAATAGGTTCATGCTAAGGAGATCTAATAGAGACTATTCACTTATTAAGACATTTAATAGAATACTTCAAACCTAAGAAGAAAAACCCACATATGGTGTTCACTGATTTAAAGAAGACCTATAAGGTACCAAGAGATATTCTTTGAAGAACTTTAGAGAAGAAAGGTGTTCCCTTACAGTATATAATCTTATAAAGGACATGCATATGGTGCAAAAACATGTGTTAGAACTCATAATAGATTATAAAATTATTTGAAGTTAATATTGGATTAAATATCAAGGATCAACATTAAGCACGTACCTAATAACCTTGGTTATGGATAAGTTAACGAGGCATATTCAACCAGATGAACTACCTTCATGCATGTAATTTGAAAATTTCATTGCATTGGTAGATGAGTCAAAATGAAGAAGTTAACAATAATTGGAACTTCTAACATTGAAAACAAAAGGCTTTCAACTTGGTAAAACGAGAACAAGATATGGAACGCAAGTTTGGTAAGTTGGTTAAAAAAATGATACAAAAGTTAAAGTGCCACATATTGCATCTCTCAAAAGGATAATTTTAAGCATTCAAGGTCGGTATTTCAAAGTAACTAAAAAACTGATGAAGATATTATACATATATTTAACACAGATTGACTAAAATAAAGAGGAAAGCCTCAAGTGTCTTATGTGATATGAAGATACCTCTAAAGTTGAAAGCTATATATTATGAAGCAGCGGTAAGACCAGGAATGGTATCCGATGCCGAGTGATGGGCAGTCAATCATTAATATGTATGACTGAAATCAAGATGCTCAAGTGGATGTTTGGTCATACTAAGAAAGACCTTATTAGAAAAAAAGTTAGGGTAGCCTCAGTAAAAGATAATGAGAGAGACAAGCCTAAGATGGTATATAAAAAGGTGACCAAATAAAGCTTTTAATAAAATGGTGTGAGAAACTAGATGGTGAACACTAAAAATGGGAGAGGAAGACTGCAAAAGTCTTGGAAGAAAACTATTAAACATGATATTGCTTTTTTGGTATTAAATACTAGTATGGCACAAGATCATCAAAGAATCCATATAGTTGATGTCAGTCAATGTGGGAAAAGGCTTGGTTGTTGTTGTTGTTGTGCTACTACTCTTAACACACAAAAACATTTCCATTTTCCACCAGCTGATACAAAGATTATGAATCTAATATGATTCCTTAAATAATGGTCACTAATATTGCCAGAAATGTCCAGCAAAACTGATAGTCGGAGCTTGTCAAGGATTAACTGTCAGTTCAGTACCAGTGATTAGAATCATGAGATATGGTCAACACTACAATTTGTGTCACTACTGACTCCAGTTGTTTAGTCGTACTTCTCACCCACAAATGGATAGAAGAAGTCTAACTACATGGTAGCTTGACTTGGTATGTCCGAGGAAAGCCTACAAAAGGACCATTGGTATCACATGCACCAAGAACTAGAACAGATTTTTGCTATGCAGAAAGCATGAAACCTCTGCTCATCGATACATTGTCAAATACTCCTAAAAGAACTTCCCACCATACAAAAACACAAGGAAAGAAGGCTACATTGTCTTACACAATGTTATAACTTATAAATATCACATTGTATCATATGATATGATACAATATTATCGTACATTGGTAGCTAGCTAGATCGATTCAATCCAGGTACTTGTATCAGTTGGGCTAGTTTATTGGGTTGTACTAGTATCTATCGTATGATAATGCTTTGTTGCCGTGTATCATACGATAAATGTTATGTATCCTATAAGTTTATACTTTTTATTAGCCAGAAAACTAATAAGTAAAAACAGTGAATTAATATAAAAGCTGGATTTTTACAGAGAAAAGTGACAAAGCAAAATGTATTTCTCTAGGAGGAAGACTCATAGAATCACTTTCTATGTGTTGCTTTCAACAAGAAAAAGAACAAGAAGCGAAAAAGATGACTGGTGTCGTTATTAATACTTTTTGCAGAGGAATCAGTAAATAAGCAATTACTAGAGTACTCTTTTCCAGGGAGAAGTCTTAGGCTTAGCTTTTATGTATTTTTCTATTTTCTATGAAAGAAATGAAAAGTAGCTGATTTAGCTAGTGTATGATGAAAATTCTGAAAGATAATTTTTTATTGATTTTGCATATTTTAAATACTTTAAAATATATATTTTCATTTTTAATCATCAAATAATAAAAATATAATTTGCGTATTGCATCGGATGATATGGTACGATTATCATGTATCAGTACCACTGGCGATACAGGATCCTGTATGGTTTTTACAACATTGGTTTCATAGAAGAAGCAAAAAGACACGACGTTGCAATTGTTTGAAAAGAATCTTAAGCGAACCTTAGAAAATTTGAGGGGAAAAAGACACTCAAGATAAACTGTCTCCTTCCAGGTCCTTGGCACTCTTTGGAAAAATATTAGGTAACCTTTAAAAGTAGTTAAATTTCTGGCATCAGAATATTTAACAAAACATTTTTTTTATTTGACTCTCCAACCGTGTGGAACAATCACAAATTTATTTAATAGATGCCCCTGAAAAGAAATCATGTTATGATTTCTCTAGAGACGATGTAAGCATTTCATGTCATCCTGGAAATCCTTGAATCCATCAAGCCATCTTCTATGACCGTGTTAATATGAGAAAAAAGCAATATTTATTATATTAAACAAAATGTTTAAGTATACCCCAATAGAACGCACTCTAGCGAAAGGTGGAGTGCATTTTAGTGTCTTTGTGTGTATGCCCAAAAACCTTGAAAATGACTACTTACACACTTCTACAATGTAGATATTTGACTTTGTAAGTGGGAAAAGGTCAAAACTTAAACCCCACTGGCTTTTAAATCCTCATTAAAATCCTATCTATTAAGCTGGCAAAGAAGTCTAAATAGTGAATGCCCGAAGGCCCATCTCCAGGTTGGGTCCCAAAGGAGAGGCATGGTTCAAGGACTCCAAAGTTGAGAAATCCAAAATGCAGCCCTCACATTGCTGTTGAGAGCTTGGTCATTCTTCCATTTGGAGGTCCTTAGATAGAAAGGTGAAAGGCAAGAGTAGCAATCATGCCTAGGGTTACCTAATGTGGAGATCATTTTTCCCTACTGGGAAAAGAACCAATCCAAAGCAGTCGTTTGGTTTTTTTCTTTGATGTATTTTGGGTTGGTCTGGCTTGAAAAGATAAAAATGCATGGTTCGCTTCATGGTCTTAAGGGTTAAAACAGGACCATTAGAACCGAATCAAAAGACCTCAACTGTGACCACTTTGGCCGATGGGTATTACCTACTATTTTAGTCAGAATGTTGACACTATTCATGACGGAAATGTTCAGCTTAGGGTGTTGGATTGTTACTGTTGATATAAAGTTAAGTCTCAAGGAACATGTGAAAATACACTTAATATTGCAAAGAAATTCCTTTTTCTGTATGTCTTCTCTAACAAACAACAAACAACAACTAAGCCTTTTCCCATACTAGACGGGGTCGGCTACATGGATTCTTTGTTTCCACAGATCCCTATCGTGTGCCATGTTAGCAGTTAACTCCCAATAAACTAGATCATTCTTTATTGTTTCTTTCCAACACTTTTGTGGTCGTCCTCTACCTCTTTTAATACTTTCCAAATTTAGTTTTTCTAACCTTCTTACAGGTTCTTCTTTTGATCTTCTTTCTATATGTCCAAACCATCTTAAACGATGTTCTCTCATTTTATCCTCTATTGGTGCCACTCCTAATTTGTTTCTAATAACCTCATTATGTATACGGTCTTTTCTTGTATGGCCACTCATCCATTTCAACATCTTCATTTCTGTCACAGACATCTTTTGTACATGTTGATGATTAACTGCCCAACACTGAGAACCATAAAACATGGCAGGCCTAATTGCTGCTCTATAATATTTACCTTTTAATTTTAATGGTATCTTCTTATCACAAAGAATACCTGATGCTCCTCTCCATTTTAACCAACCAGCATTAATTCTATGTGTAACATCTCCATCAATTCTTCCATCACTTTGAAAAATTGACCCTAGGTATTTAAAACTTTCCTTTTGGGGAATGCAATGTGTGCCAATTTTAATTTCTATGTCCTCTGAAGTAGCCAAATGATCAAACTTACATTCCATATATTCTGTCTTTGTTCTACTAAGTCGGAGGCCTTTGTTTTCTAATGTTTCTCTCCATAGTTCCAATTTTCTATTAACTTTTTCCTTAGACTCCTCCACTAATACAATGTCATCTGCAAATAACATACACCAAGGTACTTCATCTTGAATATGTTTTGTTAACTCATCCATCACCATTATAAATAAGTATGGACTTAAAGTTGATCCTTGATGTAACCCAATATTAACTTCAAAGAAGTTTGTTGTTCCTTCATGAGTCCTCACACATGTTTTTGCACCATCATACATGTCTCTCATAAGGCTAATATATGTCAATGGGATACCTCTTTTTTCCAAAGTTCTCCAAAGAACCTCCCTCGGTACCCTATCATAAGCTTTTTCTAGATCAATAAATATCATGTGAAGGTCTTTCTTTTTTGCTCTAAAATGTTCCATAAGACGTCTCAGAAGGTGAATCGCTTCAATAGTAGATCTACCTGGCATAAATCCAAATTGGTTCTCTGTTGTACTTGATACTTGTCTTAACTTACGTTCGATAATTCTTTCCCATAATTTCATAGTATGACTCATTAACTTGATACCTCGATAATTCACACAATTTTGAATGTCTCCCTTGTTCTTATATACGGGTATAAGTGTACTTGCTCTCCATTCCTCGGGCATCTTTTGGTTTTTCCATATTTCATTAAATAGTCTTGTGAGCCAAGTGATTCCTATTTCTCCTAGTATTTTCCAAACTTCTATAGGAATATTATCTGGTCCTACCGATTTACCACTCTTCATATGTTTAAGAGCCTCTTTGACTTCATTCTTTTGAATACGTCGGTAGAAATTATGGTTTATATACTTTTCTGACTTGGCTAAATCTCCTAAACTAATACTAACATCTTTATTTTCATTAAAAAGATTATAAAAATAGTTTTTCCATCTATTTCTTATATCATCATTTGCCACTAGAATTTTTTCATCCTCGTCTTTTATGCATCTAACAAAATTTAGATCTTTAGTTTTCTTATCTCTAGCCCTAGCTATCCTAAAAATATCTCTTTCACCCTCTTTTGAGTTGAGTTTTTTATATAAGTCCTCCCAAATCTTAGCTTTTGCTTCACTAACGGCCTTTTTTGCTTCCTTCTTTGCTTTCTTATAAGCTTCTAAAGTTTCACTAGTTTTCTTAGCGTAATGTAATTTGTAACATGCCCTCTTTGCCTTGATTTTATTTTGTACTATTTCACTCCACCACCAAGCTTCTTTTTGTGCCGGTACACCTCCCTTAGATACCCCTAACACATCTTTCGCCACTTTCCTAATATGTATAGCCATATTGTTCCACATATCAGAGGGTGTGCCAACATAATTCCAAACATCTCCTTGAAGGACTTTCTGTTTAAATATACCTTCTTTCTCGCTTTTGAGGTTCCACCATTTAGTCCGAATAGCTCGATGCACTCTTTTCTTCTTTGTCCATTTTTTTATTTGTAAATCCATAACTAAAAGTCGATGTTGGGTGGTTAAGCTTTGTCCTGGAATTACCTTACAATCTTTACAACACGCTCTATCTTTTTTTCTACAAATAAAGTAATCAATTTGTGTGTGTGATAAGCCACTCTTAAAAGTAATTAAATGTTCATCTCGTTTTTTGAAGATTGTATTGACTATAAAGAGATCAAATGACATAGCAAAATTTAAAATCTCCCTACCTTCCTCGTTTATATCCCCATAACCAAAGTTTTCATGAATCCCTTGATATCCTAATGCCTCTTTACCGACATGTCCATTTAAATCTCCTCCTAAACAAATCATCTCCCTTTGTGGAATCTTTTGAAACACCTTATCTAACTCTTCCCAAAAAACTGTCTTTATACTATCTTCTAGTCCTACTTGGGGTGCGTAAGCACAAACTATATTCAAAACCTCTGCTCCTAACACTAATTTCAATGTCATGATTCGGTCACCATATCGTTGTATGTCTACTACACTCTCCTTTAAATCTTTATTTATGATAATACCAACTCCGTTTCGGGCCTTTTCTTTACCTGAGTACCATAATTTAAAACCTGTATCCTCTATCTCCTTTGCTTTTCTCCAACCCATTTTGTCTCTTGTAAACATAGAATATGAATCTTTCTCCGAATCATAGTATCTACCACCTCCATTAGCTTACCCGATAATGTTCCGATATTTCAAGAACCAATACGAATCTTATTATCTAGGACTAGCTTCCTTACCCCCCGCATCCGTCCATAATCAAAATGCGAAGACCCTCTCTGAAAAATTTTCACTACATTCGGGCAGCAATGTAGTGGGACTAACTTCTTTACCCACACCCGTCCATGATGTGGGAACCCTCTCTGCAATTGATTCACTACATTCGGGCGAAAATGTAGTGGCCCTTGCTTACTTCTTACTGCATTCGGGCTTTGCAGCACGTCGCTAGGCGGGGACGCCCCAAAGCAATGCTCATAATTTTTGTAATCCATGTTGTAGAAATCCGACGAAGTTTTACGCTGGCTGTCGGAAGCCTAACACAACCCTCCTCCTTTATCCGGGCTTGGGACCGGCAATGCAAGGGTGATCCCTTACATGGGCGGAGTTTCTGTATGTTTTCTCTACCTGATTATTATGATAGTAGGAATAGCATATAATTTTTCTTAGAGAAAGAACCACAGTTTTGCATCTAACCAAGTCAGAACTGATATTGTGGTCTGGTTCAGTTTTAACGTATAATGGTTTGGACCGTTTGGTTTTGTTGTCCTCCAGAAACGTAGAGCCGATTATATTGTTTTTGTTCAAGGTTGAGCCTAAAACCGAATGAAACTAAACCATGAACACCCTAATCGTAACTCAAAATTAATGAGGCAAGCTTGTTAAGTAGCCCAATATGGTTTCACTGGGGCACTACGGGTTGGCAGTCACGTTGCACCTAAATTTGGTCTACATGTTCAGTGGGCAGCTTCTTAAGAGTGAGGGTGGTAAGGAGCAAGGCCATCCCGAACCACTTTAATAAGAAGGTTGGTGAAAGAAAACTCATTGCACCTATATATGTGCGCCTATAAAGGTATGCACATATATTTGTTTGTGTGTTGCTCTAAGAAAGTAAGAGCTGAATCACCAAAACATTCTTCCGACCATACAATTTATTGCAAAGATGATTCTGAAGGTATTATCAATTACTAACTCTTATCTGATCCTTCAAAGGCAATGGCTTTTTCAGAAAATGGGCCAATGTCTACGAAGGACAGCAACAGTGGAAAGATTGTCAACAAGTAAATCTTCCAGAATATAGAACCAGAGTGATAAAAGACGTACCTGCCAATAGGTAAGGAAAACAACTGATTTGATCAGGATGAACTTTGGAACCGGATTGAATGGACGAAGCAGATCTTGGCATGCCACATAGAACAAGGCCAAAGCAGACAATGCCATTGAATAAGAGATAGTATAAATGATTGTCACGTACAAATAAGCCTGATTTGCACTGAAATTTCCATCTTCATATTTCCCTTTTGCATATAGCACAAACGTAACTGCAACTAAAACTGGTTTAAGGATCACAAATTGCAACCCGCCTTGTTTACACCTCCGGATAAAACGACTGTCCAAACAGTTAGCAGTGTCAGACACAGGAAAAGCTTGGTAAAACAACTCTCTAAGATTTGAAAAATATATATGCACATGCACACACATGTATGCATGCACAAACACAGTCGCATCACACACACAAAAAGAAAACTATAATATCCTTTGAGTATATACACACCCATCAAGAGGTATGGCAGGGAAGCAGCAGGTCATGAGAAACCATGATGGTTTCAAAACCCTGCCGCTTAAACTTGATACAACAGCACCAGGGCCTCCTACCCATGCAAGGCACAGTGAAAGGAAGTTGTAGATGACCCATGCTTCATACCTGGAAGATACACCAAATTCACTTAGAACTAGAAGGTGCTTTTACCAAAATGATGCGTCATCCACTGATTAATTAAGCATTTATGGGATAATGAATTTAAAATTATGGTAAAGCATAAATCCTTGAACATTCAACAAGCATTCAGAAACTAAAGGTATCACACATGCAAGCGCACAGACAGATTTTAGGGTAATAGGTCAAGCTGTTTTTCTTTGATGCAGGTCCTTCTAGGTACTGCTGACAGGGAAGAATCACCTCTACCTTTTCTAATAATTCCAAAATCTCTTCCAATAAATTGCAAAATCTCCCTAATTGTGTACAAGTGCAAGGCGATGGAGATATGACATTTGGCTAAAAACTGGATAACCACCAGTAATATCTACAGGTCTACTCAAAAGTAAAGAACATTCCCTGGTTAGTACAATCAATTGTTCAAGAATGTGAACCCAGGAATGCATCAATGCGATTTTGGCATGGTCACCACTAATGTTGTAAACAAACGATTCTTCAATCAACGTGAGAAATCTCAATCAATCGTCAATTGCACAAACCGAGAGTCGCTAAGAAACCAATTTACCAAATGCTTGGTATTTCAATGCTCAATACAAGTCAAATACCGAGTCAAAACAAGTGTCAAGGTGTTGCAAAACAACATACTTTATTAGTGTTAGAACTGCTCTATTTATAGAGCATAGTACATAATGTATAGCAAGAAGAGAGAGAAGGAAGAGGTGGATGTTGGAAGCGTCCCCAACACCAACACTTCTAACTGGCACTAGCCCTAGTGGTTGGGCCAGTTAGCCCAAGACAAACGGGCCCGAGTAACCCTTCTCCTATTACATTTATTCTTTAACACCCTCTCTCAAGCTTACGGTGTGTATACCAAAAGTTTATTTTAATCCTTAATGTTGTGTGAACTCACACTAATTGTTTCAAAAGATTTTAAAAAAAGAATGTTCAACTGCAGAAATCTTTTCCAAAGCTTCAACCTTATGATCTACCTTAGGACATACCTATAACAAAAACTTATAGAATTAATCCCCAATAAAATTATTAAGATCCCATAACTCCAAACATGAAAACCTATGTTTTCAAAGAAGTTCTTCAATGAAAAACATTGATCATTTAAGTAGGATTGTCAAATATAACAAATAATTTAATGAATACCACAAACTCATGATATTACAAAAAAGTCTTGGTATGCCAAACAAGTTTGAAAGCTAAGTTTAAACCATCCAAATCAAGCAAGCTTTAAGGCTAAGCTCAAACCATCCAAATCAATCAAATGCTAAGTCCTTAAATACATCACAATCTCAAACGTGATTCTATGATTCTAAGAATAAGATAATCCACCAAGATGATCAAAAAAAGGTTTTAAAGATTTATAATCAACTTATAAGAATCTTTTCAATATAAAATATTTGTCTCAAAAAACAAGCATTCTCTGTATGCAATTTTTATCATTCGCACAAAATGCTCAAAATATAACAAATGAATAGTCAAAACTTAAGGCAAAACTATTTTTATGCATTATTTTCAAATACTCACAAGGTTATCAAGAAAACAATAGACACATTTTCAACATTGACTCATTTCCAACCAATTGCCAACAACATGAAGCACCATAATCATAAAGGTCTTTCATAAAAAGCTAACAAAAGTGACATATAGCCAAAATACAAAGATCTTAGTCATACGAAGAGATGCAACTTATTGTCTAACAAACAACAAACAAATTTTCTTGTAAATGAGACACCAAACAATTGATCCAACAAATACTGAAAAATAAACAAGTTGAAAAGAACACACCTGGATGGACTCAAATCTGAATACCAAGCAAGATCAAATCGGATCCAGACATTGTCTTGGGTTTGGATCCAATAGAAATAAAAGCCTCATGCCTAACACAAAATAAGTCTAGATCCATAACCAGATCCATGATCCGACTGCATATAAATGCCCATTGAAGCCATTGTCCATTATCGCTGTCGTCTTTGCCTCTTTCTTTCTCTCTCACAATCACTCTCTGCATGGTTTCTTTTCTTCTCTCTCTTTTCTCTCCTAATCCGCCGTTATCAATCAGCGAAACACCATTATCGCCATTCACATCCCACCAACCTCACCAATGTTTCCTCAATGTTGTTGCCAACCACCGATTCAGATGCCTCATTGCTCAACCTCGCAACCGTGCACCACCCTCTATCTCCTCTGCTAACAAGCTCCACCCAGGCTCCTTGACCACCACCTACCTCTCCTTCTTCCTCTACGTCCTCGTCTTCCTCGTTGCCTTCGAGAGTTGCTTTCTCCCATCCATCATCAAGCTTGATTCGGAGAAAATCATCGTTTTCTAGCGGTTTTGATGAGTTTGATTCCATGATCCCTTTCCCAACTAACCAGATATCATCTACCGCGAATGCTAGAATGGATTCGTTGAGCTCAAAGGAGCCCTCTTTCTCCTACGATTGTAGCCTCTGGTGACGACAATAGCTTGGATACCTCGATCAGTCGCCACTTCCTCCTACCTCTATCACAACCATCAACTTGCTAGCAACCACCATCATCTTCTTCACCCTCAACCACTACCAGCGACCCCATCACCGCCGCATCTTATCATCCAGAACCGCCAACCAAATCACCACACAACCGCTACACCTCACCGTTGACTTCTCATCCAAACCAACATTTTGCCATCATCAAAAGTGGACCAACATCGGCTCTAATACCACGTAAACAAACGATTTTTCAATCTACTTAAGGAATCTCAATCAATCATCAATTGCACAAATTGAGAGTCGCTAAGAAACCAATTAACCAAATGCTTGGTGTTTCAATGCTGAATACAAGTCAAATATCAAAACAATCAAGGAGTCAAAACAAGTGTAAAGGTTATGCAAAATAACATACTTTATTAGTGTTAGAACCGTTCTATTTATAGAGCATAATACATAATGTACAACAAGAAGATAGAGAAGGAAGAGGTAGCCGTTGGAGGCTTCTCCAACTACTACTTGAACTAGTCGTTGGAGGCCACCAGCTAGCCCCCAATGGCTAGCTAGGGCCAGCACTTCTAAGTGTCCGTGGCCCATCTCATGTTGTATTTATTCTTTAACAAATGCAACAAAGTAACTTTAGCTAGAGAGAAATCATTTGATTCTTAAAGAATTTTATTCCATTATCTTCTATATTTGATGATCCGACTTAGTAGAACAAAGACAAAATATATGGAATGTAAGTTTGATCATTTGGTTACTTCAGAGGACACAAAAATTAAAATTGACACACATTGCATTCCCCAAAAGGAAAGTTTTAAATACCTAGGGTCAATTTTTCAGAGTGATGGAAGAATTGATGGAGATGTTACACATAGAATTAATGCTGGTTGGTTAAAATGGAGAGGAGCATCAGGTATTCTTTGTGATAAGAAGATACCATTAAAATTAAAAGGTAAATATTATAGAGCAACAATTAGGCTTGCCATGTTTTATGGTTCTGAGTGTTGGGCAGTTAATCATCAACATGTACAAAAGATGTCTGTGACAGAAATGAATGGTTTGGACATATAGAAAGAAGATCAAAAGAAGAACCTGTAAGAAGGTTAGAAAAACTAAATTTGGAAAGTATTAAAAGGGGTAGAGGACGACCACAAAAGTGTTGGAAAGAAACAATAAAGAATTATCTAGCTTATTGGGAGTTAACTGCTAACATGGCACACGATAGGGATCTGTGGAAACAAAGAATCCATGTAGCCGACCCCGTCTAGTATGGGAAAAGGCTTAGTTGTTGTTGTTGTTGTATCTTCTATATTTGATGAGCACAAAGAAGGCAAAGGGATATATTGCTGAAGTAGGCCAATATAGAAAAAGAAAAGAAAGAATAAACATATCAAAACAATTTAAGAGAAAATTTTGTAATCTATCCTCACATAACCAAAGACTTACACTTCCCGGATTGAATTAAAATAGATGGATTTGTCTTTGAGCACAAGAGACGTGAAGGACATTAATGCATAAACCTGTTAACAATAACAATAAGCCAGTAAGAAAATAAACATATAGGTAATGGTCATGCAGCACATGCTAATTTTAGAATTGGAAGTGAACCAAAACCCAGAATATTTGAATATGAACAAATAGGAGCAACACAATATGGGACAGTCGAAGGGCATTCTAGAAGTTGCACTTCTTTTCATACTAGACGATGCACTTGACCCACAATATGGTCACCAAGTTTCCTAAGCATATCACACCCAACCCCCCACACCAAAAAAAGGCACAAAAACCTAAACCTTCTCAAAGATAAAGACCATGATGCATTCCAATAACTTTTAAAATGAGAAAAGTATATGTTTTCACAAGTGAAGGCAAATGACTGTAAAACAGCCAACGATTAAGATTTCTTTTAATATAAGTATCTGGTACAACACCTAGTTACTGAGCATGACCTTCTCATAAGTGGGTGCTCATACTTTCCTCCACCTTTTTCCCAATAATAGTTGTATGATACTTTAAAAGGATACAATTAGTGTTGTTCGTATCATATCGTGTATCGTTTTGGTCCACAATATGATATGTAATATATCGCACCGTATCATTTTTTAATACTAAAAATTTGAAAAAATCTTAAAAATTTAAAAAAATCATGATAATTCTAAATAATTCATAAGTTGAGTAAATATTCAGCAATCATCATTCAATTTTCAATGTATAAAGCATTTACGAGTATATTATAATGTTTAGAATTTTTTTAAATATTTTAAAAATAAAAAACAGTAAAAATCAATAATTGTTCTAACTTCTAGTTTGACTAGTTTCCTAATTCATGGTATCAATGCTGGATGTGGTCATAATTGGAAAGTTATTGATGAAAATTGTCAGTTTTATTCTTGAAAACTTTGAAAACTGCTTATTCTATGATTCTTATTGTTATTCTTGGGAGGTCACCTTTTAAAGTAAGATAGTTATGTTATGCAACCTACTAGTATTGAGCATGGTCATAATTGGTAACTAATGTTAGACATGGTCATAATTGGTAAGTTATTAATGCTAGATGGGGTTATAATTGGTAAGTTATTGAAGTCAATTGCCTTTTGTATTTCTAGAGAACTTTGAAAACTGCTTATTTTTATGGTTCTTATTGATGAAGTAAATTACCTTTTTATTCTTGAAAAGTTGAAAAATGCCTATCAAATGATTTGTACTCTAATATAGTTACTTTGTTAGTGCACATAGTGATATAGAGACATTATTAGTAGGGTTAAGTATTATTTTGTGTAATTTCCATTACTGAATTATGTTAAGTTCTTTGTTATCAATATGTTGTTGTGCTGTGCATTTTGGCTGTATGTCTTATCTCTCCGTTGCATATCACTGCCTACCATCCTAATAACGTCGGTCTTCTATATTAACTTCTTGGATGTTCTTTGTACATAGTTCCTGACTACCATCATGAAAAAATTTCATCATTTTTTGTTGTTTTAAAAGAAATAGGGTGTATCGCCCGATACAGACCGATACTCTTTCATTTGCGATACATGTCCCTATATCGTATCACCCCGTAACATACGATACGGGGTAATATGGATAACACTGAATACAATAGCACATTGAGTGCAACACAAACACCATAGACAATTATGACAAAAAAATTGTAAACATTTGTAGTGGCTTTGGACCAACTTATGTCACATCCTTCAACCAAAATAGTTAACTATAGGTAAATAGACAACCAAAACGAACTCAACCAGTAGGCCTTTTATGCACCACCAACTTAGTAGACAGAGAAATGGATTGAATTGAAAAACCAGTGTCTTCACATTTAGTGAAATAGGTTACATAATTTCACAAGAAACTCTTCTATTTTCGTTTATTTTAATGTCCAAATTTCAGATGCATCTCGTTTTATATGTTTTGCCATATGCTCAATTCTATGATACATATATTTCACACCTTTTCAGTGTTACAAAAGTAACTTTTTATCAGAAACAAACTAGCTTCACTTTCAACATCTTTAATGTAGGACATACAAAGATGCAGAACCGATTAAATCCACTCATAGATTAAATTGATAAACCTTATTACATCATGCTCATATTCTCTTGTTTGGCGTTTCATGATACCAAACAGTACTTGCTTATACCTTGCAGGATGTTCTTTATGCTGCTAAAAGATGTTTGACAGTTGATACTGACTAGTTGAATGCCTACCTTATCAACACCTGCGCATAATTTCAGACTTGACAGCCTATGTTGCTAGCAACCACCATGGCTGCATCTGCGTCAAATGTTCCCATCACTTTTAATAACTGGTGAGCTTGATCCACCAGCATGTTTATGGCCAAGTGATGGATAACATAAAAAGCATGTGACACTCAAGAAGTAATACTCCAAAAGTGTGACATAGATGCCTTCACCTATGTCAAATGGCCATTCATGCATATATGGTTGCAGGCGTGGACGGCAAAACATAACAATTTTGAAAAGAAAAAAGGTGAGTTTATGCCGCATGCAGTATGTGATGGGGCTCTGGAAATCCATCATGTATAAATGCCATGACGGATAGCAATGAAGGATGTGATGCACACATGGCGGCTGTATCCAAGTGAAAGGCTTTGGAAAATGAGTGCATGGTGATGCTACATCTAGACATACTTCCATATATCTATCTCTAACTTTAGTTTGGTTTTACTAACCTTAGGTTAAATAAAACCAACTTGATAAAATCTAAACCCAAACTACTTTTTGTTGATCAAGACCCAAAATCATATCGAAATGGATTGCTGCCACTCCAAAGTTCTAACTCTCCTTGATTTACCTTAGACATGTTGGATTTTGGCTCAAGTTTCAGATCTACGCCCAGAGAGATGCATTGATTCTTTAGAAGTGTCCATGTTAGATAGGCCCCAACTCCTAAGGATATCAACACTTGCAGTGTTACACAGTTGCAGCAGCCAAAATATACAATGCCTAGAATATGCAATAACCATACAGAACAAGTTAATCTAATCTTGCATCAGCCACCACGCTATGGAAGGAAGGAATGCATATTATGAATTGCAATACTGCCAAACAAATGTTCTCATAGACGGACTTCCACGCATTTCTTAGCCTATTAGAGCTCATCTCTGACTTTTAAACTTAAGGACCCCTCACTTAACACGAATACGAAAACCCTATCCGCTCATTCGCGTTATTTTAACAGTCTCTAATAAGTGAAATTTATAAAAGAATTGTTCAATTCATGAATGGAAGAAAAGTTCGAAAGTCTCATTTTCAACACGTGAAAATCATCGGGATTAGTGGAAAAGGAAGCAAAAATCACTTACCGGAACCATAAAGATGATTCGAACAATGTATCGTTGGTATGTCTGTTCAGTGTAATTCAGAAGGTGTCTGTAAATGTGCAAAACCGCCAACCCAACTGCCCCAATAGCGCAAGGGAACGCCACCAAAATGTATAAAATGGATACCATTTTAAGATCTCAATCTCTAGCCACGAACCATCCACAAAACTGAGCTGCAGATAGAACCCTAGGACAATAAAACACGTTTTTAGCAAGTCAAAGAGAAAATTCAATCCTTAGAAGAATAATTAGGGAATAGGGAATCACCAGAAAGATCACGATTCCTCTATTTCGCACAAAATCCTCCGTCAGATTGGCTTAGAATAATTTGACGCTCTCATCGCAATCGAACCATTCTCGATCGTAACAAACAAGAAGAAACGCCATCAACGAGCATCGAAAGGGATGCAGTTTCAAACCGGGAAACCTAGAAACAACTTCCTCGGCATTTCTATGAACGATTAGCTCTCAATCCTCAACGGAATGTATCGAAATTAACTTCCATAACACCTAATAGGGAAAACAGTTCAGGAAGGAACTCCAGTCCTGAAACGAAGTTGCATAAAACCCCACATTGGGGAGAAAGGAAAAAACCCAGATCCAAAACTGAAGAAATTCAGGAAAATAAAAAGTGGAACACAAAGTCTAAGGGAACTCCGTGTTTTCTTGAGAATTTGAGATCTCCGAACGCTTTTTGTCGAAAAGAGACCAGGAGAGGATCAGAACTCGGATTGTATTAACCGGGGCCTCCCAAAAAAGCCGAAAGATACAACTGGGAAAGCGTGTAGACACCGCCATTAAATATATACCCCCGAAAACTCTGAAAATATCCATGATACCACTTCAAGATTAGATCAAAGCTGTTTTCCATATTCACCCCTATACGTTTTCAGATATTCTGAACTTCGCTCTTCCCTTGTGACTGTTTTCACACCTCTACCGTTTCCATGCCGGTTCCAAATTAGTCTGTACAAAGAATCTCAACACGACCTTCGGGTGGACCTGTTTCTTCCCGACCGGCAAGGTGGGTTGAACCTGCCCAAGCCTGCATGATGGCGTATTTGATCCAACATGTTATACTCTTAATATTAGAACTATGGGCCAACGTGGTATCGAGAAACTATGATTTTCGTGTTTGATTCGTACGTGAAACTAACATTGGGGTTTTCATGTGAGCTGGAATAGCGAGAGAAGAAAGCGCTTGCATGAAAATGTGACATCTCTAGGTGCATTTCCTATGATCCATCTTTTTCTTGATGCAAAAGTTTTTTATTCAAATCAGGCCTATAGAACCGTAATCCATTAATTGGATGAACAATGAAACTTGAAACTACGAGAACCAAAAGTCAAGATATAATTCTCTCAAAGCCTTGTAACAAAGACATTCAATGCGTTAAAACTAGAAATGGAGGAACTGAAAGCAAGGAACCCCACAGTTTGTTTCCTACTCTACTTTTTTGTACAATGAAACAGAAATTGAAACCAGTGATCTCGAGCCACCGGTTCTAAGTAGGTTTTATACCCGATTTTAGAGTTCACCTTGCGTTTCCAAATAAAACCGGAATCAAGTTGGAAACTTACCCAGTTTGAAACTAGAGCCTAACCCGGAGGTAGCTGATTTGGTTCAGATTATAGGTTTTGGTGGAATCAAAATCACCGGTTTGGAGCAATCGATTCTGGTTTACCTGACCCGAGTTGGAGTTTAATGTATTCATCATGCAGTTAAGATTGTGGGTAGGTTTTAGGGTTATCCTGCCCCCCCTCAAAATATTTGATTTATAAAAAGTTGAGAATTTGGTTTATAAAGGTGAATACATCCCTAGAGCACATCTTTTTATTGTTTGTTGAGCTAAGATCAAATCTCACAGGCCTTGCCACTTTAATATTTAATATGAGGACTACACGACCATAAAATATTTTTGTTTAGAAATATTTCTGTAATTTGTGGTCAAATCAAAGAGGAGGTATGTTTTCTTTTTCTACAAGAGGAGGCCGAAGCTGAACACACACTCACACATGCACCCTCTCCAAGTCAAACTCCCCACCACCAGCAACACCAGTAGAGCACCCTGCCGTTGAGCTAACGCTCTGAGTGCGGAGGTATGGTCTCAAAAGTTGTGTTTGCGTAAGTGGGTTTCCTCAAAAGCTTTGACAATACTTTGTTATGCCTCATTTCAAAGTTTGCAAATGTCAGGCTGATTAGTTTGACTGTTTAGAATGAAAAGATACATGAATGGGCTGATTAATGAGACAAAGTGCATTTGTTTAAGAAAAAAAATGATATCATTTTATTGGCTCATGAATTCATACATCATTTGAAAAAACTAGGAGAACGAGAAAGAATGATGAAATGACCATCAAATTGGACGTGAGCAAGGCTTACGATAGAGTTAAATGGCCATCCCTTCGGTTCATGCTGAGAATAATTGGTTCTTGTGAAAATTGTGTTGCATCGGTCTCTTTCCCTATTCTTTTGGATGGAAAAGCAGATGGTTATTTCAAACCTCAAAGGGAGATCCGCCAAGGAGATCTCTTATCGCCATTTCTTTTCCTCATAGGCGCAGAAGGTTGCACTCATCAGACTGAAAAGAAAAGGAAATTCAAGGCATTCAACTAACAAGAAGAAGGCCAAGCATTAATCATCTACTCTTTGCAAATGATTTGATTCTTTTCAGTAAAGCCGATCTAACTCAATCTATGAAATCGCTAGAAGTATTGGGTATCTAAGAGAGGATCAGTAACAGCAGATCAACTTAACGAAGTCTACCGTGCTTTTCAGCACCAATACTCCTCAAGAAGTAAGGAAGCAAGTGGAAAAATGCTTAGCAACCTAACACAGGATCACAAAACATATATTTGGGATTGCCACCAATTAATAAAAGATCTCTAAAGAGGATACTTTGGAATATACCAAAGCAAAAGTGGATGCAAAGCTACAGATTTGGAAATGGAACTCGTTGTCAGCTGTAGGTAAAGAAGCTCTGATAGAAGTTGTTGGTTTACCTGTTCCAATTTATTCTTTACCATGTTCTAAATTACCAGATAACATATTAGAGGAAATCCATACGGGAAGAAGGAAGGACGAGGATGCCAATGGATTAGTTAAAAAGACGGCTCGGGTTTTAAGATTTGTGTGCTTTTAACCTCGCTATGATCGCGAAACATAGTTAGCGGCTAGTTCATGGAGGACATTCCCATTTCTGTAAGGTATTATACAAAGATAAATGTTATGCTCTTTTATGAATGCTCAAATAGGTGGGAACCCATCGTTGGTATGGAGAAGCTTGATTGAAGGGAAAAAGATCATTGAAAAAGGATTAATATGGAACATTGGAAAACGACTGCAGATTGATGAAATAATCCATAGATTCCAGGTATTTTTTTCCTCTAAAGTTCCTGAACAAGATATTATGAATAGGAATATTGTGTTTGTTCATCAATTGTTAAACGCAGAAGCAGGATGGAATGACACGATAAGTATCATCTTGCAATACTGGTCAGAGAATCCTTCTCTGATGCCCACTTGCAGGTAAGGCGAGTTCGATTCCCGGAAGGTGCTCATGGTGTCGAGAGCCGTATTGTAAGTAAGGACACACAACCATATCATAAGGGCCTAAACGTACATAATTCAATATCCTAATACATCAGAACACCGAAAAGGAATAAGATCTTCAAGAAAACAACACTTATCTTACGACACACTTCCAGATGCCGATATCTTATCGCAAATAGTCCGCATTATGATGACAGATACCAATGCATCAATGATCTAAGAGAACATCCCCAATTCCGTATTGTCAAAGAATGCCTCTTCACTAAGACAACCTTCTTTGGCCAATTGACACTCGCACTTGAAGTGATCATTTGAGGAAAATAAGTACTTCAGACGTATACAAGGAAAAGGCAAGGGATCCCGTTACTTCCTTTATAAGCTAGTGCGTGATCCATCACCAAACACCTTGGGATCAAGGATTTGGGATACCACCTTGGTAGATAAGAATCAAATGTTTGATTCCATCGCTTGTGATTCTTGCACTATATCTCAAGTCGTGCTTTTGCTAGTTTCAGAGAGAATTTCAATTCCTTTTCCTGTTGGTTTGTGTAGTTTTCATGGAAAATTCATCATAGAAACTGTAAAATGGAGCTATACTCTGCAATTCATCAAGTCGAACAACAATCAAACAACACCCACTTGCAAAAAAATGACAGGAATTTCAATTCCTTCGGGATTTGCTTTCTCTAAATTCCATGGGAAATTCAGTGTGCAATCTGAAGACGGTCAGTTCCTACAACAATCAAACAACCCACTTCCCAAAACTTCCACATTTGCAGAAAAGGAAGAAAAATTTCGATTCTTTTCGGACAAATTCAGTGTGTGCAAATTGGAGATGCAACTAAACCACTCTGCTACTCACTCGTTCCAACTAGAAATCAAAACCCACCTACCAAGACTTTCGTTTGGCTCGGAAACACAAGAAAATTCATTCATTTGCCAAACAGAAGATTCATGACGCTTCGGAATACCTGACCCCTCTTGCCCAATTGCTCCCTTACAGCCGCCTCCTCCGGCGCGAAGCCCTTCGTCTTCATCTTTTCCAGGAGCTCCCGCGCCTCCTCGGCCTTCTCCACTCGGCAGAATGCCTCGAAAACCGGCACATACGTTGCAGCACCCGGCCGGATTCCCTGCTCCATCATCTCTATGAGGTGCTTTTCTGCGTCTTTGAGCTGGCCGCCCACCGCAAGACCGCGAATGAGAACGTGATAGGTATAAGCGTTCGGCCGGACGCCAGCGGCGAGCATTCGGAGATAGACCTTGAGGCCCTCCTTGGGCTGGCCTGCGTTAGCGTACGCCTCGATGACGGCCGTGTGCCCGACAACGTCCGGCATGTTCCCTTTGTCCTTTATCACGGCGAAGAGCTCGAGCGCCTCGTGCGTGCGGCCGTCCCGTGAGAGGAAATCGAACATCTTAATCGCGTTTGAAGTAAGGCCCTCTGTTCTCATCTTGTGAAAGATCTCCTGCAGATTCTTCGGGTCTTCGGGCTCTTCCACGACGGGTTTCTTGCTGAAGGGGTCGTATGGAGGAGGCAGATTTCTCTTGGCGGCTTCCGTTGGCGTCGTCGCCAGCTGATTGCCTTCATTTTCGTCTTCGGAGTCAGAAAACTCGATCCTTTTGGGAGGACCTCTCGCTCTGGCGGACGATCTCGTCGAGAAACGCCGGAAATTGGGGGCAAATTCAAATCCCAACTCTGGTTGTGGTCTTGGGAAAATATGATAAGAAAGGGACTTAGGGTTTAGGGTTCTGAAGGGGACGCAAGGAGAAGAGGAGAAGAGTCTGCAAAGAGAAATGAACGAAGGTTTAGGGTTTTGGAAGAGGGAGCGATGGACCGCCATGGCCGCTCTTCCACCGTACGCTCGGTGCTGGATAAGGCGCAATGCGGTATCTTAATGGTGAGGGTGTGCTGGAGCATAGGTACAAACTGATTAATTTTCAGAGGCGCGTCTACGTTTGATTGTTTCCGTGGACATGTACCACAAAATTGTAACAGCAAGCGAGATAATTAGTTTTTTTTGCTTTGAATTAGATATATGTATGAAAACAGGATCTTGCCTATCTGTAACGTGCTCATCTGTTAGTTTTTCGGTGGCATGAATATGATTTTGAAAAATAAAAAAGAAAAAAAATTAATAGTGTTGCATGCTTAAAAAATAATGATTAAACATGAATTGTAACGTTCGTGTTCAGTAAGATTCTCTCTCTATATATATATTGAGTTTGCATGTATATTCACTTGATAGTATGAATATAAGTATTATTTAAAAGTTATAAAGGTATTTCAAAAAATATAAAATATACTCTTGTTACATTATTTTTTGAGTTTTTAAAATTAAAAAATAAAAGATGGTTTCATTCAATATATGTGTGCACTTGTGAATATGTCATTCGACTTCTTGAAGATAATAAAAAGGTTGTCCAATACATATGCTTACGTCAATCAGATCCTTTACTCTTCGTGGTTTATCAGTGCAACACATTACCTATAGTTGTTGATGTACCAAACAAAGTTTGGCGTGGCTTTCATGTGACTGAAGAAATCCAATTACGTGGCAACAAAATGTCCACGTTAAAAATATTTAAATATAATTATTATTTATTTTATTATTAATTAAGTTGTTAGAATAATAAGTAATACCACAAATTAGTTATTTATTTTATTATAAAATTAAGGTCTAATTTATATTAATTCATTATATATCATATTAATAGTTAGTTACTGAATTATATCAATTAACTATAATTTAGACATTCAAAATTACTCTTAACAAAGAATACCATTCAAATTATTTTGTTTAGCTATTATTATTAAACTAAATGCTAAATTTAAATAGTTAATTTTTTAAAATTATTTACTAAGTAATGAAAATATACTATATAGTAAATATTTATTAGTTACATAGTTGATATTAAACTATTTATTAATTTATATTATGATAACTGTATGTATTTGATTGCTAAGTAGTATTGATTAACTATTTTAATTAAGCATTTACAATTATTTTAAGATAAAATTAGTAATTAATTATTGATGTTTTTATGGCCGATAGTACAAGACTTCAAGTGGATGAAGTTGAAAACTTTTAAAATAAAGAATTTAAGGTACCCAATGTAAGTTTTGTGTCAAAACTTAATTTAAATCTTTTTTTTATGTTGTTTAAATTTATGACAATGGTTGTATAATTATTTTTTATTCAAAGATTGTGTGGTGCAGGATCACCTATAAAAAAAAAGGTGATTAGATAAGGCTATGGAGAAAGTGGATTATACAAAATGGACAATATGGTTATGTCAAATTTTGACAAATATGGTGTAGTTCATGACACCATTCTTTGACACAAAAGATTAGGACATCTAGACACAAACAAGTTGTGTAATCATTCTTTATTGAAAATTAATAAACTTAAAGATTTTGCTTGCAAAAAATGTATTCTTGAAAAATTGCATTACACACCGTTTGATGAAAGAAGTTTTATTGCGAATAAACCTTTTGAGTTGTTACATTGGGGACACACTCCTATTGTCTCTAAAGAAAGAATGAGATACTATGTGACTTTCATAAATAATTTTACTATATTTCTTTTGAAACATAAATTTGAAGTCTTTAAAAAATTCTTGATATTTCATAATATAATTAAAATCAATTTGACAAAACTCTTAAAATTTTAAGATTAGATTCCGGTGGTGAGTACATGTCAAAAGAATTTCAAAATTATCTTGAAACATGTAAAATTTTATACCAAAAATTTTGCACAAAAACCCCAAAACAAAATAGCTTAGCCAAACGCAAACATAGACATTATAGAAATCACTAGAACTCTCTTGATTACTAATAATGTTATAAAATTCTTGTGACCGAAAGCAACCCTTACCGCCGTTTATCTAATAAATAAAATGCCTTTTCTCAACTTGACAATGTGTCTCTTTTTGAAAAATTGTTTATACTTGCTCGGTATTATGAAAGGTTAAGAGTTTTTTATTGTAGATGTTTTGTTTATATGTATAAGAATGATAAATTATCTCCTAGAGCTATTGAGTGTGTCTTTATATGTTATGGCATAGACAAAAAATGTTATAATTGTTCTGATCCTAAAGAAGACAAACTTTATGTGTCAAGAGATGTTAAATTTTTAGAAGATAACTATTACTATGTTGTACACTTAGAAGATAGTGAGAACGAAGATACTGACAAAGAAAAAACCATTGATTTAAGGTAACAAGATGAATACACAGATATTTTCTCTATACTATACTAGAAGACCTAGAGAACAAGCAAACACTGGACTACCTCATAGAATTCCAAGGCCCCACAAAGATTTGTGTCCTATGAAACCTTTGAACCTAAAAAACAAAATCTTATTGTCACAATTTTACAAGTAAAAGTATATAATTTGTATAATAAATCTAAAGGTATATGAGAATGAGAAAATACTATGCAAGAAAAATTAAAAGCCTTAGATAAAACTCAAACTTATATTGTGGCTAAACCTAAGAATAACAAATTTATTGGATGTAGATGACTATATAAAGTAAAAACACATAGTGATGACACCATAGAAATATATAAAACTTGACTAGTAGGTAAAGGATATTCTCAAGAATACAAAATATACTATGAATAAACCTTTGCTCTGATTGCTAGAATGAACCATAACAATTTTAATAACTCTTAGTGCTATTAAAATTGAAAAGTTTTTCAACTAGATGTTAAGAATGTTTTCTTGAATGATAAGCTAAATGAAGAACTATATATGACTCTTCTTTCGGGACTTGATGTCTTGAAAGATGTTCTTAAACTAAACAAGGCTTTGTATGGTCTTAAGGAAACTCCTAAGGCTTAGTTTGATAAATTTAAAAACTTCAAATATACACATAATTTTTTGTCTTGTTATATTGATATTACATTATTTGCAAGGAAATTACATGCATGTATAGTAATTCTACTCTTATATGTAGATGACATGATCATCACTCGAAGTGATGAAGATAACATATTACAAGTTAAAAGTGATCTTCACAAAGTATTTGAAATGAAAGACTTTAGTTTGCTTGGTTATTTTTTAAAAATTAAAATTGTACCTAATGATAAAGGATACTTTATGTCTCAAACAAAATTTGTAGTGAAATTTGGTTGCAAATGAGGTCTAACCGACAAGAAGAATGTGGATACACCAAAGGTTCTTGGAACAAAATTGAGAACAACAAATAGAGAGAAATTAAACAATTCTACACCATATAGGCAGGTGAAAATAGTCTTGACCTATCTCACTATAATTCGCCCAGACATATCACACGCCGTATATACTAAAAGTCAGTTTCAACAAGTTCCTACTAGTATTCACATGAATGCGGTTATGAAAATCATCATATACATCAAACACTCTGTGGATAAGGGGGTATTTCTGACTTCTTCCTCTTCACTTGATTTGACTACATATACTGATACAGATTGAGGTTGAGATGTCAACAATCGACATTCTACTATAGTTTTTATATATTTTTAAGTGAATCCTTGATCTTTTGGAGATATAAAAAGCAACAGAATGTGCCACTTTCATCCATAGAAGCGGAACAACAAGCCATAAGGACTACTTCTACTAAGATCTCATGGATTACAAAGTTATAGGTGGACATGGGGTCATCATTGAACAAACATCCTCTCTGTTTTGTGACAACAAGAGTCTCATTTATATCACATTACTTTTCATTAAAAAATGAAACATATGAGATGGACTGCTACTTTATTCGAGAAGAATGCTTTAAGAAGAAGCTAACTTTATGTTATTTACCATTTGAAATGTAACTGACAGACTTCTTCACCAAGTTATTATTGACTCTTATATTTAATTTTATGTTAGACAAACTTTCGGGATACATATTGTAAGTTTGAGAGTAGTGTTAAATGTAATAGGACATGTCATTGGGGCTCGACCCGTGTTTGGGTACTGGATAGCTAGGGCCATCAAGGCCCTGGCCATTCTAAGGATCAGGGCTCCCCAACGGCTAGTTAATATAGCCATTGGGAAAACCTGATCCCCAATGGCTTAATGTTGAATGTCGCTCTCCTTGATGTAAATTAATGTACATTCTTGATGTATAAAAAGAGCCTTTTACCTCTTAATAAAGCATGATATTTTGTACCACCTTGACACTTGTTTGACTCTTGATTGTTTTGATATTTGACTTGTATTGAATATTGAAACACCAAGCTTTTGGTGAATCGGTTTCGTGACTATTCTTGGTTTTATCAATTGACAATTGATTGGGATTCCTCTAGCAACTTGAAGGATCATTTTCTTACAAGTGTAATTTGTTCTATTGCTCAAATTAGATTGTACCATAGTCACCATATTTAAAGCTTAAAGAGATAAGTATAATATAGTAGAACCTCAAAAGCGAGAAAGAAGATATATTTAAACAGAAAGTCCTTCAAGGAGATACTTTGAATTATGTTGATACACCTTGTGATATGTGGAACAATATGGCTATACATATTTGGAAAGTGGCGAAAGATATATTAGGTGAATATAAGAGAGGTGTACCGGCACAAAAAGAAGCTTGGTGGTGGAGTGAAGTAGTGCAAAATAAAAGGCAAAGAGGACATGTTACAAATTATATTAGTAAAACTTTAGAAGCTTATAAGAAAGCAAAGAAGGAAGCGAAAAAGGCTATCAGTAAAGCAAAAGCTACAATTTGGAATGATTTATATAAAAAAACTCAAATTTTAAGAGGGTGAAAGAGATATTTTTAGGATAGCTAGGGTTAGAGATAAGAAAACTAAAGATCTTAATTTTGTTAGATGCATCAAAGACGAGGATGAAAGAATTCTAGTAGCAAATGATGATA